>OY992886.1:87681979-88004479 GCA_963921405.1 Cepaea hortensis
CAGGCAGCCTCAATAGGTATCAGAAAAAAGCCTCGGGGAGTAAAATCCCCCGGTTTGTTACTGACCACATCACATCGAGTGATGAATGATGAATAAACATACTGGGCTTGCGCCATATACCCAACAGGCCTAAAGACGTTGGAAATGGTGCTTAACTGTCTGTACTTTACTTAGTTTACATATATAACCATAGAATTATATAATCTCGTATATTCATAGAATTATCATCTCATGCCTTGCCGACTGGCGTGGACGATCATGCTTCTCCACATTTATCGATCTCCAACGACATGTATCAATTCCTGTGTTGACTCCTTTCCCGTGTCATGACACAAGACTATCAATAATTTTCTCACGCTGTCTTCCTCTGTCTCTTTTTGCACAAATCTTTCCAGATATTACAAACACGTTCCAGTTTTTTATGGTCGCATATTGTGCCCCCCCCCCCCC
Organism: Cepaea hortensis; assembly: GCA_963921405.1. Lineage (NCBI taxonomy): Eukaryota > Metazoa > Mollusca > Gastropoda > Stylommatophora > Helicidae > Cepaea > Cepaea hortensis. Next base: position 87,682,430 of record OY992886.1, read on the forward strand.
CAAAAAAAAAAAAAAATAATAATAATAATAATAAGATTGGCTTTGTTTGATGTTTGTGTTAAGTTGTCTTTGGAACTTAACCTCCCTCAAGAAATCTAGATTGCTCATTTTGGGTGTGCAAGGACATCTCAGAATTCTTCTATCAAACCACAACTGCAAAGCTTCCATAATTATATTGACAATCACGTACATTCTCTTGATAATGTGATTATGCTGTGCAATTTCCACATCGCAGTCTGGAGACGATACAAACCACGCGTTTGATTTCTCGTGGGATTCTTGAGATGTCTGATGTCTGAACCACGTTAGGGGTTCAACTGTTTTACACTTCCCGAACATGGGTTTATTTATCTTATTAATTTTGTTGTCGGCCTGGACAATTTTCCTGGAACTGACTTAATTGTCTGATTTTGTCATGTCTTGCCTGTCCACTGAGGGAATTACGACATTTGTATGGCGTTTCTTCTTGTCTTTGTCTGCCAATGAGAACTGTGGTTTGCAATATATCGCTTCAAATCGATGTGAGAAAATTTCTGAAGACATATCGAACCAATCCTGATGTACGGAAGTGAATCATGGATTCAAGTAAGGAATTATGTGGAAGCTACGTAGATATGGTTTTAGAGAATAATGATGAGAATGTCAATGACTGATAGAAAGAGCAATGAAGATATCTTGAAAGAAGTTAACTCACACAGAGAACTGGTTACTCGCAGTAGAAGACGACAGCCCACATTCTTTGCGAATGTCATGAGAAGGGTAATGCCTGAGTGTGTAGCGACGAGTTTGCATATCCAAGGGCAGTGAGACGCCGTTTCCATACCAAGAGCAGTGGGATGCTGAGTTTGCAAGGCTAGAATCATGTTTTATTCTGTCCAAGATTTTGAAGCTCAACTTCACCGTGTGGTCTTTCCACACACACTGTGTCCCAAGCTGGCCAACAGTCGGAGAATTTCCATGGCTCTCCGATCATGTGAAGTTCCGGCACCAGTCTGGGAGAGCCCACGTGTTTGTGAGCTTGGGGAGGGGAATGAGATATCTGCATCACAGTCCGTATGAGAATGATATTTCTGTGTCGGATCGGGCGGCATGTCTTTACACCAATCTTTCTCAGATAAGTGCAAGACATTTTTTATGTCTTAGAGACCTGATCTTTGAAGCGCCGGACTTAATAGTTAATAATCACAGTCTTACAGAGTATTTTCAACCATCCAGCCCAAGACAAGTCACGCCCTTAATTGGCTGGCACATACACCTAAAATAACCCATACACTTTATGTTTCTTAACTCTTCGTGTACGCGCTTTATTTTTTAAACGCCATTGTGTGTGTGTGTGTGTTAATAGCAGATTTTGGGTAGTAAATCTCAACACACAGAATAATTAGGAGGTCTCGCGGCTAAGGGGTTTAATATGTTTAGACTTTCTATTCCAGCCGCGGCGTCTCACCCGGGGTCAGCTGAACTGTAATGTTATCTTCCAATCCTTGACTTGGAAACGCAAATAACAATTACCTCAGCAGCCTGAGACACTGGTAATATCGAAAATATCGAAAGCTAACACACACGCACACTCAGTCCAATGTATTCACTGGTATTAGCGGCTATTAACGGTTGTAGCAAGCGTGTGTGTGTGTTTGTACTACGCTAGAGTACAGTGCTAGCGAACGGGGGAACACAGAGAGAGAGAGAGAGAGAGAGAGAGAGAGAGAGAGAGAGAGAGAGAGAGAGAGAGAGAGAGAGAGAGAGATATTACCAGAGGTGACTTGCAGAAATATTGGAGTAGAATACGAGTTAAATAATTTACTGAATCTGAATTTGCAGTATCAATAGCCGCAAGCATTCTAAATAAAGTGTTATAACTTGGTGAGGTTTTCGAGCCGCTCCAAGTGACGTGCATCACCCTAACGGTTAATAATAGGCATGTGATGGATGAAGCAACACGCGATCGCATAATCTGTGATTTGATCAGGACATAATGAACCAGGAAACTAAATCTGTGGCTTCTGCCATTGTTCTATCATTGTTTATTTCTTTCGCTCGCATTGAACTCAAGCGTAGTCGATACATGGGCTACTACGTCTTGTGCAATGGACTGATATTTGCGTGCGGGCTAGCTTTCCCTATTACCAGTGTTCCTCGCCATCAGGCAAACCCACTCCAACTTCTGAGGTACTTGTAATTTACCTCCCCAAGTCAAGGACAAGAAGTCAACATTTTAGTCCCACTAACAGGTGTAGGGGTTGAACCCGCTACCTCGGCATCACTTTTCCGGAAGTTTAAGAGTGAGCTGTCTCCGCGAGATTTTAAAATGCGCAGCTTGGACGCAGGACCTCCTGCTTTTCTCACTTATCCGAGAAGGTTAGATATCTAATCTCACTGCCAAAGAGATCACAGAGAGATCATCATATATCAATGGTTCTTGGGAAAATGCCCAAAGCTATGCATGGATTCAACCTGATACCGCCTGACTCCGACGCAATAAACTCTCAGCTATTGTTTCCCGCGTAATTATTCAAGTTGCTATTTAGATGCAAAATATCTGGATGGCTTGGTCGGGACAAGAACACGGAGCTGATCACGACTCTGGTGATCATGCGAGATGGCGAAACATGACCGCCTACGCCTGCCGGCATGGCACATGATGATGATGTTGCGCACAGAAAGAAATAAGCATCTTCGGCGATAGTAATTATTCAGCGTATAATAATGCTAAACAGATAAGGAAGAAAATGAACGGCTTAGGATTGTCGACATTCAAAGTACTAGGAAGTCTTTGGTAACGAGACAAGTAAGAAAAGTAACAGTTTGTGTTCAATGTAGAATAAGTTGCTGATGTAGAATAAGTTGCTGATGTAGAATAAGTTGCTATGTACAATAAGTTCAAGAAAGTAATAGTACAAACCTTTGCCTTTTCTAAACTTGATTGTAGTAGGATCCATTCCTAGGCCGTACGCATGTTCCATGGCCGAAGTTAATCCTTTAATCCTTGAGTTTTACAACTGCTGCTTGTTCATTTTTAATAATTGTTGGATAGTCCGCTGAACAAGGTTGAGAAAACACTGAAATTTATAAAGCTAAACTAAACAGCACTGTAAACTGATCCATGAGTAGATTAAATTGTTATCCTTGCTGAAATTATCCTTGCTGAAACTATCCTTGCTGTTGCAGAGATGAAACACCACCGTACGACGGGGCGGAATGTTGCTGCACTGAAACTGGAATCACCCACATACTGTTTTGATGCGTATAACTACCATTGGCATATAAACACCAGGTTTATGCGTGCTGCGGGTACAGGGAAATGTAGCAATAATTGATGATAATAATAATAATACAAATGGATATATATCAAAACGTGGTTAACCCCCCTGCCTAACTATACGAAGGTTGTGGGTTCGATACCTTGCACCGTCATTAGTTCCACCAGAGCAATTTTCTCGAAGACTAAAGGGGATCGTCGCTGAAGCTATGGAGTTCATGCTTTGTGCGACGCTTTCAGCAGGCCGCCCAGCTAAAAGAGACCGAGCTGTATGGGATAAAACTCGGCGAAAAGAAGTCAAGCCTCTGGACTTTAAACCTTTAGAGTACTGTGAAATGTCTACTTATTTCCTGTTCTATCCATGCCAATGTGTTATCTATGTAAATATTATGTTCTGGCCTTTAAACCTTTAGAGTGCTCTGCAATGTCTACTTATTTCCTGTTCTATCCATGTCAATGTGTTTGTTATCTATGCAAATATGCTGCTCGTGGGCGGACAGAAAGAGTAATGAAGATATCTTGAAAGACGTTAACTCACAAAGAGAACTAGTTACTCGCATCCGAATTTAATTTTAAAAAAGACATTTCACATTCTTTGGGCATGTCATGAGAAGGGGAAGCTGGGGTAAGTCGTCAAAACAGAAAGTCGGAGGGTAGGGGAGACACGGGGAGACCAAGCCAGAAGCATGGAGGAACATCCTTATCAGAAAAGATTGGCAGCAGACGAGACAGAGGGCTATGGAAAGACATGATCACCAGAGCCTCACGGCAATGACTATAAGAAGACAAAATATTCTTTTATTTATTTATTTTTAATGGTGTCAACGCGTATCTCAACCCGATATTTATTTATGTAAATATTCCCTGTCTTATTAAACAATTTATCATTGCATTATCATTTTTTTAAATATTAATCTATTGTTATAATTATGTATGTATTTATTCATTCAAATGTGCATTTAACTGCCAACATCTGCCCAGGAGATGAAACTAGGACGCGCTAGCACACCACTGTAATCTAGTTCCGACCCGCACGTGTTAGACTGACACAGTTACATAAATATACCAGCTTGGCTTCTTTTAATATGTCATGTTAAACCGCAATCGGCTGTGGAAACATAAACGGTTTATTATTTCTGAACACGGACATGATAAAACACCTGCCGCCGGATGGTAACTGCAGTCAACAATGATACATGCGCTTGGTTTATCTTCTAAAAGTAAAGGGGAGGACCTTTTATATATATCTTAAGGCCAGTTGGGTATATGGTGCTAAACCTGTATCCTTTCATAGACACCGCAGTGCTTGATGGTTGGTGTGGCCGTCTATACTTCCCAAGACATTCATGATATTTCCGGTTTAGACCCGTTGTTATAACCATACACGCGGGATCCGACCACACACGTGTCATCAGTAGTCATCTGTAGTCATGTGTTCATATCACCAGAGAGGCGGAATTTTAAGACCCAAACTGGGATTCCAGATCGACCTAGCCTAAAATCGTCGGGTATCAGGAAATGTTCTAGGAAGCAAAGAATAGGACGATCACAACATCACCCATCTAGGGCGGACTGGTATATAGATGTATGGGACTTCTTCTTCTTCTTTCGTTCGCCTGAAATATGTACGTATTAAGACGCGGTCCTTCATTTTTTATGATACTTCAAGAGCTGAATATTGAAGAAGGTTGGCTATTAAAGACGATAAAACAAAGAAAATTGAAATATTTTGGTCACTTGAAACGCCACGACAGTTTGGAGAGAGCAATAATGGAGGGGTATATGCATGGGAAGAGAGGAAGAGGAAGGCCAAAGAGAAGATGGGTGCAGGATGTGGCGGATGATCTCCAAATGGGTGTCATCTTGCTTATGATCGAGAGGTTTTCCGGAAGGTTGTTATGAGAGTGAGGTTCTGCAAAGGACATGCTACTGAATGAATGAATACGAAATATATAATTGCCACGTGAACGATAAGTTTGTTGGATGGATCTAATGTCAAACGAGTCTGTGCGTAAAATTTGTCACTCTGAAAATAAAGCTCGTTTGTTCGTTGGTTCGTTCGAAAAGTAACACGGCCGAAAGGCAGAAGCCCTGGTGCTGCTTAACAACAACAACAACGACGACGACGTGGACGACGACGACGACGACGACGACAACAACAACAACAACAACAACAACACTTAACTAACCGCTTAACATTATGCTGTTACAATAAATACCAGGTGATGTTTGTTAAAACTAGAACTAATTCATGAACATTACAGTTAACACAACCATTGCTACTCGGTAAAACAACTCAACAGTTAACCGGCTAGATGACTGCGGGAAATAAACCGTCACTCTAATTGCACAGTGGCGAAGGCGTTACGGAGCAATTCGTAATCCCTCATACCGCGTTCGAAACACAGCTGTGGACGATTTAGCAGCAGACCGTCTTGCGTTGGTTTTCATACAATGATATGAGTGTCGGTCGTTCAGAAAGCCATGGCAAATCACTGAACGTAAACTTACCAAGAAATCACAGTCACAAAATGCTGGGCTTGACTTTAAATGATATGCAACTTACGTTAATTATTTGCTATGTAATGATCTGGTTGTGACTACGAAATATTTATGCCTAGGAAATCACAAACGACAGCAATTGCTGGGGTTGAATCTGACGTCCAGTAAAGGACATGCAGTTAAACATTACCAGTGACATGCAACTTTACAATGTTACAAATTAACAGATATGCCCATAGCGTTAACACTAGCAGAGAGCACTACAAGTTAACTACATAGTCGTTATCATTACGCTAACATATAGCACTGCAATGTAGCACATTAACATATACACTAATGCCGCTAATAATAGCAAATAATGCTCAACGCTAACAATAAACGTACACTCCAATAAACACACGGAACCGCAGTAGCGCAGACGCTAGCACGCTTGCTTGCCGGCCCGATCGTCTCGGGTTTGAATTCACATCTAGGCAGATTTGTAAAAAAATTGATTTGGGCTCCCTAGGTCGACACAGCGGGACATGAGTACCAAGAAATGTCTTTGAAAGTAAAAGCGACCGCATGATGCTGATGTGAAGTACCGATTGGCCTGTAACAATATGGGCCTAGGATGGCTACTGGAGTGTCTACACATATATAGCACTATGTGCCACGGGAGCCTAAGGAGTGTGGAAAGGGCCCTTTACTTATTGACTGACTGACTGTCTGACTGATGGCTGGATTACTTACATACTGGGAGTCTCCGTGGCGAAGTTGTCAAGCCGTTTGACTCGGGCTCCGAAGGTTGTGGGTTCGATTCCGGCCGCGTCCTTCGGTTCACGAGTGAAATTTTTCGGAGACTCCTGTGGGTCGTCGCTAGAGCTACGGAGTTCGTGCTTTGTGCGACGCTTTTTGCGCTGCGGAAAGAGACTGAGCCATATGTGATAAAACCCGGTGCAATGAAGTCGATTATGTCGACTTTTAAGCGACTTACTTACTAATAACTGACTGATTGATGGTTGACTGACTGATTTACTTACTACCTGACTGACTGATGACTTACTGACTGACTTACTGTCGGCTGACTTATAGACGGCAGACAGACTGACTAACAAACCTTATAGACTCATGGTTGACTGATTGATTTACTTACTAATTGACTGACTGATGACTGACTGAGTTACTCATTAACACTAACACAAAACGCTACAACGCTACACTTTCACAAACTTCTCCGGAACACAGTACACAACCTTGTTTCTGTAGTTACACCCGTACTGTCAAACTTATATCACAACCTAAGCCTGGGTTTTCATGCCTGCAATCAGTACAAACTAGCCATAGCTTCCCGGTCGAGTACCGCGCGCGATCAATTCAATAAAATGTCAACACCGCAAACCGAACGCATATGTTAATTTAATTCAAAGTTCTAAAAGGAAATGTCTAACTGTCCACCTTCAACTTTGAACATTTTCAACCCCTCCTCTCTAATATAATTCCATTACAAAAAAAAAAAAACCAACGTAACCCTATACATCAGAAAGCAATGAACAGTTAAGGCCAAGACATGTACGAGTATTTAATATTTTTTATTAACTTTTCAAGTTAACTCTTTGCTTACTATAAGTAGCACATTGGGGTTTTGAAATTGGTGTGTTTTTTCTAACCTACGCTTCTATTTACTTGTCATTTGAATATTTTTTTTTTTACATGCAGACCAAGAATCTGTTATTGACATGTGCTCAGCGAGCTGTGGTCGCAGGTTTGATACACGAAATATGCTTTATCAGCATGTTGTTGGTTCTTTGCGGAACGTACCTTTCAAGGAACACCTCCTGCATGATTCCCTAGGTGCAGTCAAGGGCGACAGGCTGTTAAGAGAAAGATCGTGGATGGCTCAAGAAGAAGATACCATCAGTGAAGCGTACTTACTTGAGAAGATTGGCAGAGGCATGGAGTGGGTCAGAATATCGAATAGAAATTCAGACGTGTGGGGTTATAATCAGATTTTGACGTGAGTGGAGGGAGTGGCCAACAGGCTGTACGGAAGTAGAAATTCAGCAATTAATTCAGGACTACTTTCGTCCTGGCGATAGGATAACAGTAAAACCTCGGTTTTCATTGCCTTCGGCGAACATTTGTCTCGGTTTTCGGTGATTGCCTTGGATTTCGTCACATGACCTCGTTGCTAATTTTGCGAAGACAAAGGGGTCCACGCGTGCATTTGCACAGTTTGGCTTTGTTTTTCGTTGTGTGAGCATCACTTACTAATAATAAAATACGAACGCGGCATTAAGATTACTGAAATCTGCCGCATGTCGTCATCCACGATAAGTTAAATTGTGGCGAAAAAGTAAGCAATAAAGGAGGCTAATGGTAGAGAAAGGCATGAATGAGCTAACCACCACGCTAGTGTGCCCCCCCCCTCCCTCCCCCACAACCCCCATTTACTTACCGTAACATAAACAAACAAAATTGCAACTCGTTTGTACAACGTTGCATTCAACGCCAGCCCCTATTGGCTGTTTGTTATTTACTAGATGATTTTAATGTCCAGTAGTTTGCCATTGCTTTCTGAGCGGGAAGTCAACATTTAAGTCCAACTGACCGGCGAGTGGAACGAACCCACTGCTCCGCCAATAGAATAGAAACTTCAAGCGAAGCACACCTGTTAGCCACGCCGATCTCTTTGATTGATCTAGCCAGGAATAATTCACTGAGTCTTAAATCTGCGTTTGGCTGAGACAAAATGTCGATATCCTAGTTGATTTCACGATCCTGACACAACACACACACATAAATCGTTTAATCCTTTTGTCTCTCACTAACGACATTCCAAAGTACATTCTACGCCACTATTCCTACATATAAAATGCTTGTAAATAATATAAATTCAAAAGTACATTCACGCCAGTATTCCTACATAGAAAATGCTTCTAAATAATCTAAATTCAAAAGTACAATCTACGCCAATACCCCTACACAGAAAATGTTTGTAAATAATCTAATTGAAAGCTCTTATTCCGCCGAATAGATGTTTGGTAACAAATGAGTTAATGAAAGAACATAACAACAAATGCTATAGTCCTTAGATTGCGGTGAAACAGGAAATTTACTTTGAAGACTAAAGTGAACGCTCAGCTCCTAATGCTTGCAAATTAGACACAATTTTCAAAACAAGCACAGGCGACAAGAGAAGGCGAGTTAATGACACATGTTTGCAGCACTGTGTATGTCTTTGTATGGGCAATGCAAATGCGATCAATTTATGTAAATTTATCTCCGCCGAGTACACAACTAGGACGTGGCGACAAATCACATGACACGGTTAAACCCTAGGCAAGATAGATCAATAACTGGATTAAACAACAAACTCATTCCGGTTGTGGTTGGGGCGTGGGAGTGCGTGAGAGAGAGAGAGAGAGAGAGAGAGAGAGAGAGAGGGGGGGGAGAGAGAGAGAGAGTAGAGAGACGAGAGAGATAGAGTATAGAGAGAGTCGAGAGAGAATAGAGAGAAAGGATTGATAGATAAGAGACAGAGAGAGTAGAGGAAGAGTAAAGAGAGTAGAGATAGAGTAGAGAGAGTTGAGAGAGTAGTGAGAAAGTAGATAAAGTTGAGAGAGTTGAGAGAGAGTAGAGAGAGAGAGAGTAGAGAGAGGGAGAGTAGAGTGACAGGGATAAAGAGAGTAGAGAGAGAGTAGAGAGAGAGAGTAGAGTGCCATAGAGAAAGAGAGTAGAGAGAGTTAAGAGAGTAGAGAGAGAGAGAGTAGAGAGACTTGAGAGAGTAGAGAGAGTAGAGAGAGAGTAGAGAGAGTAGAGTGCCAGAGAGAAAGAGAGTAGAGAGAGTTGAGAGAGTAGAGAGAGAGTAGAGAGAGAGAGTAGAGAGAGTAGAGTGCCAGAGAGAAAAAGAGTAGAGAGAGAGTAGAGTGTCAGAGAGAAAGAGGGTAGAGAGAGAGAGAGTTGAGAGAGTTTAGAGAGTAGTGAGAGAGTAGTGAGAGAGTAGTGAGGTGGTAGAGCCCATATCGAGATTAGAGTGAGAATAGAGAGAGACAATTGAGCGAAAGAGAGTAGAGAGAGTAGAGAGACAGTAGATAAACAGTAGAGATAGTAGAGAGAGCAGAGCGCCAGAGAGAGTAGAGGGAGAGAAGAGAGAGTAGAGAGAGAGTGCATAGAGAGTATAGATAGAGAGAGTAGACAGGGTCGAGAAAAAGAGTAGAGCAACAGAGGGTGAGAGTAGAGAGAGAGAGTAGATCGTCAGAGAGAGTAGAGAGAGAAAGAGTAGAGAGGGAATAGACAGGAAATAGAGAGTAGAGTGTCAGAGAGAGAGAGAGAGAAAGTAGAGAGAGAAAGAGTAGAGAGTGAGTAGAGAGAGAGAAAGAGCAGAGAGGGAGTAGAGAACCAGAAAGAAAGAGAGAGAGAGAGAGAGCGAGTAAGAATGCATGAGAGAGCGAGAGCGACTGGGGGAATGTGAGAGAGAGAAAAAGTGACATAAACAAAGAGATATAATGATACAGTAAAGATGAGAGAGAGAGAGAGAGAGAGAGAGAGAGAGAGAGAGAGAGAGAGAGTAGAGAGAGAAAGAGTAGAGAGTGAGTAGAGAGAGAGAAAGAGCAGAGAGGGAGTAGAGAACCAGAAAGAAAGAGAGAGAGAGAGAGCGAGTAAGAATGCATGAGAGAGCGAGAGCGACTGGGGGAATGTGAGAGAGAGAAAAAGTGACATAAACAAAGAGATATAATGATACAGTAAAGATGAGAGAGAGAGAGAGAGAGAGAGAGAGAGAGAGAGAGAGAGAGAGAGAGAGAATGAGAGCGACTGAGAGAAAGTGGGCGAAACAGAGACAGCCTGAGAAAGAAAGTGAGAGAGAGAGAGAGAGAGAGAGAGAGAAAGAGAGTAAGAGTGAGTGTCAGAGAGAGATAGAGACAGAGTCAGATAAATTGAGAGAGAGAGAGAGTGAATGAGTGCGAGAGTGTGAGAGGTAGAATTAGAGAGATAGAGAGGAATGAAAAGTGAGAGAGACAGTGAGATATAGAGTTAAATACAGAGTGAGAAAGAGAGTGACAAATAAAGTGGGAGTGAGAGAGATAGAGAGTGAGAGAAATAGACAAAGTGAAAAAGATAGGGAGGGTTCTAGAAGGGAGAGTAAGATAGAGAGAATGAGGGAGAGGGATAAAAAGTAAAATAGACGGTAAAATAGAGAACGAGAGAGTGAGTAGAGAGATATAAATTGAGAGTAAGAGAGAATAAGATAGAGATAGTGAGAGAGAAAGTGTGATAAAGATACAGAGTAAGGGAGATATAGAGTGAGTGAGTTAGAGAAAGAGAGAGATATAGATAGAGAGAGAGATAGAAAGTTAGAGTTAGGTAAATGCTTGCATATCCTTTACAGGACATCGCTGTCAACATCAGCATCTTTCAGCTGATTGTTGATTTCTTGGCAAAATTACGCTCAGTAGTTTTAGAGTGGGGTATAGAGTAAAATAGACTAGACAGTAAAGAGAGAGAGAGAGAGAGAGAGAGAGAGAGAGAGAGAGAGAGAGAGAGATGTAGAGACACACAGACAGACAGAGAGAGAGAGAGAGAGAGAGAGAGAGAGAGAGAGAGATCTATGATGTAACAGGCACACACAAGATCTATGATATGTTACGTGCACGTACATATCACACGGGAGGTGTGTACAACATCAACCTCCGTCCTGCCGATGTGACAGCCAGCCCAGACTTGTAGCACGTTTATTATTGGATGTGATATCATGTGATCGACAATTCTCGTAACAGTTTAAATAGCGTTACTCAATCCTCTCTCTCTCTCTCTCTCTCTCTCTCTCTCTCTCTCTCTCTCTCTCTCTCTCTCTCTCTCTCTCGCTAATATACTTACTCCATACCTACTTACCTTATGTCTATCTACTTTTAGCCTACATTCCTACCAGATAAGCATACTTACATAAAGTCGGACGAACAGACAGACAGACAGACAGACAGACAGACAGACAGACAGACAGACAGACAGACAGACAGACAGACAGACAGACAGACAGACAGACAGACAGAACGGACTTTAGTTTCAAAGGGTCACAAATTGGGCATGACAGACAGACAGACAGACAGACAGACAGACAGACAGACAGACAGACAGACAGACAGATAGATAGATAGATAGATAGATAGATAGATAGATAGATAGATAGATAGATAGATAGATAGATAATGCAAATCAACCCCCCCCCCCCCTTTCCCCATCCCCGTGAAAAGAAAGACATACAAATGACATAAAATAAAATAAAAATTTTTAAAAGTCAAAACAAAAGAACCCACAAAGCACACATTGCACAAAGAAAAGCTGCATTCACTTTACGAACTCACCCTCCCCCACCCCCACCTTTCTTCCCGTTGATATTATGCACAAGCCTTGACGACGTCTCCCAGCCGCTTCACCGCCCGCCTCACCATTGAACGTCATGTTTACATGGGGGAAGCTGTTCCGCAATTACGCAACAGTCACATGGAGCCAGGCTGGGACGCCATTCTGTAGGGCCAGCTGTTGTACACTGGTTGATGCCAGTGACTGATGCGAACATGTCTACACCAGACGCGGCTGACAGCCAAACCCGTGCTCTTATTTGAAAGCTGCCTGTGTGAGGACGCTCTTCTAGTGCAATCATCATGTGCCATGCTCGGGGTCAGCATTGCCGAATGGATAAGAGCGCTCGGTTTTAAACTTCCGGTGTGCTGATGGCGAGGTAGCTTGTTCAATCCCTTCATCGTTCAGTTGGACTGAAATGTTGACTTCTCGTTGACTTGGGGAACGTAAATTACAAGTATCGCAGAAGTCGGAGTGGGTGTGTTGGTAATTAGGACAGCTAATCAACAGTGCTTGAAAAACACCCAATGTGCACTGGAATTGTTGTTTCTGAGGAAAATGCAAAGAATACAATGGACAGACAGAAAGACCAAATGACCAAGTCCTACAAGAAGCAAATGAAAACTTTAAACTGATTAGAAAGAATTAGAGGTAGACAATTTAAATGTTTTGGGCACGCTACGAGAAAAAATAAACTAGAGAACTTGGTGGCAGTTGGAAAGGTTGAGGGGGAAAAGAACAGCTAGAAAGCATAACAGCAAATATCCGGATGGCTTGACCACATGGCATGGTCGAGACAAGAACACTGAGCTGATCCACGTCTCTAGTGATCGTGTGACATTGCGAAACATGACCGTCCACGTTTATCGGCATTGATATGTGGAAGATAGATTGTGGGAATATACTGCAGACCAATAACTGACAGTGGCACCTCCCCCCTCCCCCTCCCTTTTCCTTGGTGAATCTTTCAGACAAACACTGTTTTGCTGGGGAATGTAGTATGGAACCGGTCGCAATACATGTAAGAGACGACGGTTTCCTCGTGTATATCTTACCAGCTGGTCACTGGGACAAACTATACTCATTCTTGACTTCTGCCGGGAGAAATTGGCACTTATGGACTTGTCCGGAGTGCCCTGGCGTGGAAACTTCATCCTAATCATAACTGGAAATTGAAACATTCCTCATAAATCGTAAATCAAAGAAACTGTCGGGCTCCACTTTTCGACAATCAACGCAACATGAACCCCGCAGTGAACTTTCTTAATTGCCACGGCTAAGGTCTGGCCGGAAAAGTCATGCTCATGAGTCGAGAGTCTTAAGTGTGAGCGGGAAGAATGCCAATTTCGGGAGATGTTCGATAAGTTGCCTTCCCCACACCGCCAGATTCCATGGAGGGAACACAAGAAGTGGTCCGGTTGGTTATGTTTAGTCTAGAAGTTATCAGCGGATATAGTTACAGGGATCTTAGTGGGATCTGTGAGGGCATCAATATAGAACTGTTGGCTCGTGTACACACAACACTTATCTGATCATCTGTGAGACAGCTAGACAAATATCCACAGGATCAAATAGAGAGGAGGGAGTAATGATGGAAGGGGGAGGGAGTAATGTTGGAAGGAAGGAGCGAGAGAGAGAGAGAGAGAGAGAGAGAGAGAGAGAGAGAGAGAGAGAGAGGCTTAACAGAGTGGAGTGGACAAATTGAATGACAGAAAAGAGAGGGACTGAGAGAGAGAGAGGGAGAGAGAGAGAGAGAGAGAGAGAGATAAAACAGAATGAAGTAAGCATAGAGTGGATGAAACATAGAGAGACAGACAGGAAAAGAAAGGGAGGGTGAGCAAAGCGTGAATGAGAGAGCAAGAGGGAGAGTTTAAACAAACAGGGAAAGAGCAAAGCGTGAATAAAAGGGAGAGAAATGGAGATAAAGAGAGAGACAGAGAGAGGTAACTCAGTAAGGGAGTTAGCAAAGAGTGAATGAGAAAAATAGTGAGTGTATGTGTGTGTGTGTGTGTGTGTGTGTGAGAGAGAGAGAGAGAGAGAGAGAGAGAGAGAGAGAGAGAGAGAGATGTCACACAGAGGGGCATGAGAAAAGAGTGAATGAGAAATAGAATGTAAATAAGAGATAGTAAATGTGTGTGTGTGTGAGAGAGAGAGAGAGAGACACACACACACACACACACACACACACACACACACACACACACACACACACACAGAGTGAGAGAGAAGAGAATGAGAGAGGCCGGATGCCTAGTCTCAAAGAAACGAGAAACGCGCTGTTCTAATATTTAGTTAAGAGGCCTTACTTACTGTCACATTACAACCAATAGTAATAGTTCTAAACAAAAACGCAACCGCTCCAAAATTAGTGAATTAGATAAATGGTTTGGCTCCTGGTTTTTGGTTTTACAAATTTATATCAAAACACTTCTGTCAAACCCGTAGATACTTCATCTCCCTCAGCATGTCAGAAATTATAGACTCTGGTTCCAGTAAAACGCTGGTTGCAACCACTTGGTTTCTCTCGTAAGCTGGACCCCCACTTACATCCTAACTCGAGCGTAATGAAAATACATTTTTGTCTTTCTTATGGTGTCTACATAAGGGGGTTTAAAAGGCACGGGGACCGGCTTCATTGCACCGGGTTTTATCCTATATCTCTTTCCACATGGAGGTCTGCCAAAAGCGTCGCAGAAAGCATGAACTCCGTAGCTCTTGTGACGACCCCCAGGAGTCTCCGAAAAAAATTGCATTTATTAATCGACCTATGTAGACCAGAATCGATCCCACAACCTTCGGAAGGTTAGGTAGGCGGTGTATTAACCTCGCCACTGAGACTCCAGTTATTGTGTCTCTTACCAGCGAGCATCAGTCACGGGCGCCATGTGTGGGCACAGATCTGCACGCTACTCGCCATGTAGCCCAACAAAACCCCTACACCATATCCAGATACAAATGTGCCATGTCCTTTGCAGGACGTGGCGATCAACCCCCAGCCCCAGAGTGATTTTCTAGGGCCGCGGCGCTGAATGCGCTGGCGCTTAAAATGCGGGTGAGCTGATGGCGGAGTAAGGGGTTTAACCGCTACACCGATGGACAGCCACTTTGACTTCTCGTTCGGAAAGCAATATCCAAATTAGCCGTCGAAATAGTGAAGTGTTATGCTTATCCTGCTCCGTGGCGAAGAGTTACGGACGCAATTAGCAATCTCGCATACCATATTCGAAACACAGCTACGTGTGATTGGAATCAGGCCTCCTTGCGTTGATTTGTATACAATGGTATGAGTGCCGGTTGTTCAGAAAGATTTGGCAAACTACTGAACGTAAACTTGCCCAGGAATCACAAACAGCCAACAAATGTTAGCGTTGACTGCGACGTCCTGTAAAGGATATTAATTAGTTAGTCTTTCCTCTTGAGCCTAAGGCGGCGCATAGGGCAGAAGTGATGGCTCTCCATGTCTGGCGGATCGCTGCTACCTGTTGTAGATCTTGGATGTTCACTTGGCCGTTGAATGAGCCTTCTCTGATGATGGTTCTACGCAGGGTCTCTCTTGGTCTTCCCCGTTTACTTTTCCCTACCGGTGACCATATGAGGGCTTGGTAGGGGAGCCTTGTCTTGTCCATTCTGAGTACATGGTCGATGTAGTTCCAACGGCGTTTTCTTATAAAATTGGATACAGTATCTTGCTTTGTCTCTTGTCTTATTTGCGCATTGGTTTTGAAATCTGTCCAGTGGAGGTTTAGAATTCTTCTAAGACATTTGTTCTCAAAATATACAACTAACTTTTTAAAATGCTTATCATGTCAGATATGTTGTACTTGAACTGTAAACTGGGGTAGGGGTCACCGTGGCTGAAAGGTAAAGGTGTCCGCCTCAGGCTCATAAGGACCAGGTTTAATTCTAGAAAAGGGTTGGGAATGTTGCCAACAACCAGTGGTATCTAGGGATATCACACGTCCGCCTGGTCTCGGAATGCAAGCATGTACACCGAGCTCATTTATCGTAGTAAATATTTACAAGAACAACTTATCGCAGTGGTTGACTCTGTAGGGAAGGGGTTACGGGCGCAATTCCCTATTCCGCATACCGTGTTCGAAACACAGCTGCGGGGAATTTGGCAGTAGACCGTCATGCACGGTGGGGAGTCACCATATGAATTGCTTGCTTGTGTTCGCTGGCTGTGAACTCCAGCGTGAAGTCCTGTATGCCGGATGAAGACATCCTGTTGTCCAACATTAGTGTGATGATGTCATACCGGACTGAAGTTTGCGGAGTATCCGTCGTCCCATGTCTGGCTTATTGATGTGCAGAGTGGTGGTTCCTCGCCGTGCAGGCAGATACTCTCCGACTTCGGAAGAGCCACATGAGTTGATCCATGCCGTCAGAGATCGCAATCTGTGAAGAAGCATGATCCCACGCCAGCAGACAAAGCATTTGATGTTATAAATATCATCGTCATATTATTTATATATATATATATATATATATATATATATATATATATATATATATATATATATATATATATGCCGGCTTCCTGGCCTAGAGGTTAGCGACTTTTCTCCATAATCTCGTATACTCTAGTAAGTAACGTGACGACGGTGAGAATCAGCAGTGGTTCGAATCGCGTCGGTAACTTACGGGGCATGTGAGCCGGCCGCTCAGAAAGCAATGGCAAACTACTGAGCGTAATCTTGCCAAGAAATCAACAATCAGCTGAAAGATGCTGATGTTGACAGCAATGTCCTGTAAAAGATATGGAAACAATTTAAAATTTATATATATATATATATATATATATATATATATATTTTTTTTTTTTTTTTCCGCGTTTCCATCCTGTTTCAGGATATTGCGGTCAACACCAGCATCTTTCAGCTGTATGTTGATTCCTAGGCTAGATTACGCTCATCAGCACGCCACGACTTTCTGAGCGACCGGCTCCATACTCTCATAAGTCACTTTTGCGATTCGAACCACTGCTAATTCTCGTCGCGTCACGTGACGAGAGTATTCGGGGTTAGCGGAGAAAGCTGCTAACCCCTCGGCCACGAAGCCGGTATATATATATATATATATATATATATATATATATATATATATATATATATATATATATATATATATATATATATATATATATATATATATATATATATTTGCGTGTAGTTGTTTATTTTGACAGAGTTTATTATGAGAACTGTAAATGATCCTGTGCATCACAACAAAGACTATGCAGATAGACAAATGCACCCTAACTGGGAGATGACCATATACCCCTCCATATCTCTACGCCTTCCTCGGCTATTCTTTTCTTTTCTCTGCTTTTCTTCTCTATTTCTTTCTTTTTTGGCTTTATTTTTATTGTGTTTATTATAAGAATCTTCCTTTTTCTCTGGGCGTCAGGTTATCGCATCACGTAGATCCACTACAGCGGTGACATAATTTCCCTCTCTGTCCTTCATCCGTTTCTCATTTCTTTATTTTTCTTTTCTTTCTGTTTTGTGTTAATTTGATTGTATTAAAGTGTTCTTTTCTCTTTGCCCCCGGACATGGCAACAAAGACCCTGTAATGCCACAACTTCACTATTTTATTTATCCTTTTGTTTTGCCATGTTTTCTTGTTGTGACAAGATTTGTTATTCTACAATATTACATCACGTGGATGATCGATCGGCTGGCTGGTTGCTGTCTGTTTTCTTTGTGAATAATTAAAAGTGGATGTCAAACTACAAAAAGGGGTGGACAGTTTCGCTGTGAAATTTCCCAGCAAACATTAAGAGAAGACCTGTGAAAGATATACAAAATGTGAAATGCGTCAAAAATTCATAGCAGAAAATTGTCTCGGGACAAATGTACGAGTATCATGTAATTTGTTATGTGGGTTAATAAACCAACTGCCTATAAGCAAGTGATAGACAAGGGGCCGTACATCTTTATACTGTAATCTGTTAGTGAGTCTCCATGGTGAAGTAGTTATTCCGCTTGCCTAGCCACTCCAAAGTTTATGAGTTCGACTCCGGACTACATTCGGTTCACAAGTGCCATGTTTTCAGAGACTCCTGGGAGGACGTTGCTGGAGCTACGGAGTTTGTACTCTGTGCGACGCTTTCGGCAGGTGGCCCTGGGGAAAGTGACCGAGCCACAGGGGATAAGTCGATCGTTCGATCCTCTGGTCTTTTAGACCTTTTTAAAACGTAATTTGTCGACTGGCGTGGGTGATCATGCTTCTCCACATCTAACGATTTTAATCCCAGAATCTTTCCAACACAAGAGCCCGTTACTTTCCAACACAAGAGCCCGTTACTTTCCAACACAAGAGCGAGCTCGTTACTTTCCAACGCAAGAGTCCGTTACTTTCCAACACAAGAGCCCGTTACTTTCCAACACAAGAGCCCGTTACTTTCCAACACAAGAGTCCGTTACTTTCCAACACAAGAGCTCGTTACTTTCCAACACAAGAGCCCGTTGTGTAAGCATATATTGTGTTCCTGGACACAGTTCCAGTGCCTAAAACGTGAGGCGGTGAATCAATGTAAGATTGAAGGGAAACACGGCAAGTGATTTAGCTGGCAGAAAGAAACACAAGCTTCAGTCTTTGCAAACAAGAGACGGTCCTCGTAACAAAATCAATACTAGCAAGAGAATGGAAGGTAACAATGTGCGTGCGCGCGCGCACACACACACACACACAGACACACACACACAAAGAGAGAGAAAGAGAGACAGAGAGAGAGAGAGAGAGAGAGAGAGAGAGAGAGAGAGAGAGAGAGAGAGAGAGAGAGAGAGAGAGAGAGAGAGAATAATTAGCGCACATTTGCTTGTCACCGAGCAATTCTCAATTATAATAGGCATTACTACCGCAGCAGCATATGACAAATGATGTAGTTTCAAAAAGTTCCCAGAATAAGCGACGCCTGTTCGCATGGCTGATTCTGTCTTGGAAATTATAGTTATATAAGACGGTTGTAGCCTCGAAGAAACAGCGTTGCTGAAATAGCCTTCTCGTTTACTCTCAAACCGAAGTGACAGAAATGTCTTTGCCTATGCACGTAGCATCGTCGGGGTTGAAAATTTCCTTTAATGGGCAACGTAGATATATCACATTTTGTGTTTTAGAGAGAAATCACTACCCGTGACGTTAACTTTTTTTTTTTTAGAAAGCATGCGGTGATCGCAACGCACAGTGAGATTTTTGGAAGATCCTGTGTATTCTCGCGACCTACATGTTGATTCTTGCTCACTGGCTACCAATCAGCACAAAAATAGCAACAATTCAATGATTCACCATTGCAACAATGCAGCTGAGAGATGATTCAAAGAATGAATTCCATGAGTGTTTCCAACAGCCCTACTGCAGTTTACGAGAGTAAACGCATGAAGGCTGGCAAAAGTGAAATTGCTCAAGGGAAATATTCTCAAGGATATGCAGTGTAGATAAATTCCATCTTTGATGGGCTGTATAATAAATAACAAGTAAGCAAAAGTCATTTTTCAAAAGCCAGGGTACAGTGGGCTTATGGAGTTAGACCCATATTTAAAGACCCAACTACAGACATGGGGCGATGTGGTCGGTAAAACGCAGGTCGTCTTAACTTCCCAAGACATTCCCCGTTGCCAAAGGATGTTATAAACTAGGCAAACTGGCGCATAAATAGTATCATGTCCTGGTGCCAAAGGAAGTTATGAACTAGGCAAACTGGCGCATAAATAGTATCATGTCACGTAAACTGGAATAGGAGGGGCCATATCCAACGCCACAGTGGTTGGGGAAGAACAATGATGGGAGGTGTGGTTTCTGGAAGACGAGCCAGGGGTGGGCCACCACGAAGATGATGGGCATACCTTGGGCATAACGGTGGATGAGACAAGAGAACAGCTAATGGATCGAGAGTCTTTTTCGGGGGGTGGTAATGTGGGCGACGTTTTGTAAACGAGGACTTTGTACATAATGAAGATGACGATGATGTAAAGTTAACACGTGAAATCTTCGATGGTGATGAAAATTAACGCATGGAATCGTCGGTGATGATGATGATGTAAAGTTAACACGTGAAACCTTGATGAAGATGATGTAAAGTTAACACGTGGAATCTCGATGATGATGTAAAGTTAACACGTGAAATCTTCATGCTGCTGCTGCTGCTGCTGATGATGATGATGATGATGATGATGATGATGATGACGATGATGATGTAAAGTTAACATGTGAAATCTTGATGATGATGATGCTGATGATGTAAAGTTAACACGTAAAATGAAGATGATGATGATGATGATGATGATGATGATGATGATGATGATTATGATGATGATGATGATGTAAAGTTAACACATGAAATCTTGATGATGATGATGTAAAATTAACACGTGAAAGCTGAAAAATATCTAATGGGAGTGAGAATGTAGTTTCTGTGGAAAATCAAGTAGGAGCAATTAAAATGAGTAATAAAGAGGGCAATTATGAACAAATAAAACTAGGAGTACGATAGGGACGTGTTTTGTCACCGGATCTCTTCTCTGTCTATAGCGAAGTAACAATGCGAGATATCAAAGAGAGGCCAGGAATACACATCGAATGTTATAATATAAACAACATATGCTATGAATGTGACAACAGTATTGATGGCGGAGAATGCGAAAGATCTACAACGATTGTTGGACATTGTAGTAACAGAGTGTGCAAAGAATGGAATCTCTTTGAATATCAAGAAAACAAAAACAATATTGATATCAAAGAAAAAGGTGACACCAAAGTGTGATGACGCCATGGATCATTCCATGCTAGCCCCATATTTTTGTATAAACCAACCGGCACTGGATTAGTCATACGGTCAATATTACGTCAGACTTCTTGACCTCCCATGATTATTACCAGCACTCATATTTAGACTGGGTATACCTGGGAGCCTGGATCAATTTAAAAACAGTACGCCTCGATGGGGATTTGACCACCTGTGCCCGAACCCATTTAATTGCCAGCGTAACGTCGTAACAGTTACAGCAACGCGCAGGTTGTGCAGTTTGTCACAACTACCAGTAATGACCTGGGAAGTAAACACGACGTGTATGTTACCGACCTCATCATCTATCCAGCGCCTGTTGGTGCATAAAAACATGGGTTTAGCACCATATACCAAGTACTCTTCAAGGCGTATAAAAGGTTCCTTTACTACGTACTTGAATCGGTACAACTGTTTCGGAACAGTCACAACATCTGATGGGAGGTGCCTTGCAGAGATTAGAATAAGAATTGCTATGGTAAAGGTAGCCTGTTGCAAGATGGAAAACATACTGACCGATAAAAAGATGTTATCTGCATTGAGAAAAGAATGTTGAAGAGCTATATAGAACCTATACTGTTATGTGCATGTAAATCATGGACAGTAAGCAGACAAGCTGTGAAACATCTAATAGCAGCGGAAACGTGGCTTCTGACAAAAACAC
Source organism: Cepaea hortensis (assembly GCA_963921405.1). Lineage (NCBI taxonomy): Eukaryota > Metazoa > Mollusca > Gastropoda > Stylommatophora > Helicidae > Cepaea > Cepaea hortensis. The sequence goes on from OY992886.1 coordinate 87,703,980, forward strand.
AAAGAATACCACGCGCGAATAGGTAGAAAACGAATAATAAATAAAACGAAAATTAAAAACCAGTTCTATAAGAAACAAATAAAAACCACTAATTGATTTGAGGTATTAGATGTAGACCTCAAGATATTTTGGGCACTTTATGATGAGAAATACACTTGAAAACTTAGTGATAACTGAAGGGAAGAGAGCAGGAGGAAAGCAGTGAGGTAAATACCTGGATAGTTTGACCACATGGCATAATCGGGATAAGAAAACGGACCTGATCCAAGAGTCTGGTGATCATGTGAGAATTCGAGCAATGACCGCCCAGGAGTATCGGCACGGCACACGACTGCCTCACTTACAGATTAGTCAAGTAGGGTGAAGTGGTAGAATTGCCTTATCGAGCCACGGCACGTATCTTATATCAAAATAGTTCTTCAGTTACAACGACAGTTATAATATTACACAGTCTAGCGTCATAGTTAACAAATAACAAATTCTGTGGTCTAGTTACATGTGCTAGAAATTATCGAGACAGTTAACAGTACTTCAAAGTATACTTAGATAGTTTACAGGGTTACAAAGTATATTAACAGGATAACAATAGAACAAAGAATATTTAAAAGGACAGCACATAGTGAACAATATAAAAACCTAGCTTGTGGATACGTGGTAGCTGCCTTGGCAAGTGCTCTTTAGTTCCTCAACTTATTGCAAAACCTCCTGACACACAACAGCAATGGCAACAATTTACCTAACAATGTGTTTTACTAGTTACAATTACTATAATGTATAGGCACGTCGTTAAATGAAATACAATAAGTGTTATAGTTAACACTGTATATATATATATATATATAACATATCCTTCTTTACAGGACATCACTGTCAACACCAGCATTTTACTGCTGTTGTTGATGTCTTGGCAAGTTTACGTTCAGTAGTTTGCCATTTTTTTCTGAATGACCGGCTCCCATACCAATTCGTTAAAACTCAGCGCAAGGCGGTCTGCTGCCAAATCGCGCACAGTTGTATTTCTAATGCAGGTAAGCTGGCTTACGAATCACGTCCGTAAGTAGTTAACACTACATTATCTAATAGTAGTACACACTACAGTGACACGGTTAACACTACATTATCTAATAGTAGTACACACTACAGTGACACGGTTAACACTACATTATCTAATAGTAGTACACACTACAGTGACACAGTTAACACTACATTATCTAATAGTAGTACACACTACAGTGACACAGTTAACACTACATTATCTAATAGTAGTACACACTACAGTGACACAGTTAACACTACATTATCTAGTAGTAGTACACACTACAGTGACACAGTTAACACTACATTATCTAATAGTAGTACACACTACAGTGACACAGTTAACACTACATTATCTAGTAGTAGTACACACTACAGTGACACAGTTAACACTACATTATCTAGTAGTAGTACACACTACAGTGACACAGTTAACACTACATTATCTAGTAGTAGTACACACTACAGTGACACAGTTAACACTACATTATCTAATAGTAGTACACACTACAGTGACACAGTTAACACTACATTATCTAGTAGTAGTACACACTACAGTGACACAGTTAACACTACATTATCTAATAGTAGTACACACTACAGTGACACGGTTAACACTACATTATCTAGTAGTAGTACACACTACAGTGACACGGTTAACACTACATTATCTAATAGTAGTACACACTACAGTGACACGGTTAACACTACATTATCTAGTAGTAGTACACACTACAGTGACACAGTTAACACTACATTACCTGCACCTGCGTGAAAGATGTGAGAAAGACCTCTTAATATGGTAATCATTTTCAGTGTGAATATGAATTACAAGGACATAAAAGGACGCGGTTAGGTGGGTACCGGATGTCAAATTATCAACATGCAAAACCCTGCAGCGGCTAAAATTAGCAATGGAAGTGGGAAGATAATGCAACACGCGCGCAGATTATCATACAAATTAATAACCAGTCGAAATGATTGCACTGCAGACAAAACCATAGAAGCTCAGTCTTGGTGTTAAAGTATCGCAGAGTATAGATGCATATTTCATTAATTTTATTTTCGTTCGCTTGCTTTTAGAATTCAAGCGTAGTTCACACTGGATTTAATTAGCGTGCGGGCCAGTTTTCCCTATTACCACCAGGCGAATACACACCAACTTCAGAAGTGCCTGCAATGTACGTCTTCAAGTCAAGGACGAGAAGTCATCGTTTACGTTAAAATGACTGGTGTAAAAAGATAAACCCCTACCTCGTCATCAGTGCACCGGAAGTTTAAGGACGAGCGCTCTTAACCTCTCGGCCGAGCGACTTCTGTATAGATGCTTATAGTTCCAGTACTACACGGGGTTAACACTGTCAAATCGTCCATTATTACGTCCCTCTATGTCATAACTACGCTTATGTATCACATTCTAGACCGAAAAATTGATAAGAAACAGCCGCAGAATCAAATGGGGAATCAAGATATTAAAGCCATCAGAATATTACCAACTTAACTGAGTAAGTGCAATGTGCTTATATATCGCCGAGATGTTGGCTTTGCGTTATAATACACAATATCTACTGTCATATTAACAACTTTAAAATCATTATTGTGACACCCCCTTACTTCCCATTTTCCTCTATCCATTTTATTTGGTCCAAACCTATTGTTTGTTTGGTTCTAACCTACGATTTGTTTTGTTCATACCTACTTTTTGTTTTGTTCATACCTACTTTTTGTTTGGTTCATACCCACTTTTTGTTTGGCACTGAATATGATAATCAACATGAACAGGTAGAGGTTGACTGATACAGGAAATAACAGACTAAGATATTTATTCAAAAAGCTAAAAATAGAAGACACTGATTAATGTAGCTGTGGAATTGATAAAACGAAGGCTAAAAATTTGCTGCTGGAGTGTTTAACACTGTAGACAGTCAAAAGTTTTTGCACACGTTGTGAGAGGAAAAATGCTGGAGACCTTTGTGACAACCGGCAAGATTGATGGGGGGAAAAAAACAAGGGAACGTAACCATGTCTTCAGTGTTGCGAACACTAACCATGTCTTCATTGTTGCCATCAGTAACGATGTATTCAGTGTTGCCATCAGTAACCATGCCTTCATTATTGCCATCAATAACCATGTCTTCATTGTTGCCATCAGTAACGATGCATTCAGTGTTGCCATCAGTAACGATGTATTCAGTGTTGCCATCAGTAACGATGTATTCAGTGTTACCATCAGTAACGATGTATTCAGTGTTACCATCAGTAACCATGTATTCAGTGTTGCCATCAGTAACCATGTCTTCATTGTTGCCATCAGTAACGATGTATTCAGTGTTGCCATCAGTAACCATGCCTTCATTATTGCCATCAGTAACCATGTCTTCATTGTTGCCATCAGTAACGATGTATTCAGTGTTGCCATCAGTAACGATGTATTCAGTGTTGCCATCAGTAACGATGTATTCAGTGTTGCCATCAGTAACGATGTATTCAGTGTTGCCATCAGTAACCATGCCTTCATTGTTGCCATCAGTAACGATGTATTCAGTGTTGCCATCAGTAACCATGTCTTCATTGTTGCCATCAGTAACGATGTATTCAGTGTTGCCATCAGTAACCATGTCTTCATTGTTGCCATCAGTAACGATGTATTCAGTGTTGCCATCAGTAACCATGTCTTCATTATTGCCATCAGTAACCATGTCTTCATTATTGCCATCAGTAACCATGTCTTCATTATTACCATCAGTAACGATGTATTCAGTGTTGCCATCAGTAACCATGTCTTCATTGTTGCCATCAGTAACCATGTCTTCATTATTGCCATCAGTAACCATGTCTTCATTATTGCCATCAGTAACCATGTCTTCATTATTACCATCAGTAACGATGTATTCAGTGTTGCCATCAGTAACCATGTCTTCATTGTTGCCATCAATAATTATGTCTCCAATGTTCCTAAAGTAATCAAGTCTTTAATGTAGCCAATAGCAATCATGACTTCAATTTTTGTTCGCATATCCTTTACATGACAACGCTATCAAGATCAGCATCTTTCAGCTGATTGTTGATTTCTTGGCTAGATTACGCTCAGTAGTTTGCCATTGCTTTCTGAGCGACCGTCTCACATACCCCGAAAGTTACCGCCGCGGAGAGAACCGCTACCAATTCTAGCGTACGTCATGTTACTCACGAGAGTATACGGGATTACGGAGAAAGTCGTGTAACGCCTAGACCAGGGAGCCCGGCATACCGCTAATACTGCCATGATATTCAACCCAGCTTTCCGTAGACGCCATGCAATGCATTATTTCCACACCATTATCTCTTCCCCCCCCCTCTCTCTCTCTCTCTCTCTCTCTCTCTCTCTCTCTCTCTCTCACTCTTACACACACACTCTATTTCATTTACTTCCCTTTCCTCGGTACATCCCTCTCACTTTTTCTCTCACTCATTCGTCCTCTCCACCCCCTACTATCTCAAACGAAACATTAGCATGCAAAAAGATAACTTTTAAACACACAGAACAGGATGCCCGATACCCCAACAGCACAATGACGACATTCTGTACACGGCATTACCCCGACATATTAACGGTTTAAATAACTTCAGCCCAACAAGAGCCTGTCATTCACAAGGTCACGATCGCTGTTGTCGATTATAACCTGACAGGGCGCGTTGGTAAGATGCAATCTTCTGCTGACACGCGTTAGTGGGACATAAAAGTTTGGGAGAACCTCCAGGTTAGATGTGCAGACTACACAATGCCGGGCTGTGTTTATCAACCAGTGTATGTGTAACTCAGGGGTATTCCGTAAACAATCCTCGAATCTGTATTCTTGAAATAGCAAATGACAAAATCGGAAATCCCCTATTGTCAACGAGAGATTTAAAAGATAGAGGAATCTCCCATCGGAGGACATAATATCAACAATATAAGTTATGCAGATGATACATTATTGATTACAGACAATGAACACGATCTGCGTCATCCCATAGATGCGGTTACTGTACACAGTGAGCAACTAGGGTTAGAATGAAATTGTGGGAGGCAGAGAATATGGTCTTGTCTTAGAAGAAAGAGATACCACAAACTGACAGTCAGGTACATGGGACAATTCTTAAACATGTGAATCGGTACAGCTATCTCGGAACTGCCAGGAATGTTTGGGCGCACTGTGAGGAGAAATAAGACGGAGACAGCCAGGATTGTTAGGGCACGTTGTGAGGAGAAATAAACTTGAACTGGCAAACTTGATGGGAAAAGAGAACGGAGACGCAAAGAGTTAAATACCTAGATGGCTTGGTCATATGTCGTGATCTGAACAAGAACACAGACCACACCCAAGACTGTGAAATGGACAACCATGATCCCCCTCGCTTATCGGCGTGGCAAATGGTGATATTGTTTTTTTCTGATATTCAATGATTCATTGTTTCTGGAGTGGCCTGTTCTGATCTTAATCTCTATCATCTATCTTCGGTCTGATGTTAAATTATTTCCCAAATATATTTACTGTTAGCAATTAGCTAGCATGATAATAGTAAGCTAGGAAATACTGGTATTGATTACCACTCTTAGAAAAAGATATTGTCATCAATAGTAGTATACCAAAAGTACTGAGTAGTGCATCGATAGTAATGGAAAGAATGTTGATTGTACTGGATATTGTCTTGAGGTACTAAGTAGCATCGATAGCACTGATTTGTGTATTGAAAGTACTGGGTAATGGATCGGATGGTTTTTGTACTTCTTCTTCTTCTTCGTCGTCTTCTTCTTCTTCTTCTTCTTCTTCTTCTTCTTCTTCTTCTTCTTCTTCTTCTTCTTCTTCTTCTTCTTCTTCTTCTTCTTCTTCTTCTTCTTCTACTTCTGCTTCTCCTCCTCCTTCTTTTCTTCCCCTTCTTCTTTTTCTTCTTTTCATTATCATCATCATCATCATCATCATCATCATCATCATCATCATCATCATCATCATCATCATCGTCATCATCATTATTCATCTACTTCTATCTCTTATATTCAGAATAGACTAGTCATACAATGCCACCAGCCAAACGATCAGGATAGGGGACTGGAAACGAGGGCGGTCATTAGAAACCAATTAATGTTGTCACATTTCTGCCCTGCTGGGAAGTGAGCTCAGTCAAGTCTAGACCACACAGCCACGGCGAAGACTCTCAATTACGCGTTGCTTGAGAACAAGCAAACTAGGACATAAAATGCAACCGTGCAACATTGGAATTCCCCGGTCGAGAGGCATAAGCATTCCTTCTTACTTGTAAACGGACACAACACACGTCCATTTCAGATGAGCAATGAGGAGACACTGCCATTTCTATAGCAAGCCTGTGGGCTCCCATGTGACCTCCATTAGAACTCCTTTGTTCGCTAACATTACAGCTAAATGCAGTAAAATGTATGCCACGGGAGAGCAATAACCACGTTGATTCCAGATATAAACAAGCAATAACTCTGCCAAGACAGCAAACAAACAAAAAGTCACGTGACAGTCCCTGTCAAGTAGAACGGAACCCATAGCAACGCAGCGGGGCGGAAATGGAAACAGTCGGAATCACAGCGGAAACGCCAGATTTCAGTTGATGCTGCCAGCACCGGAAGTGTACTTCGTTACACTAAACATCCAATGTATTCTTAGCATAGACAGCTTGGAAAGACTTTACATGTTCCCTGAGTTCCCTCCTGGACACTTTGTTTTCGCTAAGCAAGAGTCTGTTGCTAATGATGGAGCTTTGTAATTGATCCTTTCATACATATTAGTAAGCCTGGTCTGACCAGTTACAATAAAATGGGTTAAAGACTTCACTGCACAGCATTTGATCATATATAGCACTGCCAATTTGCATAGAGTGATTTGTTCATCTAGAAGAACAGCCTCTGAAACAAGTAAAGAGCTTCAAGCATTCAGGATGTATAATAATATCAAATGGCAAATCAGAAGACGAGATCGAAAACAGATGCGATAAGGCGAACCAACTCATTGGACAAATGGCAAAAATATAAAAGAATAAACACGTAAGATTTTATTCAGTAGTTTGTCATTGTTTTCTGTACGACCGACGTTCATACCATTGCATGAAAAACAAGCGCATGGCGGTCTGCTTCCAAATCTTCTGCAGCTGTGTTTCGAACGCGGTGATGGGGATTACGAATCACATTACTTCGTCACAGTGTCGACTCATTTTAGGCGGGGTCGAACTGTGAACTCGATTTCAACACAATCCCCGTCTGGTGGGGAATTCGAATACATGACCACAGTCCGTTAGGCAAGCGTGCTGCGATGTTTCCCATAGGCCGTAAGCAACTAAATAAACATGCTGATAGACATCGCCTGTCCGTTTCAAGATTATACGCCCGTGGACTAAGCAATCAAACTGCTGAACACATAATGCGTGATTACGGTCTGTAAAGTGAGTAATGAAAGATGTACTGGTCCATTGAAACAATAGTACACCACAAGAAGAATGCACGAATGGGAATATAATTAAAACAAACTATCAAAAGAATTCTTTTAGAGAAATGCATTATCGTCATAGTCATGTGCCGCGCCGATAAACGTCAAGTGCCGCGCCGATAAAAGTCATGTGCCGCACCGATAAACGTCAGCGCGCATGTTTCGCAATCTCACGCGATCACCGTGGATTAGCTCGTCGTGTTTGTCTCGATTGTGACATGTTGCCAAGAAATTAGTTAGTTAGTTAGTTAGTTAGTTAGTCGTAGTTCCAACTTCACAGCAACGGGTCGTCCCCATTATGCTCCGTTCCTGTGCCAATAAATGCTGATATGTATCTTCTTCTTCTTCTGCGTTCATCCGGAGTTTTTTGTTTTTTTTTCGGACGTGATTGCGCTGTGTCTGTTTACAGCAGAGCTGCGTTCTTGCGCCGTTAGGCCGACATATCCGACTTCTGCGGGCATTTGTTGACCGGGTTAACCTTCCCGGGTGATATTTATCTGTCTGCCTTTCCCTTGTTATTTTTTCTCCATCAATCTTACCGGTTGTCACCAACTTCTCCAGCTTCCTCATAACGTGCGCAAAGATTTTTTGACTGCCTACGTATAACTTCTCTAATCAGTTTACGATTCCCATTTGTTTCTTGTAGGATTTGCTCATTGGTTTCTCTGCCTGTCTGTTATTCTTTGTATGTTCCTCAGAAACTAAATTTCCACCGCCGTTAGATGTTCTTCAACTTGTCTGCTCATTCTCTACTTTCCACATTCATTTTTTTGTTCGCATGTCCTTTTACAGGACATCGCTGTCAACATCAGCATCTTTCAGCTGATTGTTGATTTCTTGGCAAGATTACGCTCAGTAGTTTGCCATTGCTTTCTGAGCCACCGGCTCACATACCCCTAAGTTACCAACGCGGCGAGAACCGCCACCGATTCTCGTACAGGTTACGTTCCTCACGTGAATATACAGGATTACGGAGAAAGACGTTAACCCCTAGGCCAGGGAGACTGGCTCCACATCCATACATCACGAGAAATATGTAATCGTCATTGGGTAACAACCATGTTGTATCTACACAACAAACAGTGAATATTTTCAACTGCACATGAAAGTGTTCAAAATGTAGTGACAATTGGCAAATGTAATAGTAAAACAGCAAGAGGAGGACAAAGAGAAATATACATCTCTATCCTTCTTCTGCCTTTCTTCATCATGTAAAGCATAGATCTTCAGCCAACTCATGTAGAGCGCTTTGTGTTCATGCTTATGGTATGTTGGACTTTGAAGCCAACGTTTTCTATGAAATGAGGTAGCCAGCGTCATGCAGACTCTAAAACAGTGTTTCCCAACCTTTTTTGTGCTATGCCCCACCTAAGCCTTTCTAAAATGTTTATTCCCCCCCCCCCCCAACATGTGCATCATTTTTAATATTCAAAAATTGAAATGTTCACTAAAGAAACTTGCATTTTTTTAAAGAAAGGCTCGCGGTTCCCAGAGGGGTCAACCCCCCACCCCCCACTGTGTGTCGGTTGTGTTGGGCTAATTTTTGTGTGTGTGTGTGTGGTTTGGCGGTTACCCCAGACAAGCTGGTTCCCCCGTCTCCCCCTTTTTTTGTGTGGACCCTTAATCTCACTGTGAGCTCAGGCCCACATCTAAGGTGAAGATATGTTATGGGTTTTTATTTTGATCATCCGGGCCCCCGATCTGACAAGACGCACTACTGAGGGGAGAGCAGCAAATGCACCCGATCCTAGCCAAAGGGGAAATTATTGAGCAAACACAGTAAGTACATTTTCAAAACATATAATGGAGAACTGAAATTCAAGTATAAAATAATTTTAATGAAAGATTTTTCTATATTATTTTAATTATTAGTAATTATTTAAATTTGGTGAGATCCTTGCGATTGATGCTTGCTGCAAAGAGATTTTATGTCAGGTTCCAATTTAGTTAACTTCAGTCTCAAGTTTCCCCATTTTGTTATATCCAGCCGATTTCTTCCATTTTCGAATTGCCCCCCCCCCCCTTTTAACAATCAAATTGCCCCCCCCCCTGTGGGGCGTGGGCCCCACGTTGGGAAACACTGCTCTAAAAGGTCGCCTTCAACGACATGCATGGCAGGTCACAGGGTTACCGTTCTATAATTCCGTTATGGGCAACGGTAACAGACAGGCGAGACATCTTAATGAACTGAGACAGGCGATCGTGTGAGAAGACGAACATTAATCGACCAGTCGTATCGGCATGGCACACACAATGATTATGACCCTCGTTGACTGGTCATGAAGACATGTTGTGCTAGGACAGTGTGGTCAGTGTATCTCTCTGGGCATTCATAATCATCATGTGCCATGTCCATAAGTTTGGTTTGCTATCTCACAGGATCACCGAAATCTTAGATCAGATATGAGTTCTTGTTCCGGTCATGCCATGTGGCCAAGTCATCCGGGAGTTTATCTCTCTGCCTTCTCCTTTGTTCTCTGCCCATTATTTTGACAGCTTTTACTGGTTTTTCAAGTGTATGTCTCATCATAACGTGTCCAAGAGGCCGTGACCGACTACGTCTAATTTCTCTAGTCAAATAATAAGATAAATAGTTTTTTAAAGGCAGAATAATCTCATTTGTGTCTGGATATTTGTTGGACTTTAGCAGAGTCTGTGTAGGGGAAGCAATCCTTACACAAAGTCGCAGGCTTTTATCTTTGAGCAGTAGAGATTATGTAGAAGTGACGCATTCACAGCGACAGGGAAATGGAGAATACATTAAAATTGTTCACTACTGGCAGCGTTCCAGGCATATATCGAGCCACTCCTGATATATGGAAATGAACCATGGATAATTAACAGACAAGTGAGGAATTATATGGAAGCTGCGAGATTCGAATTTATAGAAGCATAATGAGGACACCGACGGTAGGACGTCACTTCTACAATGCCGTGAATGCGGTCGGACAAGGGTTCAATACCAGCTCTCGTCGTTAGCTACGCGAGAGAAAGACTGGCCATCTTTTCCTCTGTGCACTCAGGTCTACAAACATGTGATAATCCCAACACTAGACATAACCACAAACAAGTGATGATCTTAAAACTTGACATAACCACAAACATGTGATGGTCCTAAAACTTGACATAACCACAAACTTGTGATGATCCTACCACATGACATAACCATAAACATGTGATAATCCTAAAACTTGACATAACCACAAACATGTGTGGGGATCCTAAAACTTTACATAGCCACAAACATGTGATGATCCCAACACTTGACAAACCACAAACATGTGTTGATCCTAAAACTTGACATAACCACAAACATGTGATGATCCAAATACTTGACATAACCACAAACATGTGATGATCCCAACACTTGACATAACCACAAACATGTGATGATCCTAACACTTGACATAACCACAAACATGTGATGATCCTAACACTTGACATAATCACAAACATGTGAATGATCCTAACACTTGACATAACCACAAACATGTGATGATCCCAACACTTGACATAACCACAAACATGTGTGATGATTCTAAAACTTGACATAACCACAAACATGTGTGGGGATCCTAAAAGTTGACATAACCACAAACATGTGATGATCCCAACACTTGACATAACCACAAACATGTGATGATCCCAACACTTGACATAACCACAAACATGTGATGATCCTAACCCTTGACATAACCACAAACATGTGATGATCTTAACACTCACTTACTCAAAGCAAGCTCCTACCCTGGGGCGTATTTTTGTTTAATGGATACACATTGGATTGATTCAAAGAGCAATGAACTGGCTGCTGGCAACAGAAGTAGCCAATCCACATTCTCTAGACATATCACGAGAAGAAGAAATCTGGTGTAGGTAGTGACAACGGTAAAGTTAGAGAGGAAGAGAGGTCAGGGGAAGCCCACAGCGAATATGCTAGACAGTCTGACACCATGGCACGGAGAAACAACAATATTAGAAATAAATGGCAGTACTCGTGACAGAAGCCTGTGGACAGACAAGATCAGCAATACCACACGACATGGACTATAAGATGACGACGACGTGCACAACAGAATTGTCATGGTAAGGACCGCATTAAACTATTTCACTACGATTTAAAAATACAAATACATCGTGATCAATCTCAGGTTGATTAATATTGGCAATTTTACGTTAAGTAGTTTGCCATTGTTTTCATAACAAGAAGTGAACGTTTAAGTCCAACGTATTGAGGGAGTAGGGATTTAACGCCCTGCCTCGCCATCAGCCTACCGGAAGTTTCAGAGCGAGCGCTCTTGTCCTTTCGGCCTAGTCGACTACCACGTAATTACGTAAATAAATAACTCGACATCGTGGTCGATACAACAACAAAAAACTGCACGCACTTTATTATGAATAACATACAGCGACTGTTCTCCTCGCCTTCCAGGTGGCCTGCATTCAACAATTAAATAGTGTATGCATCTGAAAACACGTAACCTAATAACAAAACAGGAATTTAGAAGAAAACCACAGTAATGTTAACCTACATACTTCACAACAATAAAACCAACAGTACGAAATATCCAGAAACATAAATGTCTAGTCACCGCTAGACTTTGTCAAACTAGACCCAGTCTAGCACTGTACGTTGACAATCACACGAAACGAATACGACAGCAAATGTCTGAGCCCGAAAAATGCGCTGACTGCCACTTGGTGGTTTACCGAAGTCAGTTTCACATGCGGTCGGTCAGCCTCTCCGCCTGAACGGGACATGGACATTTTAATTGTATACAATCGGCGCCGATTATCCAAGCGGAGGGGAATATAAAGCCGAGCCTAACAATTAATAATAGTGGGTTTCTGTCGCGACATCAGGTCAAACTAGACACGGGTTGGCATTCTACTATTCTGTTTACTTTGTCTAGGCGACCTGGCTGAGAACAATGCTCTCGCCTACTCTTAAAGAAAGATAGGGGTTCGCCTTTTCATGCCAACATTGGTAGACAGGGACCTATATTTTATGGGCCAAAGGGTACCCAAGAGGTGATGTGGTCAGTATTAGGCCATCCACCTTCCTTCGGGGAAATTCTCTTGCCACAATTTTATGAGGCTCCGCTCTAGACCTTGGGTAGTGAATCTGATGACTAGTCTCATCGTGAAACAATCATAGGTTAAGAGTTGCCAATTTTTTAAAATCATTCCGTAATCATGCCAGAACGATGTTTTTTTGTTTCCCCCCCCCCCCCCCCCCCCGGATGAACGCAGAAGAAGATACCAGAACAGTATTATGAACAAAAAATGTAGCTGCGATTTCACTGGCATTGTTCGTAATTATTTTCTGTAAAGCTGTATTACTTTGTGTTATTTTATATTGTTTACATTTCCACAGCTTTACTGCAGTTCCACTAATTGTATTCGTAGATGGGAATGAACGAAAAAATTAATTTCCAAACAGTTAAAACTTGGGCACCAGGCCCCTGTGATGTTCTGCCCTTCTGATCTATCTGCTCTCATACATTATTTCTTTCATACATCTTTTGTGAAGCTAATCTTAGACATTAAAGACAACAACAGAAACAACATGCTTCATGAAGGCACGAAAAATGTGCAAGAATCAATCATATATTACTCATTATCATTAAGTGCCCTGCCCGCTGGCGTAGGCGTTCATGTCCCTCCACAGATATCGGTCTTTGGTGTTCTGAATCAACACTGCTGATGATATTCCTCCACGCCCCCGTCTCATTCCACCCAGCATAATTTCTCTTGGTCTGCTTCTGCTTCTCTTCCCCTTGATCTTTCCAGATGTCACGATGTTCTCCAATGCCTCTCTTCTCATCACATGACCAAAGGAAGCTGTTTGTCTGTGTCTTATTGTTGTATGTAATGTTCTAGTTTCATTAGCCTCTTTCAGGCAATCGTTGTTAGTTACTCTGGCAGTCCAAGGAATTTGCAACATTCGTCTCAGGAACCACATCTCTGTTGCTTCAAAGTTCTTCCTAATTTGTTCCAAGATTCACTGCTACACAGCAAAACACGCTCTATATAGCACTTCAGCGCTCTCTTTCTTAAATTCAATGTTAGTAACTTATTACATAACGTACTTTTCATTTTCTGAAATGCAGCTTTTGCTTGCCCTATTCTATTCTTAATCTCTGTTGTGCATCTTCCATCTGATGTTATAAAAGCTCCAAGTTATTTAAAAGGTTAAATGAAGGATGAATTAAGGATTTTCCCTTATATTTCCACTTCCCAGGTGGTTTCACCTGTTTCTATGATATCATTTAAACACACACACACACACACACACACACACAACAACAGACACACACGGATTCAAACACCACATACACACACTCACACACAAACACACAGATACACACAACCACAGACACACGTGGACTCAAACACCACACACACACAACCACAGACATACACACAGACTCAAACACCACACTAACAACCACACACACACACACATACACACAACCACAGACACACACGGATTCACCACACACACACACACACACAACCAGACACACACGGATTCAAATACCACACACACTCAAACAGTGTACTAGTCTCGAGGGGACCAATGCTCACTGGAACACATTACTGAATTACTACATTCAGTTTTGACCTCATCATACTCCAGTCATTTTTACGCATTTCCAATTGCACCTGTAAGTTAAAATATACTTGTTTGCTCTAGAATACAACCGCTTGTCAACCACACATTGCACAGTAAACAACGAATGAATTAAACATTTCACAAACTGAATACCTATACTCTGTAATGAACACACTGGGGACTAATAAAAATACAATTATAATGAGACTGACGTAACAATGTGGCAGAAAATCTATATGAAAAACATGTGGCTTAACAGCTGCAAACAAACGCAAGTAAACATTTTAGGAGCGGGTAAATATCCTGTGGATGTGAATCGGGGACAGGATCATAAGCATTCATGAGGAAAATCGAAGCTACAGGGTGTATTTTTAAAGACTGTGAAGTGTTTGAAAATATTGCCGATCCAGGTGTTGTATTCACCTTACGTAAAGTTCATGCAACATAATAGGTAAATACAAAACTTGGACGGGCAATATTTTCAAACACTGCACAGTCATTAAAAAATACAACCTGTACTTTTACAATTCGAACTCGCCCGATGCGCATCGAAGCCGTGGTCACGGAGCCGTTAGACGAGCATCTAGCCACTACGTTTGGCGAGCATATAGCCACAACGTTAGGCGAGCATCCAGCCACGACTTTAGGCGAGCATCTAGCCACGACGTTAGGCGAGCATCTAGCCAAGACATTAAGCGAACATCAAGTCAAGACATTAGGCGAGTATCTAGCCAAGACGTTAGGCGAGCATCTAGCCACAACGTTAGGCGAGCATCTAGCCACGACGTTGTGTGAGCATCTAGCCACGACGTTAGGCGAACATCTAGCTACGACGCTAGGCTAGCATCTAGCCACGACGCTAGGCGAGCATCTAGCCACGAAGCTATAACGGCTCCCGAATCAATGAATTAATGAAAGGCAAATAAGACGGCGGCATACTGTGTGGGTGAACATCTAGGAAACATCCAGATAGGAAAATGACAGCCGATTCCATCAGAGATGAATTGGGTGTTTCGTGGGGGACTGGTGCGTTGACATTCTGGCGGCAGCATTATGCACAGTGTATCTGTGCGGGCTGTGTGTGATATTCACTGGCACAGGAACGGAGCATAATGGGGACGACCCGTTGCTATAAAGTTGGAACTGCGACTAACTAACTAACTAATTAACCCCTACACCGTCAGTTAGACTTCAATGTTGAATATTCATTCAGAAAGCAACGGCAACCTGCTTAACGTAAAACTGTCTAGATAATCGATTTAGGGTTGGGGCTGACCGCAACGTCCTGAAAAAGACATGCACCATTCTTTTCAGAGAAAAAAGATCGTGTTGAAGGTCATTCTTTCCTTCCTTGATCTGGAGGTTTAAACATAGTTCTTGCAAGGTTTTTTTTTTTTTTTTGAGACCTTGATCTCACTTCAAGAGCACCCTCAGGGTCAAACTGACAGATGGCTATGTAAACTGATGTGTATCTCCTAATGAAGTGGGGCCGTTGTAATCAATGGCGCGTTCTTACGTCCTCTCAAGTTTAGCAATGCCGAGAAATAAACAAGCCATATCAGTTTATCAGGAGAAAGACGAACCAACGAATGGCCATTTTCAGGTTAAAATTCTTCGGCGATCAACTTTCTTCTTCTTCTCCTCTTCATCCTGCTACTGCTCCTCTTCTTCTTCCTCTTACTGCTCGTTCTTCTTCTTCTTCTTCTTCTTCTTCTTCTTCTTCTTCTTCTTCTTCTTCTTCTTCTTCTTCTTCTTCTTCTCCTATTCGTCGTCGTCGTCGTCGTCCTCCTCCTCCTACTCCTCCTCCTCCTTCTTCTTCTTCTTCTTCTTCTTCTTCTTCTTCTTCTTCTTCTTCTTCTTCTTCTTACTCCTCACTCTTGTCTTCTTAAACTTCTTCTTCTTCAGCAATTAACGTATTCTTTGCATTTATTCCGGGTGATGATCAGCATTGTGAACCCGAAGTCGTCACCAGTCCTCCACAGCTTGCCTTCTAGATCTGTTCCTGACAAACATCTTCTCATTCTCTGCCTGGCATATTGTGGGCAGTCATGTAGGATGAGTTAGCTAGTTGTTAGTCGCGGTTCCAACTTCACGACTTTCTTGCTCCAAAGCGGCAAGAGGGAGAGTCTCTGATAACCATTCGGTTAAAGTGTGCTCGGAACCAACACCTTCCTGTTGAGTATGACGACCTGTTCTGTTGATTTATGTTAAAATTATGAAGGATATTCTTGATCAAAGAAGGATACAGAATTTAGAAGCAGTTTGTGTGTGTGTGTGTGTGTGTGTGTGTGTGTGTGTGTGTGTGTGTGTGTGTGTGTGTGCGTGCGTGTGTGCGTGCCTGCGTGTGTGTAAACAATTACAGGGGGATGTCTTTGCTTGTCACAATATGATGGATGTCGTGCTTCATTGCATTTGTGTTGTTGTTGAATGAGCTGGAGGTGAGCCAGGCAAAGTAGGCTTATTGTGTAACTGACGTTTCGATGGTTTGTATTGTATATGATGTCCAGCCAACTTGATTTCCCCAGAAAAAAGGAAATGAAAATAAACAACCTACGTCATATAGATTTGCAAGAATGTTGTGGTTCAGACTTACACAGATGATGGGAGAATATAGAATGTTTGTTGTAGAGTTTTAAAATGCATGTGATCGGATTTTAAGATATATGTTGTATGGTGTAACGATGCTTGTGATAGGTTGTAAAGATGTATGTGATAGATTGTAAAGATGTATGTGATAGTCTTTAAAGATGTATGTGATAGGGTTTTAATATAGTTAGTTAGTTAGTTAGTCCAGGTTCCAACTCCACGGCACCGGGTCGTCCCCATTATGCTTCGTTCCTGTCCAGTGAATATGCAAAATGCTCCCCACTGTCCAATGTGAAAAGTGGAACAGAAAGGATTCTCGGCAAGCCAACAGCCCGCACAGGTACACTGTGCATAATGCCGCCGCCAGTATGCCAACACAAAAGTCCTCCACGAAAAATATAGTTCATCGTCGATGGAATCGGCAGTCACCAGAAAGACTTCATTGACCCGGATTTTATCCCACATGCCTCGGTCTCTTTCTGCAGTGCGACCTCCCGAATGCGCCGCACAAAGCACGAACTCCGCAGCCCCTGCGACGACTCCCAGGAGTCTCCTGAAAAATGCACTTTTTTTACTATGATACAAGGTGACAATGGAATAGTGAAATCAACGTGTTTGCGCGATGCTTCACATCTAGCAATTGCTGTTTTATCGCTACTATGTTGACTTCTATCTCTACTGTCCGCTCGGGGTCTCCATGGCGCAGTGATCAAGCCGCCTTCATCACCAAGGTTGTGGATTCGTTTTGGGACCCAGTCTTTCGGTTCTCGAGTGCAGTCTTTTATTACACCACTTCTAACCGTCATTCATACGCAGTTCGTGCCCTGTACCACGCTGTCGGCAGGCCGTTCTGCGGTATCAGACCGAGGTATATGGGATTAGAATCCAATGCAGTGAATTCGACCGTCTTGCCTTTAACCCCTTTCTAACCTCTATTGTTGGGTACAAGTCACAGAGATTTCACTGCACTACTTTAATATGAAATGTAATTTATTAGCGCAATTAGCGATAGGTCGTGGGAACATATGGGACAGTGCACACTGCTGAACACCTCCAAGGCACCGTGGCAGATGATGAGTATATTTTTAATGATAACTGGAATGATCTTCGTTAGACGTGGGATAGACAGACCGAGAGAAATATGGCGTCATGATCTAGACGACGGAATGGAGAAATGCCATCAACAGAAATGATCTACGTAGACCGAAATCTGTGGTGAGACATGAAGACTTATGCCATTTTGCAAGACATGACACTGATGATAATGATGATTATAATGTTAATGAAAATATTGACGATAATGTTGATGATAATATTGTTAGTGATGATGATAATTATGATGGGAATGTAGAGAATAACGACGATGATAGTAATTATGATAATAGTGATGATGATAGTAAGAAGATTAAGCACTAGTCTCAAAATACACAATTACCCGGTATAACAAGAAGCCACGATATTTGTTTATAGCCGGATTACTGTTAGTTGAGATATCGATTGAAAATTGAGAGGGCTTTTTTGAGTAGTCCAGAGACAGGAGGGATAGCGACCTGGGACAGTATCTGTCTTCGTGCAGGATTAAGTTACCCCTGCTGGGTATGTTTCAACTGCAGCTGCTTCCACAAGAGAAGGAAGGGGGGAATCTACATTAGTAAACTGCAGGTTATTGTTAAACGTTATATGTTTCAACTGCAGCTGCTTCCATAGAAGGAAGGGGAAATCTACACTGGTAAATTGCAGGTTATTATGAATGCGAATGAGATGGATTCGGTCGGAGTTCAACTCTTAAAGGATGCCAGTAGGCGGGGAAGAGGCGCAAGGAAAGAAAGCTCCAAATTATTACTTAGAAAATAGCGGGCGCGTATGTATAATGGTTAGGATTTTACGTTGGCATTAATAGCGCGGTAGGAGGAGGATTCGATGTTAGCTCTCGACGTTTGCTACGAGAGGGAAAGACTGGTCAACTATTCATCCGAGCATTCATGATTTCAAAATGTGATGGAATAGTTGTTTATGTGTTGTACTCGGTGGTAATACTTTCATTGTGAGATACACTTTTCAACCCTCGCTGATCTGCTTCCCGTTTTTTGTCATTATTGTTTTTGTTCGTTGATAAAGGCTTTCGTCGCAGCTATTATTTTCATTGTGTCTTGCGTTTGTTAAGGTCTTTATACACATGTGACGTTGACTTGCTGTGTATAGACATCAAACAATTGCTAAGAAGCCAAGCCTGACACATCAAAATGTACTGTATATTTACCAGTGTGTAACTAAAATAAAACATAACACAGAAGTTGAGTTGAGTCAAGAACCGATATCGCAGAACTCGGAACATCGCCATCTTCAACAACCAGCGAGGAGTTCCAATTCTAATGGTACCAGTTGAATTCTGATTATGTCTGCCTGGCTTTTTCCTCGAAGTACTGAGTGTCGGTCAGATCCTCTGGTCATTCCGTGCTCGTCATTCCCTCTGGGCAGTGATGATGTATCTACGTTTCCACATTCTATACATGATCTCACAGGACCCTAACTAGTCTGCCTTTTTTGTGTGCACAGATACCTCACCCAGCGTTGCAGAGCCAGCCAACCTATTCTCCTGCTCGTTTCCCAAGCGACCAGCATGACCTGGGGGGGGGGGGGGACATGCCTCTCTGCACATAGCATGTCTGTGTTCAACCTTCTCGGCTTACTCTTTGATTCCCTTATAATCATGACATGCGTGTGCTGTGTATGCTGTTTGTTCTCCAGCCAGCAGAAAGCCGTAGTGACTGCTTCCACCTCCATTCTCAGAATATATGTAATAATATAATATGCCAGCGTTTCCTTAACTAAACACCGCCCATTAACCTTCCCTATGAACACCCAGGCACTTCTTTTGCGTCTTAGCACAGAACCACGCGTGTAGATGACTGCATCACCTTTTTGCCAATTGTGAATCAATTTTAGCTCCTTCAATTCAGCGCAGCCTCGCGGCAAATTCCTGCCTTCCAGGTTCAATGTGATTATGACCATGAGCAGGTCTGACGTTTACTATGGCATTCTGACCACGTCCCCCCACCCTCTCAATGTTCTAAAATATGTGTGCTTCCCTGATCGTGTTATTTGCCTATATCATCCATGGTTTTCCCTTTATCAGCATGTGGCCCTTTGCTGTGCCTAGGACGTCGTACATTGGGTGTTCCGTGAGAGATATGATCTAGCCCGCAGAATCCTGAGGCCGTCTGCAATTGTGGGCGATGGCTAGGATGTATCGCATATACATTAATGGCGTGTCCCTTGTGTATCCCGGTATCACCCGCATATGCTTCATTCTGTATGCGCTCTAGTTTCACCAGCTGACTCTTAGATACTGTGAGCAGTTACAGTCTATTCTTAATTACTGAGATAATCAGATGTTGGCAAAGTATGAACAATAGTCTTTGCTTCATGTCCATTGCTGCCATATTTTTCAGTGCAGCAATCCTCATCGTAGAGTTCACAACTCCTTACACATGATCCTGGAACGACACGTTTCTGTCGGATTCCAAAGTATCTCAGTCTACTCTCACTGTTAAAAGTCATGCAGCTTATTGTGAGATCTGGAATGTTAGCCTTAACAATCATATTGCCCAGAGAACACCATAACACAGAAGGTTTATCTGTGTTGATAACACCACAAATCTCTGTAAACCAGTCGATCACTTTGTTTACTGTCTTCAAACACCATTGTTGAATAGTGGGTGTTTGTGTGAGTGTGCAAAGGCGAATGACGGATCACCTTAGCATTAGTCTTATCACGTTCATGGACTGTTTGTTATTCTTTTGTAGCGATCAAAGGTTGGGTTTTTCACCGGTTAAACTAGTTTTCGTAATTCATGTGGATTTCAAATATAAGCGACATTATAATTATCTTTAACGTTTATAATATTTGGAGCTAATTTTGTAAAAAGACGGTTTAAATGGCGAGAGGACGACTTCATTACACCGGTTTTTATCCCATATAACTCTCTTTCCGCAGGGTGGCCTGTCGAAAGCGACGCACAGAGCACGAACTCCGTAGCTCCAGCGACGTTCCCCCCTCCCCCGGAGTCTCCAGCCTACGAGAAAATCTAACCCACAACCTTCGGGGCGCCAGGCTGTCGGCGCAAGCACTTCGTACGGAGACCCCCAGGCGCGAAGGTGGCATGGCCATGGTAGTCCTGCGGTAACAGCCCACCTGACAGACCGACAACTCTAATATCACACCCCCGAGTTCAAAGTGGACCCGCCTGCTGTAGAACTGGATGACCATCAGTACATGGTCGTTGACGTGGGACGTCTGGTGTATGGGGGATCACTGGACGTATGGGCGTTATTTTTTAAAAGGAAGATGGGGGGGGGGGCGTTCAGAGCTGAGCGTCTTCCCTAGCAGGCAGACTGTACTGGGGTTACTGGTTATTTCCTACATGATACTGGTTAATTCCTGTATGATACTGGTTACTTACTGTATGATACTGGTTAATTCCTGCATGATACTGGTTAATTCCTGTATAATACTAGTTAATTCCTGTATGATACTGTTTAATTCCCGTATAATACTGGTTAATTATTGTATGATACTGGTTAATTCCTACATGGTACTGGTTAAATCCTGTATAATACTGGTTAATTACTGTATGATACTGGTTAATTTCTGCATGATAATAAGTACTTCTGTGGAATCTATACATAACAATCACAGCCGAGGTACATAGTGGGTGCTCTGTGCTCGATGTCAACTCAATGCACAGCAAATGAAAACTGAATATAGATATCAGACAAGTGTGTGACAAAAGTGAGACGTTGCACATAACACGTCGACATGTACTATAGATATCAGACACGTTTATAACTAAACAACCATTGCTTTCATTTTTTCATCTTTTCATTCTTCTCGTCCTGTCGTCACGTTTTAATGTAGTCACATGAGATATCCGTGACTATATGTTGTGTTTTATGAATGTTCTTGTTTGCTGATGAAGACTAATCGCCGCAACGTCCTGTATGTGTCGTAATTCTGTTATGTAAAGCTGCACTACTTTGTGTCTTATATTGTTTACATGTTCACAGCTTTACCGCAGTTCCACCAAAATTTATTCATATTTTAACTAAACCACCAAGCGAAAACATTTAGTATATACATTATGTCTGCCACTGTCAAGTTTATACAGGCCTGGAACATGGTATGAGTTTGTAACAAGCGCGGTTTACATAAGGAGACGTGCAAAGTGACCCACCACGGCGTTGGTCACAAAAGCGTGAAAAGCGCTCCGGACGTTTTGTGAGAGGACAAAACGTCACCTTCTG
Organism: Cepaea hortensis; assembly: GCA_963921405.1. Classification (NCBI taxonomy): domain Eukaryota; kingdom Metazoa; phylum Mollusca; class Gastropoda; order Stylommatophora; family Helicidae; genus Cepaea; species Cepaea hortensis. The sequence goes on from OY992886.1 coordinate 87,725,994, forward strand.
AGAGTTGGGGCTTAAACTACGGTCAGCGTTGGACCTGGTTCTGGTTTTCATACAGCATGGCTAACGCTACGCCGCTCTTTTAGAATAGTCAACGTTTAGGCATTGTTGTGTATATTTGTGAATCTTTTGTGGAACAAATGATTGTGCCACTGTCAGTGTTCAGCGTATAGTACTAGTAAAATAGAATGTGGAAAACTATGCGTGTGTCATGTTATTCAAGCTACGTAGAGTTCGGTCTAAGTAGTTAATTGTTATAAACTGTACAAGATGGAAGGGCGCAACGGCAATCAGAAATAGGAGAGACCTCTGCAAAGACAATACCAAGGTTAAACATCTCTGGGAGATACAAATGAAGCGCCACGAAAATGGTACAGTAGTGGTTCGTCAAAATGACATTGTCATCCAGGGCGTGTGAAACTATTCTATCACACCCGACCCATAAAACCTATGTGTGGCTCAAACATGCCGTGTGAAACCCAGTGATCATTCACACCTGATAGTAACGAATGTCGTATCGTCACGAAGCCACGTAAGCAAAGAGAAACACCCCAAAAACTCGCCTATGACTCTATGACAGGCGCGATATACCCTATCAGCCGCCTATGACAATGTCAGTCTGTAACTGCACTAAGACACAACGCATCAATATTTATTATAGACATCAGACAAGTCTGTAATAACATCAGACGAAGCACACATAATATCAAAATTTAGTATAGATAACAGGCAAGTCTGTAAATAAACTAAAAAATAACGAATGACAAATAACAATTTATTATAGCCATTACACTAGTCTGTAACTAACATAAAAACAACAAACATTTAGCTTCATGTCCTTTACAAAACGTCGCAGTCAACCCGAGCATGTGTTGGCTGGTTGTGATTTACTATGCAGTTTCTTAAGTTGTGTAGTTTGCCGTTGCTCCCTGAACGGCAGAGGAATTCAACATAAAGCGGTCTGCTTCCAAATCGTCCGCAGTTAATTTGGAACCCTAGACTCCCTATGTTAGAGAATTGTGAAACAAGTTCACTGCCCCAAAATCACAGCAACATAAGACATAACACAACAAATGTTACTACAGCTATCAGTCAATCACCCGCTAATGTATGTCACAACACACCGCATGTTACAACATAGTATGTTTGTGCTGTTGTTTGTGTTCGCTGGCTTTCAAGCCAAGAGTAGTCCATGTATGTGCTAAATTCTAGTGCGATGGACTGAATTTTTTCTTTGCGAGAGGATTAGCTTTTCCTATTACCAGTGTCCCTTGCTATCAGGCGAAAACATTCCGACATCTGAGGTATTTGTAACTTACGTCCCCAAGTCAAGAACAAGATGTCAACATTTCAGTCCAATTGATAGGTGTAGGAGTTGAACCCGCTTTATCGGCATCAGCATAGCGGAAGATTAAGAGCCTACGCTCTTATCCATTCGGCCTTGCTGACTCCCAAATCGTAGTATAGACAGCATGAAGGCAAGTACAGGTGGCTGGCGCGATACTGACCATATCACAAACCGAGTACAGACTGGTCCGCAAAAATATTGCCCTGGCACCATTCGAACAATGCGCCTTAAGGTGCGCAAAAGTCTTTTACTTTAAATTTCGACATATCCAAACACTGTGAAAACCATTTAAGGCAATCTCGGATGTGGTGAATTTCTGTTGTGAAGAACAATTTGTTTATCCCCGTCAATTTGTCTTCTTTGATATCTTGTCTCTTATAAAAGGAATTTCTAATAAGAAGAACTATTTCTTGGTACTCCATGTGAGTTCGCCTTATCAGATCTGCACTGTATTTTTTTTTTTTTTATTCCAGTACGGTGACCAGAACTTGCAGGTTTACCGCTGGCTGGCGTGTCCTCTAACCTCTACTTCTTTCATCTGCTTTCGTGGATGTTTGTGGATTTATTTATGTGTTACTTCAATGGCTTCAAAGGTTTCCCCAACAATTGATGTTCCTGGGTTCTAGGCTATGATGAGTTTGTGACTGAGTTTAATGCTAGGATGAGTATGTGGCTGAGTTTAAAGCTTGTGTGTGTGTGTGTGTGTGTGTGTGTGTGTGTGTGTGTGTGCGGCTGAGTTTAAAGCTAGTATGTGAATGTTGCTGAGTTTAAAGCTAGAATGAATGTGTGGCTGAGGTTTAAAGCTAGGATGAGTAGGTTTCTAAATTTAAAGCAATTGTGAGTATGTTGCTCAGTTTAAAGCTGGTATGAATTGGTTGCTGAGTCTGCCTCCAAATCGCTCTCAACTGGTTTCGAATCCTCGGCTTGGTATGCCGGAAATTGTCAAACGCGTACACTGCCACGATGCCACAGCGTACGATAGATAAAGGTGTTCACAGATGGAGTAGTTAAATGCTACACAACACATAAACACTACTAATTTCAGAGCAACAGACAGACAAATGGCGGCGAGGATATGAAATGGCCAAGGCCAGTCATCTAGTGACACGCCCTGTAATTACTTCCGGGGGAATCACGGTCAAGGGGAGTGAATCGTTGTCAAAAGAGAAGGGATTTGCAGACAATTTGTACAGAGCTAGTTTACATGTGCCGACGTTGTGGTTTGGTGGCAGTGAAAGTGTTTCATAAGTCCTCGCCATAGCGAGTCCATGGTTCGAAGCCGCAGACGATTTGGAAGCAGATCGCTTTGCGTTGATTTATATGGTATAAGAGTCGGTCGTTCAGGAAAAATGGCAACGTACTGATAGTAAAAATTGAAGAGTAAATTTAAAAAAAAACAAAAAAACTTCTAAACAATTCTGGGGTTGATGTGTGCGTGTGTGCATGTGTGGGTGTGTGTGTGTGTGTGTGTGTCTGTGTGTATAACCTCACTCCGTGTGCATTTGAGTGTGCGCGTGTGTATTTGAGTGAGCGTGTGCGTGTGTGTGTGTGTGTGTGTGTGCATGTGTGGGTGTGTGACTGTATGTATATATAACCTCACTCCGTGTGTATTTGAGTGTGCGTGTGTGTGTGTGTGTTTGTTTGTGTGTGTGTGTGTGTGTGTGTGTGTGTGTGTGTGTGTGTGATAGTACATTTAATATCAGTGCTAGGACAAAGTAACATAGCAAAACAAGTAATATAATCCACTACAGCCAACAGAAGTCAAGGCCACGGTGAGCATGCAAATCTAGTCAACAAACTAACGAGACAGACGAACGCGGAGCGATTGACGTGTCGATAAGTCATCCAAGTGTTGGCGGAGGGGGGTCAGAGAGAGACGAGACAGACAAACAGAGAGAGAAAGAGAAAGATAGCGAGACAGAAATAGAGTTAGAAAGAGATAGAGAGACGAGACAGACAGAGAGAGAGAAAGAGAGAGAGAGACGAGACTGACAGCGAGAGAGAGAGAGAGAGAGAGAGAGAGAGAGACGAGACTGGCAGAGACAGAGAGAGAGGGGGATAGAGAGAGACGAGACAGCGAGACAGACAGACAGACATAGGCGAAGTGAGAAATGAGGGCACGGGAGCACTTAAGTATTTAACATACAATTGACAACATACAATAGGTGTATGTGTGTGTGTGTGTGTGTGTGTGTGTGTGTGTGTGTGTGTGTGTGTTAAAGATAAAAATATCTCTCATTCTCTCTTATTTCTGCCCTCTCTGTCTTTCTCTTTTTCTCTCATTCTCTCTATGTCTCTCTATCTCTGTCTGTCTGTCTGTCTGTCTGTCTGTCTGTCTGTCTGTCTGTCTGTCTGTCGATATATATCTTCTTCTTCTTCAGCATTCCGAGCCATTGAGGTTCTTTGCTGCAGATACAAGCCGTCTCCATTCGTCTCTCTGGTTGATCTTCTCTCTCTCTCTCTCTCTCTCTCTCTCTCTCTCTCTCTCTCTCTCTCTATATATATATATATATATATATATATATATATATATATATATATATATATATGAATATCCTAACATAACACAAGATAAGGCCAGATAAAGCAGATTCAATGCGGCGTCTCACCTCGGCATGAATCAACATGTGCACACGGGAGGGTGGAGAGAGGTGGGTGCTAGGTAATGAAATGTCAGATGCGACTCTCCGAACACAACCAGACTCTACACACAAAGCCAGAACCTCTAACAACATAATGAGATGCAGTTATGTTGTATAGCCGTAAAATCTAGCATTAGTAATACATGCTATCGTAGAGGGGGACGGGATGTGCTTAGCGCCAGGGTTCAGAGTGAGTCAATGATGACACACATGTGTGTATGTGTAGCAAAGGTTCCGTTGTTTGGTATGTGCGGACAGGTGTGTAGTTGTTCCCATAACCCAGGGTAAACAGAACAGGCTCCGAAAATTAAAAGGAAACTAGGGTATACAGAAGTTTAAACACAGAAGTCACAAACAATATGTTTCACGATTTACTGCCTGACATAATTTCGCTGCATCTCGCCAGGTGCATACTGCGGAGTTATATATAATATTCAGTGAATAAGAGAATAATTCTTAAGCTGGAGCAATTAAATGTAGAAGTGTACAGTATACAGAAGTTGTTCCCATGTCTCATGTTGATATACACATAACAACACTTACGGCATTAGGCAATTACAAATACCGCACAGAAGACAACGATTCACACATTTATAACAAACGATACACATACCGATCTCAGATAGACACAAATATTAAAAATAGTCATCATGACGCTAATGGCAAGAACTGATGATGTGAAGTGCAAGAACTCAAGACGTGAAGGACTATAACTCATGGCTGGAATTGCAAGAACTCATGACGCGAATGGTAAGAACTCATGACGTTAACGACAAGAACTCATGACGCGAATGGTAAGAACTCATCACGCTAACGACAAGAACTCATGACGCACATGACAAGAACTCATGACAGCGAATGACAACTCATGATGGAAACGGCAAGAACTCATGATGCAAATGGCAAGAACTCATGATGCGATGAACACGTACTCATGCTAAGAGGTACACATCGTGTACGAAGAAGTACAAACCCGTGTACATGTTGCATACGTTAACAATCTTTCCACAGCTGGAAGTCGAAAATAACAGACCGATTACACTCAAGCTTCATTCGAAACTTAGACAGCCAATCCACAAAAGAATATTTATAGCAAGTGTGATTCGTGTATACACATTAGGACCTCCGCCGGTACTGCGTAGCTCTGGCGCTGTGGTGAAATTATCCTTGTATGATCTATGGGAGGAGACTGAGGCTCTTGTGGAGATGCCTGTGTCCAGTGAATGTGTTCAGTCAATCAAAGCCTAACCAAACCACAGATTAACGGGCAGACACAAACGTTGGTTTGTATCGTAAAGTTCACCATCAAAGACAAAATAAGCAGGAACTTGATGTGGATACGTGAAGTGTCATGACCATCACATGTTGCTGGCCTGAGTGTGCGGAGGAATAGGTGGTCAGTCTTTCCATAACGTAGAGAACAATGAGAGCTGGCATCGAGCCCGTGTCCACGAGGCCACAAAACTACGAAACCGACGTTTCGATAATAGTGATCTTCTTCAGGAACAGCTCTAAGAGATCTAAAGAAAACAGTAGAAATTGTACATGAAAACGAACAGGGTTATTGGGACTGGAATAATCAGCATAGGAAGAGGGGCGGAGTATGTATGGCAATGTCCAGGGTGCGGAGGCATCAATTCGTAAGTTAAGTTTTAAGTAAGTGAGTAAAAGAGTTGTAAACGAAACTTCTACGCGCCTTAAAGAATCACTATGGCGAAAGTAACCTTTTGGAAGATGACCAATAAAAATATGCTAACTGCAGTGAGAAAAAGAGTGAAGTGTTGCATAGAGCCTGTAATTTTTTATGGATGTGAAGCCAATGGGCAGACAAGCTGACAAACATCTTTTGACAGTGGAGATATGGTTGCTGAGGAGAATGGAAAGAATACCATGGACATACATAAACAAAAATTTAGTTGCATACGTTTTGTCAGTCAAACGACCGGATGTTAATAAAAAAAAAAGAACGATTCTTTCATCTTAAAACGGATAGTCTCCATTTCACTGATTTCAGTATTTCGAGTTACGAACGTTTCGGGCTAAGAACCGAGTTCTGGAACGAATTAAGTTCGTAACCCGAAGTACAGCTGTATTCTAAAGTTAGAGACGGACGTTGCACACCCAAACCACTCCATCCGCCAGATCACACAAACTGTAAGCTGTGAGTACGAATGCTTCTAAAATTACTACTACAGGGTAAACCACACAGGGAAGTTGTGGGCACATGCATTGACTCCAACATGCTCTGTTAATGACCAGGGGGTCACAGTTCATGCCAGTGCAGCACTTACCGCCTCCATCAAAGATAGAATCATCCGCTTCATCCAGGAAGACATCTGTATCATCGCCGGTCGTGTCTAACCTACACCCAAGCGGAACATCAAGGTAAATGTTAACAGTTCGTTTCAGTTACTCATTGCCGCTGTTTATGGTGTCAAATTTCGGTGTTACGGCAGAGGTTCTCATTCTGTTGTGTCTGCAGGCCACATTTTTACAGTGGAAGTGAATTCTGGCTAAAATGAATGCTGCATGTTCTTTGCAGTACGTTACGATCAAAGTCAACCCCAGGCTTTTTTTTTTTGGTTTTTGTTTTGTTTTGCGTCCGCTTATTTTGAACTCAAGCTTAGTCCATACACGTGCTACTATTTCTGGTGCACTGGATTGATTTTTGCGTGTGGATTAGCTTTCCCTATTACCAGTATTCCTCGCCATCAGGCGAATCCACTCTGACTTATGAGGCACTTGTTAATTACGTCCTTAGGTCAAGAACGATAAGACAACAGTTTAGTACAACTGACCAGTATATGGTCTGAACCCGCTACCTCGGCATCAGCACACATCGAGTTTAAGAGCGAGCGCTTTTATCCATTCGGCCATGCTGACCTCAATCCCAGCTTGATTTTATAGGAAAGTTTACATGTAGTAGTTTGCCATTGCTTTATGAACGAGACGGCAACATTGAAGTCCAACTTATGGGGTTTAACCTCCTACCCCGCCATCAAGAACCGGAAGTTTAAGAGCGAACGCTCTTTCGGCCACGTAGACGTCCAATCTCTGCCTAAAGTTAATTACCACAAATGGTAACGCATGAGAGCAGCATATAGCGCAGTGGCCAGCACTCCGGCTTTCTGGTCTACTGGTCACGTGTTCGAATCGCCATCGAGATGGATTTGTAAACTAACCGCTTTGTGTTGATTTTCACAATTGTATGAGAGTCGGCCGTTCAGAAAGCAATGGCAAACTTCGTCTTCTTCATACAGGCCCTGCAGTGTGCCGTTGGTCATACTGTCCGTCCAGTGCCTTCTGTCTCGTGTGCTGCCAGTCATTTCTGATACTGATGTTCCTCATTGCCATGATGTTAGGCTGTCCAGTATCTTCCCTCATGGTCTCCCCTGCTTCTCATTTTCTCTAACTTTCTAGTTGTGACGACATACGCCAGTTTTCCTCATCCTAGAACATACCCAACGTACTGAACTGGCTTCTTCTGATGCGAGCAACTGATTCCCCTCTGAGGTAACTTCTTTAAAGATATCTTAATTGCTCTTTGTATCGGTCTATTGAGTTCTTATCATTCTTCTATAAAACCGCAGCTTCCACATAATTCTCTTTTTTATATGCTAATTGTCCACGATTCGCTTCCGTACATGAGGATTGGCTCAATATGCAGTACCTCGATTGAAAACATAAATTGCAGAAAATATTAATGGCAACCTACTAAAAGTACACCTTGCCAAGAAAATTACAAACATGCTGGAGTCGACTTCAACTAAAAATTCTCTTAAAGACCATGCAACTATCTCTTGGGGCCAGGCCCGGGGCGAAAGTTTGCGGCAATTAATCACTAGCTGTCTGCCATGAGCACTTCTATCCGACTGTCTCCTGACCACTATCTTGATATTGTCTGTCTGTGTATATTTTTGAAGCCCAATTATTTTACACTTAACATTACCCTCCAGCATAGTTTTCAGAAGAGGGTAATGGCGTTTGATCCGGCCAAGGCAGCTTTGAGTTTTCTTCTACTCTGCTCTCATCACTGCTTACCTACTGACCCAGTGCGCCTGTGCTCGATCTCCATGCAGGCGGGGATTTTGTTTTATTACCTCGGCTCTCTGGTCGACACAGCCTAAAGAGGGTACCAGAAAATGTTCAGGAATGTAAGACGGCGGGGTGATGTTGACAAAATGCCCTATCGTTTTCTGACCATTCTATGCAAATATGGTGTTAGCACCATGTACCCAATTAACCTCAAGTTGTGTAGTTTTAATCGTTAATATCACCCCACACTCCACCAGCAGTGGTACAACACTCCACACTCCACAGATGTGGTACAACACTCCACACTCCACCAGCAGTGGTACAACACTCCACACTCCACCAGCAGTGGTACAACACTCCACACTCCACCAGCAGTGGTACAACACTCCACACTCCACCAGCAGTGGTACAACACTTCACACTCCACCAGCAGTGGTACAACACTCCACACTCCACCAGCAGTGGTACAACACTTCACGCTCCACCAGCAGTGGTATAACACCCCACACTCCACCAGCAGTGGTACAACACTCCACACTCCACCAGCAGTGGTACAACACTCCACACTCCACCAACAGTGGTCAGATGGATCAGGTGGTCAGATTATGTCCTGAGTATAATAGACAGAGATTCTACGCATTCTTCTTCTTCTTCTTCTTCTTCTTCTTCTTCTTCTTCTTCTTCTTCTTCTTCTTCTTCTTCTTCTTCTTCTTCCTCTTCTTCTTCTTCTTCTTCTTCTTCTTCTTCTTCTTCTTCTTCTTCTTCTTCTTCTTCTTCTTCTTCTTCTTCTTCTTCTTCCTCTTCTTCTTCTTCTTCTTCTTCTGCGTTCATCCGGAGTGTTGTTTCATACGTAATTGCGTTGTGCCTGCTTACTTGCGCCTTAGGCCGACACATCCGACTTCTGCAGGTGTTTGTTTGGTTAATCTTCCCGGGCGACGCATTCTAGTCGATAAATTTCGCTCAGGATCGAAGACTTCAACTTTCTCAGATATAATGACAGATGTAAACTACAGACATCGTTTGTATACAGACAGATAAAAGATAGATTTTGATGTGGATGTATAGCATTCTCTCAGAAGGCGCGCTGTCACACAGCCATTAACTGACCATGAGAGATGATCTGACAAAGACATCCTGAAAGCTGTCCACAGCTGAAGAAGCTTAAAGGATAAGATGATAGTGGTGGTGGTGGTGGTGGTTTTGGTGGTGGTGATAGTCGTGGTGGTGGTGGTGATGATGATGATGATGATGATGATGATGATGATGATGAATACGGTGCTAATACATTTTAAATGATACTTTTAAATTAAGTTAATATTACCTGAAGTTGTCATCAAATGGATCTTCTATGCTTGGTGACAGAAAAACATCCCCGCTGGATGAAAAGTGGTGCGACCCGGGGGAAGGAAGGACCAAGGTAGAAGGGTTAGCACCTGAGTTGCTGAGATGGCCATACTGTGATGTGATTCTCTCCTTAGGCCGGGCCCCAGATGCCACTTGAGTCGAACGATCCAAACTTTCAAATGGGACGACATTATCATGCATGCTGACGGAGCCAGTGCTCCCAGCAAGGGTATCATCTACGGAATTTCCAGCTGGTAATACAGGCACAGACGACCGGGTATTGTATTCCGGTTCTATAGAATGATCCGTTGTTGACGTGTTTAAAACGTTAGTAAGTGGTGGTGTGATGTCTGTCTGTTTGGGATCAACACATGAAGAAATCTGACTTGAATTAATCACACGATTATCCGAGTTGCTTGTAGAAATATTTTCTAAGAACGTTTGATCTTTCTTGTCATCTGAAGAGAATTGCGAAATTTCTGGAAACGGCACCGGGTTAAATGACAATGGTACAAACAGAGGGCTGCTGACGCTATCCAAATCAACATCTGAATCATATCCCTGTTCACCTGAAGACTTTCTGGAAAGATCCGTATCCAAAGGATCAACAGACGAGGATAAAGATCTATCTAACCGTGATTCATCATTCCAAATGAGGTTTCTCAGAGGCAGAACATCGCCTCTTAAAATACCTTCAGTGATGGCTACAATGTTCCCTACACTATATGATGAAATATCTTCATGCGACTGGACACGATCTTGCAAGTCAGGTAATGTCAGGCCGATAATATCTCTTTCACCAGTATTTGAAGTATGTACAATATCCAAGATGTCGGCAATCTCACTGTCGATCGTAGGCGATTTGACGATTGCACTACCACTGTCCTGGAATGAGCTCTCGTCAACACTGGACTCACCGATGTTGTTATCACCCCCTTCTAGCTTCTGTTGATAATCGTCACTGCTTGACAATCGTTTAGAGTTCCTATGTTCTCGGTGTCTTTGTGCGTTTTCCCCCGCCATTGCCATGACTGCTGTATCGTCATCCAACACAAACTCTGACCCTTTAACAACTTGCTCAGACTCTGTGTAATAAACTGGGTAAGAAAATGTAGTTATCAACTCAGAAATAATCTCTTTTCCTTGACGGCCTTGTTTCTCGTCTAGTGATGATTCGACTGTTGCCATATTGGAGGGTATTTCATGGTTTTCATCACGTGACTTGTTTAGTAAATATGTACACCTCTTCTGTGATGCCCCCTGAAAGTTGATACCAGAGGCCTGATGGCTGATTTCTGTTTCTTCCAGATCACATAAAGTAGCACGGGTTGTAGATTCTGAAATAACCACGTTCGACCCCGGTGTTTCAGTAATGGTCGGGTCACCTTCCACCCGCTTGTCTGAAGACTCACCACCGACAGAACAGGCAGTGCTACCTTCTGTCTTCGTTACATTCGCATTCTGCTCAATGTCATCTCCAGATTTCGAAACTGCACTAGAAGTGTTAACATATACCCAATGAGATTTTTGGGTATTGTCTTGGTACTCGGCGGTTTCAGTAATGGTCGTGTCAGCTGTCATCCGTTCGTCTGAAGACTTAACACCAGCAGAACAGGCATTGCTATCATCTATCTTCGCTAGATTCGTATTCTGTTCAATGTCATCTCCAGACTTCGAAACTGAACCGGAAGCGTCAACATATACCCAATGAGATTTCTGGGTATTGTCTTGGTACTCTGCCGACTTACTGGCATTATCTGTGTTGTCCTCATATTTTACATCCTCTGATTCACGGCTACACGGCACGTTTGTGTTCGAAACCACAGGTTGCTGAACAACCTCAGATGTCAACGAGGAATTTGACAGCTCCTGGTTCGTGGCATGATGCTGGCTAGCATGAGGAAGTGTTACAGGTGACATCTTACCTTTCTCACCTGGCAATGAAATGCCAGGCTGCGCATCAACGTTTTCAGAAAAGTTTAAATGGTTATTCTGTTCTCCACTCCTTATATTCGAAACGTTCTCTTTGGTCTCCATATTTGCTAGCTAGCGCTGTGGGAAAACATAGAGCTCGAGTATGCCCCTGAAGACTCACTACCAATTGAACATTACATAAACATTCACTAGATAGTATGCCATACAAAAAAAAAAAAAAAACTATACTAATGAACTGAAAGATTTCGCTTAATTCAAATTAATGAGACCTCCCTCGTCTATTGTTACCGTGACCGGTCGGAAACAAGGGTGCAGAAACGCCGTGACTCGCCGAGTAGTAAACAAGTAAAAAGTAGAGGTAGTACCTTAGCACAATGGTTCTCAACCTTTTTTGGCCCGTGTCCCCCTTCACCATATTCTCAGAACGTCATTTCCCCCCCCCCCCCCCCCCCACCTTTTCGTATTTCCTACCTAAAAATTTGGCCCGTGCCCCCCTTCACCATATTTTCAGAACGTCATTCCCCCTTTCGTATTTCCTACCTAAAAATCCCCCCCCCCCCTTTACACAGCATACGTAATAATGGAAGCTACATTTAATAGCACATACTAAAACAAGTCTAGACGTCCACATAAAACGTGATTTGTGGGTCTACTTACTTTATAACATGAATTTTAGAAGGGTAAGACGTACAGAACCGTAAAGTATGAAGGGAAAAACAATATCAAGTAATCGGTTCTTGTATTAACGCGATCTTAAGATAATCTTAATCCCCAACCCCCACCCCCCCCCCCCCACCCCTGAAAACCCTAAAATTCCCCGGGGGGGGGGGGAATTCCCCACCGGTTGAGAACCACTGCCTTAGCAGATACCATCGTTAGGGTGTAACGTGCTTGGCCTGCACTTATTGTAAACCGCATATGTGGTGGAGGGCCAATTTCCTTCCTCGGCGTCTTTCCTTCTCAGAAAATTAGGAATATTGTCTCGTGCCCATTTTGATAATGTTGAGTCGGCCACAGAACCGTACTGTTCGGAAGAAAAAAAAAATAAAAACATTGTTCTGTTGGGGGTTGAACCCGGCACCAAGTATTACCCAAAACTTTACAAAAGCGATCAGTTAAATATACGGTGTATTTTTAATGACTGTGCAGTTTTTTTTTTTTAACCTATTATATTGCATGAACTCCACAGAGAGCGAATACAAAACTTGGAACGGCAATATTTTCAACAACAGCACAGTCATTAAAATTACACCCTGTAAATAAATAGGCTGATAGTGTATAGACGAGTTCACCCAATAGTGTAGATATCAGTGCAGCAGTGCTGTACACCCAGCCGTTTCATGGGGTTGGAGAGGGGTTTATGAGTTCTGCAACACAATTCCCGTTTATATAGTAGTTTGGTGGCCGGTCGGGAGAACAGTATCTACAGTAGCCTCATTTTGATATTTGCAAACCTTGTTCAGAACCTCGATAGCCAGAACGCTAATTTCAGAACTTAGACAGCCTGATTCCCTTGCCGAGGCCTGGCAAAGACCACACAAAAATTCAGGGATATCGAGTAATAACCATGCAGAATACAATAGGCAAGCTGCTGGAGAAGTTAATTGCCAGAATAATATCAAGCCAGCTAGAGAGGCAAGGTTGTTTGCCACCTACCCTGGGAAGGTACCGTCCAAAAATAGAAATCTGGACCAATGCAGCAGTTTTTGTCCATGACGTCTATGAAAGTTTCCACTCAGGCATTGAAACCTTTGCTGCAGCAATTGATCTTGAGGATGCGTTAAACAGAGTACCATTGGATTTCTTAATGCTTCAGCTTCTTGAACTCAAGATAAGTCCTTTCCTCCTTAGTTGGATTGCCGCAGCCCTCTTCCAACGGAAAGTAGTATTCAGATGTGGTGGTTGGACTTCGGAACCAACAACAATATATCCTGGCCTACCACAGGGATCACCATTATCTCCGGTACTGTTCAACGCCTACACTGTGAGAATCGCCAGCGAGCAGATCACTGGATCGGGGAGGACATTGCCATATGCCGAGGATGTTTTAGTGTATCGTCAGGGTAAGGATAGAGATCAGGTTGCGGTGGCACTACAAACCGAACTCAATCGCATAAGTACTTAGTGTGTTGAAGCTGGGGCAACGGTCAACCCAACAAAGGCAACAGTGACATGGTTCTCTTTGAATAACCATATTGTCAACACTCCAACGCCAACGGTAGATCTGTGTTCAGAGACTGTGGAAAGAACGCAGGCAGTGAATTACCTGGGGATACGTTTTGATCGAAGCCTTCCTTATAATGAGCACATAGACCAGGTAATAACAATGGCCAAGCGGGGTTTGGCTGCGATGTGGATGATGGCGGCAGCAAACTGTGAGCAGCGCCATCTATGTCTTCTATATGAGGGGCTGGTCATGTCTGTTTTTGAGTATGCGATGGCGATCTTGACTATCAGCCGTAAGCAGATAGAAAGGATGGAAATGATACAGATCGAAGCTATGCGCATTATTCTTGGATATACAAGAGATACAGCATGCAGGGCGATGCGCTACCTTCTTGATTTTCCAACTATTGAAGACAGAATACAAATTTGCAGAGCACGTGCCTACCTCAGAGTTAACGCAAACACACAATATCCACTGCATAGTGAAATTAGGAAGGTGAAGGCCAGCAGGTTAAAAAGAGGAAGGTCGTGAATGTGTCAAGCCGATGACATTCTTCAACAGGTGTGTTCATTTGAGGACTTAGAGCCTGGCGAGGAGTAGGTACAAGTGCCAACAGATTTATGTACGTCCTTTTCTGTTTGCATCCAACTGGACAGAAATTGCAGACCAGAAAATCCGGCTGCTGTGGAGGCGGAAGTACAAGCTTTGATTTTCGAGAATTCGTTAGACGGTGATGCTGTCATTTACACAGATGGGTCGGTCGTCCGACATGTGAGAAGCTCATGGGCCTTTAGGATTCACGCCGGAGGGAGAATTGTGAAGGAGGACTATGGTGTTTTTGTTGAGACCACAAGTAGCCTGATTATGGAAGTCATGGCAGTAAGTAAAGCAATAACATGGTTCGATACACAGACATTCACTAGGGCATGTTTCCTTAGTGACTCAATGAGCATGCTCAAGAGAATAGAGATGGGGTGGATCCGAAAAGAGTGATTGCTGACTCTGGAGCGGTCTCGGCTGGCAAAGATTAGTTTCATCTTCGTGCCAAGGCATGCGGGAGTAAAGGAAATGAGCTGGCTGCCGAGCTCGCAGGTAAGGCTACTGTAGAGGGCGGACGCGCCATGGACCAGGCCGACATTCTGAATGCTCTACGAGAAGTAAGACCTTTGCGAGAACCAAGCGATGACTGTGAATCTACAACCATGGTCAGACTGCGAGAACAGCAAATTAAAAGAGGTGTGGCCAAACAAGAACACTACGCAGGAAGCCAAAGAAGATTGATAAACCAACACACAACTGGTGTCGTTAGCCGCTACACGCAGCGGGATTTGCTGAGGAGGGGATCCGAGCACTTATGGACTGAATGGTTCGATGTGCAAACAGGACGATCTATCGACTAACTATCTAGACAGCCTGAACGCTAATTTCAGAACCTTGACGGTCTGAACGCTAATTTCAGACCCTAGACTGCCTGAACGCTGATTTCAGAACCTAGACAACTCGAAAGCTAACTTCAGAACCTAAACAGCCTGAATGATAATTTCATAACCTAGACGGCTTCATTGCTAATACAACGGACGTAAGAATTAAAGCTCAGTCTTGCAGAGGATTCAAACCAACCAATCAACCTTCTCCATAACCGGACCAGCAAAATTCGTGTGGAAAGCTGAGACTCTTTAAATGATTCATAATGAGAGGTTTCTTTAAACTTTAAAGCAAGCACATCTGCTCCGTAATTGCGCAGTCTATAAGTATAATTACTTTTCCATTTGCCTGTGCTGGGGTGGCTACGTTTTTGAACTGAAACTTGCTATTTTAAAGATTCAAGTGCTTTCGGTGATAGCCAAGTTTCTCTGCTACCCCTCCATCCCCGTGCATCTTCTCTCTCTCTCTCTCTCTCTCTCTCTCTCTCTCTCTCTCTCTCTCTCTCTCTCTCTCTCTCTCTCTCTCTCTGTTCCAATTCTAGTTCTTGACAAGAAAGACCCCGTTCAACCGTCGACTGTATCGATTTCGTTATAGTCGGGGCCCTTATGTTGTATCTCGCTCTTCTTCTTTCGTAAATGGAGATGCTTATATCGAATTCCTTGAAAATGTTTGAATGGCTGTAATTGTGTTAGCTTCATCCTTGTGGTTTTACATGTCTGGACAGAGTAGCACACTTGTTAAGGCCTGGCGTAATTATGTTCCCGCCCCGTCTTACGATGTTGTTTCCTTCAGGGAGTTTTACCAGTCGTCATCCTTCCTCCAAACGTGTCTCGATGGTCTGTTTTCGTGTCTTCTGGGTCTTCTTTGGTACCTTGTGCCAAGGACGATTTGGTATCTCTTTCTACACGTGAGCCTGCTTTTGTTTTAATCAAGGAATTGAAAATTATAGTGAAGCCCTAACGCCATTACAGTTTACAAGTGTTCTTAAAGTCGAGAGGATCGACTTCATTGCATCGGGTTATATCCCGTATGGCTCGGTCTCTTTCCGCAGGGCGGTCTGCCGAGCACGTCGCATAAAGTAAGAACTCCGTAGCTCCAGAGACGATCCTTCAGAAGTCTCCGAGAAAATGGCACTCGTGAACCGAACCACGTGGCTGGAATCGAAACCATAACCTTCAGTGCGTTAGGTAGGCGGCGTAAATCACTTCGCCAATGAGCCTCCATAAAGCCATTATAGTAATATGATATCCCCGGGAAGGTTAACCCGGTCAACGAATGCCTGCAGAAGTCGGATGTGTCGGCCTAACGGTGCAAGAACGCAGCTTTGCTGTAAACAGGCACAACGCAATTACGTCCGGAGAAAAAAAACGCCGGATGAACGCAGCAGAAGAAGAAGAAGTAATATGATATACCAGAATCACATATGGTGATTAGAGTAATACGATATACCAGAATCACATATAGCGATTACTGTAATATGATATACCAGAATCACATATGGTGATTAGAGTAATACGATATACCAGAATCACATATAGTGATTACTGTAATATGATATACCAGAATCGCACATGGTGAATACTGTAATACGATATACCAGAGTGACATATGGTGATTACAGTAATACGATATATCAAAATCACATATGTTGATTACTGTAATACGACATACCAGAGTTACATATGGTGATGACTGTATTACGATATACCAGAATCGCATATGGTGATTACTGCAATACGATATCCAGAATCACATATGGTGATTACTGTAATACGATATACGAGAATCAGATATGGTGATTACTGTAATACGATATCCAGAATCACATATGAAGATTACTGTATTACGATATACCAGAATCACATATGGTATAACGATTCTTTTGTGAGTTGATTCTTCTAGTTTTATAGAGTCTCCGAGGCGATGCAGTTACGTCGCCCTCTCCGAAGGCTGTGGGATAAATTCCGGATTGCACCATTCAGTTCAAGAGTGCAGTTTTCTCGGAGACTCCTGGGGGTCGTCGATGGAACTACGGAGTTCGAGCTTTGTGCGACGCTTTCGACAAGTCACCCTGCGACAAGAGACCCAACCAAATGAGATACAACCGAGTGTCGCAGTAGGGTAACGCCCAGCATGCTTACTGGGACGGTGGTCATGGGTCGAAGTTCGTATCATTTCAAAGTTTTTAATTTGACCCTAGGCTTTCAGGTCGACCAAGGTTAAACTGAGTGCCAAGAAATATTTTGGGAAGTAAAGGGGTGGCACCGACCTCATTACACATCGAGTGCTGATGAGTCAATAAAAGTATGGTTGTTTACTGGCATCTAGGCAACTTGACAGACGATAGTTTGTTATATTGTGCTTTACTAAAGGCATAACAACTAGAACCTATGGTGGGGACTAGAGATGGAGTTATAACTCTCCATAGCACAAAGCCTGGGCTGAATTGTAGAAACCATGTGTTGCCCATGCAGCATGATCCCTGGCTCTGCTTGCCTAGTTTATTCCAGAGTAAAGGTAACACCAACATATCTGGAACAAGACAAGCCCCAGAATCTGACAGATCAGTAGAGTAATGCTATAACTGTCCGCCTCGATCCTAGACCATTTACCAACCAAGGCTTAGAGCCTGGTCTGTCCTGCCTTGGCGTCTAGTCATCTAGTTGCATCGCCTCGTATTAGGCTTGCACCGTCCCAATTGTGCAACTCTGCCCGAAGCTTTTGGCACAATGCGGGATGTCAAGTTTGGTGAGCGCCCCCCCCCCCCTCCCAACATTAGGCGCCAACAGAAAGCACGTAGCGCCGTCTGCTGTTAATACTGTTATAATGCAGCATTTTTGGGCTAATTATGATGTTCTTGGCAGTTTTACGTTAAGTAGTTCACACTGCCTTCTGAACGGCCCACTCAAATACCATTGCGAAAATAAACACAACACGATCTGCGACCCCAACCCACTAAATCACCTTTGACTGACTTCGAACTAAGCATGTCGGAATTGTGAAACTGAGTTTACCACACCTAAGCCACACAAGTCGACGGTGCTGACAAGAAAAATAGCAACCAAAGGGCAGTAACCCAACTGATCCCCACCAGTGCTCCGTTTCCGCGACTTCCCGCCACATGGGGCAATCACAAACATAAAACATAAAAATGTAGTCCCATATAACAGATAAGCCACGACATATGAGGTTAGATGGCCAGTTCCCTTCCTCGTCTATTTTCCTACTCAGAAAATTCTGTAAAATGTCTTTTAATTTTTACGAGGCTAATTTGAACCCACAGCCAGGGGCGTCACTAGGGGGGTGCGGGGGGTGCGGGCCGCACCGGGTGACACCATCAAGGGGTGACACCAAAATAAAAAAATTGCAAATTTGACAAAGCAGACATAGCAAAATAACAAAAATGTAACTTTGTCCGAGTTTGTCGAAGTTCTTTATTTATGTTTTACCTGAAGTATTGAAGTTATATTGTTCAATTTGTTTTCTTTCTTATGTCCTTATTAACTTTTTGACTTATTTTACAAACATTACTATATGCGATTATATATGGTACAGGAACACTCGGAAGAAGACCATGGTGAAAGTCTAGAGGGGTAACACCAATAGTTTACCGCACTGGGTGACACCAACCCCAGTGACGCCACTGCCCACAGCCGTAATGTTCGGAAAAAGAAATAACTGTTTCTGCTGGGGATTGAACGCTGACCACTGACTAGGCAGGTATACACATTAACCTCTTTGCCAACGCGGCTGCTATGGTTAACACATGCGTTCTAAAAGTAGGTCGCAGAGTCACAGGACTCTCCAGGTTGTAAGCCTAGTAGCTGCACTAGTGATTTAAAACATAGCAACTATTGGGAGTTCCACCTGATAGTGCAACCACTCAGCTCTCATTGCTTCACTCGGGGGTCATGACTGACGGCCTATAGGAATGCATATTTGTTATATTATCTCTCAGCTTAAAAACTAAGTTATCCGTACCGTTTCCTTCTTTATTGTAGTTTTCTTTAATGCAGTCACTCGGGCGTGTTTCCTTAGTGACTCAATGAGTATGCTCAGGAAGATAGAGATGGGGTGGGTCCGAAGAGAGTGGCTGTTGTCTCTGGTGCGGTCTCGGCTGGCAAAGCTTAGCTTCACTTTGTGCCAGGCATGCGGGTGTACAAGGAAATGAGCGGGCTGATAGGCTTGCAGGTAAAACTACTGTGGAAGACGGTCGAGCCATGGTCCAGGCTGATATTCTGAATGCTCTACGAGAAGTAAGTCGTTTGCGAGAACCAAGTGATGACTGCGAATCTACAACCATGGTCAGGCTGCGAGAACAGCAAGTTAAAAGAGGGGTGGCCAAACAAAAACATTACGCATTAAGCCAAAGAAGATTAATAAACCAACACAGAACTGATGCTGTTAGCCGCTACACGCTGCGGGATTTACTGAGGAGGGGATCCGAGCACTTATGGACTGAATGTTTCGATGTGCAATGAGGATGATCTGTCGACTAACTGACTAACTTCCTTCTTTATTGTAAGGATTGGATCACTTGGGTATTGATATCGGATACCTTTCTTTCTCTGATAAGAGCGACAAATAAGAGGATTCGTGTGCAAGTTCTACACGTAAAAATCACATGGCAATTGGACATAGCAAAGAATAGACCGTAAGGTTGCTGCCCTGGAAGCAATTTATGGGGAAGAAAACATACTCGCGGGCAGATAGAGCCTGTTACCTTTGATAGAAACAGTCTAGAGGAAACAGACCTGGCACAAATGCATGTCAAGGCTGGACACACTGACCTTTAAGGTGCATAACAAAAAAATACGCAATCCTATCGCAGGAGGGTAAGGGAAAGACCGAGAATAAAATACCTGGATGGCTTGGTCACATGGCTTGGTCGAGACAGGAACACGGAGCTGATCCACGACTCTGGTGATCGAGTGAGATGGCAGAACATGACAGCCCATCGCTAATAGGCATGGCACATGATGTATGGTGTCACGAGCTCGCCATGAGTTAACCAGATAATAATACCGACGTTTGCTTGGCGTATATTTTCTAGGCCACAACAGTCGTACTAACAGAGTAAACACAGCTGCACAGGTTACATCGTGTCAGCCCATAAACACATTTGGTGGTGAGTGAGAAGGAATGGATACATCGAGTTGGCAGTTCATTAACAGTTAGAATCACATATGATTGTCGGCTTAGGATATGGAATGGTTCCGTTTGTCATCTATACTGCCGGACATCAGAGGGAAATGGCTGCTGGGATTGTCACCACGGAACAGAAGATTGACAGTTTATCAACAGGTCGGAAGTGCCCGACTAGGGAGAAAACAGTGCATCTGTCAATTCTTGGTTTCCGGCATATCGAGAGGATTGACGGGGTTATTTGCAACTCTTTGTTGTAACTCGACAGAAACTCGCTGGCTTGTTTTGAGAATCTAAACTATTACTGACAACTTTGACAGGACTTAAGCCAGGAAAATAGTTTCCTGACAATGGATGATATGCGCAAATAACACCTGCAGGACGTCACCCATATCACGTGACCAATTTTAGGGGTTTGCCAGAAAACCATGATTGGAGATGGGGAGTTGACCAAGAACCGTGGATTATGATGGACGTGTTTGTGGGAGAGCTCTACAGTGTTAGATTAATTTAAGATTAACTAGCATGTGCCGTTATGGCAAAGTGTAGTAGCCATCCCGGGAATGAGGCGGTTTTTACATAAGGTAGTCAATATAGTCTATTAGTTCTAATTAATATAGACTGTGGCCTTGTTAAACTATAGTGTGATGATTAGCACTGTTAGTGGAAACTAGCTAGAGTAGTGAAGTGATACGTGGCTCTGTTAGCTAGAATAGATTAGTGAAGTGCTGATAAGCTTTACTAGTTGAGAATTTAGTAATGAGGGATAATTGGGATCTTCCCGTAGGTGTCCCTGGTGGGCGGGGTTCCGCATTCTGTTTGCTGATTTTTTCTTTGTCATAGCCTGATTCGGCTCTAGGTGGGTAGCTAATCTGCTCTATGACTAATTCTAGTTAGCTAAAGATCATTAAGCAAGGTGATAGGCTTACACTCAGCCGAAAGGATCAGTGACTAGTACTATCACCAGATGTGTTGTTTCTATCCTAGGTTCCCTACCAGATCCAAGGAAACTCAACAAGTTTTTGGGAAAAAAAATCAAATCCAAAAGGGAAGAACACCAGTTCAAGAGTCACTAGAGTTGCATACAGAACGTACCTTACGCTAGAAGGAAATTGATTCATCAAAGAGAGTGATGCATTAGACAGTAGTAACGAACCGAGAACCGGCTAAGAGTACCTAGTGTTAGTACAGCAACAATTAACATTAGAAATTAGCACTTATGGACTGAATGGTTCGATGTGCAACGAGGATGATCTGTCGACTAACTAACTAACTAACTAACTGCGTACACACTACAAAAGACTTGTGCAGTTTGTTAAGGAACGTTAGGAACGGACATTGTGTAGAGTGCAACCGGTCCATGATTAACTGTTAATACCACCGGTGTCTATTTCGGATGTTCATGAAATTGGATTACCAGAGGTCTACAGAGGCAAAGCAGTATCCGGCAAGATGGTTTCGGCAACGGGTGAGAAGTACATGTTCTGACGTAACGTGCTGTGGTCTATCTTTGCTGGGATCAGCTGACTGGGTTGCTCTCTGAGAGTCAGAGTCTACACACTTTATAGAACACGTCACACATTTTCTTCACATACACGTCTCATATACGTTACACTTTTATTTTAATAAATTACTCTTTATTAATTTCTAGAAGCAAGAGTTGTTGAGTATGTTGCGTTGGGGAAGTATGAGAAGGGGGCATAGTACGACAGTGAGAGAGTGATAGGAAAAGGTGTCCATAGGCTGATGGAGTGTGTTGGACGGAAGCTGGTGGATTCTTCAGAATATTGAGAGGAAAAAAATATTATAATGTGGGTGTCGACTCTCTTCACTCCAGGGACGACACTGTAAAGGAGGACACGACATATGGATGGATCGCAAGAGGAACGAAAAGGAACTGGGGATTTTCAACTTGTAAACTAAATATACATTTTACTTGTAAGTGTAATTTTGTCAGAGATCGAGCATTTGCTTTAAAAAAAAACATTACATTTTAAGAATTACACGTTTGGATAGCCATAGCAAAGCACTATTTATAAGCGCTGTTATATGGGTGTGAAACATAGACAATAAACAGACAAGATGAGAAACATTTGATGGCAGTAGGAAAATGCAAGAAAAACCAGTGGGCAAATCCTACAAGAAACAATGAAAAAACGTAAATTGATTCGATAAATTAGGCGTGGACAGTCAAGAATGTTTGGGCACATTGTTGGGAAAGATAAACTGGACAACTTAGTGACAACTGGCAATAATGATGAGAAAATAGCTAGAGGAAGGCGGAGATATAAAAATCTGGATGTCTTGGTCACATGGCGTATTCAAGACAAGAACACAGATGTTGAAATGTTGTAAGACTTTTTAACATGGTTCACACAGGCAGCTGCAGAAAGAACTCGAAAACGTTGAAAACCATTATTGCGACCAATTTTATGTGGAATCTGGCAAGATTGATGGGAAAAGAGCTAAAGGAATGCAGAGATAGATATCTGGATGGCTAGGCCACATGACATAATCGAGAAAAGAACACAGATGTTTAAATGCTGGTAGACTTTCTACCATTGTTCCCACAAGGCAGCTGTAGATAAAAACGTTTGTCTGTCTGAGAAGTCAAGGACTCGAAAAGGTTGAAAACCGCCATTGCAACCAATTGTACGTGGAATTCCTGGCACTTTCACATCCCACCAATAGGGTCGGATTAAAGGACTGACTGAATGGGCTGCAAGCGCCAGACTTCCAGCTGAAGAAACCTGGCAGATTTTAGTGAAAACAGGAGTCACGTCATCTGTGAATTCTGAATCAAAGAAGTACTGTCTTTGAATCTTTTATAAAAAGGTTTTGTATGTATGTGTGCGTGATTGCGTGCGGGCGCGCGCGCGTGTATATAGTAGTAGTAGTAGTAGTAGTAGTAGTAGTAGTAGTAGTAGTAGTAGTAGTAGTAGTAGTACAGTAGTAGTAGTAGTAGTAGTAGTAGTAGTAGTAGTAGTAGTAGTAGTAGTAGTAGTAGTAGTAGTAGTAATTGTTGTTGTTGTTGTTGTTGTAAGGGGGGGGGGATGTTGGTGCATTACTAATTTCTTGAATTATGTTACTATTTTGAGAACAGTGGTAATATAATACAGTAGTCCAGGGAATTCTCACAGTGACATTAGGCCAGGGATTTCGAATATCTTTAGCCCAGGGACGTCCCAGTGACAGCAATTAATGTAATATCCCAGAGTGTCAGTAACCCAGGGACCTATCACAATGACAGTAACCCAAGGACCTCTCACAATGAAAGTACCCCAGTGACCTCCTACAGTGACAGAAACCAAGGACCTTTAAAAGTGTCAGAAGCTCTGGGACCTCTAACTGTGAAAGCAGCTTACAAACTTCTCAGTGACACACCCCAGGGTCCTCTCATAGTGGCAATAACCCAGAGACTTATCGCAATGACAGAATCACATGAACCTCTCACAGTGATAGTAGCACAGAGAGCTCTTACAGTGACAATAGACCTCCCACAATGACAGTAGCACAGGGTCCTCGCACAGTAACGTTAATCAAGTGACCTCTCATAGTGATAGTACCTTATGGGCCTCTCACAATGACAGTACCTCAGGAACCTCTAAAAGTGGCAGTATCACATGGACCTCGCACAATGACAGTACCTATGGGACCTCTCACAATGACAGTAGCGTATGAACCTCCCACAGTTACAACAGCTCTGGAACCTCTCGCAGTGGCAGTACAGGGACCTCGCACAATGACAAGTAACCCAGGGACCTCTCACTGTCAAGGTAGCTCAGGGACCTTTGAATGTTAGAAACCCAGGAACCGCTCACAGTCACGGTAGCCCAAGGACCTCTCACATATCTGAAACGCAGAGATATCGCTAGCTTCGGATCTGTCCCAGCTGCTAAACTTGTTGGTCTTGTTTTCCTGATGTGTCTAATGCTGACCTTGTTTCGATTCCACCTGCAACTCGTCCCGACCCGGGTCGTTGTTATAAAGAACATCCGTTTGAATAAACAGAAGGTCAGATACTCCTTGTCGGGAACAGAAGGTGTTAGAGAATGTAACATCGCTTTGAGATAGAATCATTTCAGAAAGATTAGGTAACTAAATTAGCTTTTCATATTAACAACCCAGGTTCTTCAGAATCTTAACGAATATTTTTTTTCCAGAATTATCTTGTGTCGATACCATTAGTTAAATTGACAGAATTTTCCACTAACAGGTAGTGATGATAAAGTAAACAAAAACGTAAAGTACCCGTTTCGACACCTCGAGGTTAAATGGGTACATGGTTTTAGCCCCATATTTGTATAGACCATTTTGCACTTAATGGATGTCATGTTAAATATCCCGCCGGTCGCCATGTCTACCCAGAACGTTTTCCGGTACTCATTTTAGGCGGGAATCTCCGTGGCGAAGTGATTACGACGTCTGCCTCGCGTTCCGAAGGTCGTGGGTTCGACTCCGGGCTACGACATTCGGTTCAAGAGTTGAGTTTTCTCGGAGACTCCTGGGAGTCGTCGCTGCAGCTACGGAATTCCTGCTTTGTGCGACGCTTTTGCCTGGCCTCCCTGGAAAGAGACCGGGCCATATGGGGTAAAACCCTGTGCCATGAAGTCGATCCTGTTGTCTTTTAAACACTTGTAAGCCCAGTTTAAACTGGGTCGACCTGGAGTCCCAGGTGAAATATCCCGCATGGAGGGTGACCCCAAAGCTTACTGTGAGACAGGCAGGAGCTCTAGCCATTGCGCTAGCTGGGCTTTGTCTAGTGCTGATACCATAAGTTCGTCTTTAATTTTTCAGTCAACTAGTGCTGATACCATTAGTTCAATGTCTTTAATTTTCCACGGTCAACTAGTGCTGATACCATTAGTTCAATGTCTTTAATTTTCCACGGTCAACTAGTGCTGATACCATTAGTTCAATGTCTTTAATTTCCCAGTCACCTATTGCTTATATAATTAGTTCAATGTTTGTCATTTTCCACAGTCAACTAGTGATGGTACCATTAATCATATTGATAGATGTTTCCAGAATCAGCAGTTGTACCGCGGTATGTAATAAATATGACAAGAATCAACTAACACAGACAGGGTACTCTGACGTAAAATACTCTTGGGAATGCAAACATGAAATGGATGTGGTCTTTTGAATTACGCCACGTGCAACATACGATCCAAATATACACCTACAACTCAGCAAAAACTAGGTCTATAAATCAATGAAACATTTATCTATATTTCAACAAAATATACGTTTATAACTCAACGAAATATACGTCCGTGAATCAACCATAATGTACGTCCATAATTCAACGCAATATACACCTATAACGTAATGAAATATACGCCTATAACTAAATGAAATATACGACTATCATCATCATCATCATCATCATCATCATCATCATCATCATCATCATCATCATCATCATCATCATCATCCACTTCTGCCGTCAAGTGTCGTGGGTAGGAATAATTTGCGCTCCAGCGCCCGGTGGGCGGCACTGGATAGTGTCATTCCGTGTGATTGTACAATGTCTTTGATGTCGTCAATTTATTTTCTTCTTGGGCGTCCTCTTGGTCTCGTGGTAGATGTAAGGCCAGTGGTGGTAGTTGCTGGTGTTGCATTCTAACGACTATAACTCAATTAAATATACATCCAATACTCAATGAAGTATACGCCTATAACTCAAGGACATATACGTCCATATCCCAACGAATTATATGTTCATACCTCAAGGGAAAGTACGCATATAACTCAATGAAATATGCATCCATAACTCAATAAAATATACCTCATTAACTCAACGAAATATACCTCCTTAATTCAACGAAATATACACCCATAACTCAAAAATATAGACGCCCATAACTCACCTAAATATACGTCTATAATTCAACGAAATATACTTCTGTAACACAGTGAAATATACGAGTAATGATCAACGAAGTAAAAGTTTATAATTTCACGAAAGATACCCCCATGAACTCTGCGAAATTTACCTCCATAACTCCATGAAATATACGTGTGTAACTTAAATAATTTATCATCTCTATCACACTGTAATCTTGAAGAGTTATTAGGTTGTACTAATGTATTACGATGTAAAATGTAACACTATTGGTAATATAACCAAAGTTTGGAATGCTGTAGTATTCCCACTAAACTAATACCAGTAGATAACAATAGTTATTAACGACCATGTACGAGGTTTACCTCCACATAACCAGCGAATATACGAAATTACTGACAAACACAGTAGCTAAGCAAAGTACAGGCAATCTATTCTGGAGAAGGTTGGAGAAAACAAGACTCCGAGGTTCGTGTACTTGAGCTGCTCATAGACAAAAACAAAAATTCTACAAACTGGTTTCATTTCGCTGCGAGGAAAGGTGGCACCCATTTTTTAAGTATACTTTCCCCCAAACATCTCTGCATGTATACAACTAACTTAACCCACCCTAGTTCACAAACCGTAGCTCTCGTTTGCTTGCACTACCTCAAAGCGCCGGGTCCCTGAAATAACGAGGCAAACGCCAGAATATTTCCAATGCCTGCCACATGGAACGAACGAAGTTCCTTACTCATCCACTGTCTCTTGAACTGCACATCAACAACATAACAGGTTTAAATGCAGAACGCCGCAGGTAGGATTGGAACATCTCGGGAAATATGTTTGGCGCGCACAGTTGAAAGCATGCAATCTGGTCTTACTTCTTCTGTTCGTTCGTTCTGGTAACTCCCCTTGTTACATTGCGAACGTTAAGTTATGAAGTTCCGAAAAGAAATGATTCACTTCATTATTTCATTACTTCTTTTGTTTAAAAAAAATATTTTTACTTTTTTTAAAGTTTGCTATTTCGATGGCAGATATGAGAGCTAAGAGAAGAAGGGGGTGGCAAAATTTGTGTTTACAGCATGCAAAACATTCTAATAAACATGTATGCCAATCTTCTCATTCTTCTTCTTCTTCTTCTTCTTCTTCTTCTTCTTCTTCTTCTTCTTCTTCTTCTTCTTCACAGATCATATGCCATCAGCTGTGTCTTTGGGCACTCTAGACAGACTGACAGACAGACAGAGATGGGAGTGGGTGTGAGCAAGGAGTACCAGATAAATTATAGGAAAATAGACAAGAGGGAGATAAGGAGAGAGCAACTTATCAAAGACTGTACATATTGTTTTCTCCTGACGTTCATACCGCCGTGTTAACTGTTGAATATCCTGAACAAGTCAATATTAAGTGTATAGTTAACGTATGAAAGGTGTGCTCTAAGATGAGCAGAATTTTATGCTCCCCGCAATTACATTTCTCAACCACTGAACATAAATTTCACTCTCTCATCAGTCTTTAGTAATTTCCGTCTCTGGTGTGCACCTGCACGTCTCAAACTGCCGGTTTCATTCAGTTCATTTCACTTGATGGGTAATAATAACAGCAGAAAATGTTGCGGTTTATGACTTTGAACGGGGAGAACCCCAAGAGCGAATCTTCAACAATTTTCCAAAAGACGTTAACAAATTGACAGTCTTGGTTTAATTAACACAATTTACAGTCTTGTCTGTCTATCGAACGGCATACAGAGTGGCGTTGTTTCCTGTGCTAGTTCAGGCATTTACGGAGGGCGTTGTAGGTAGCCGGATAATGTCCTAGTGTCAGGTGTGTTGTCATGTCTAATACGAACCTGGGATGTTGTAAGGTGTTGCTGATGTCTACCCAGCTACTCCTTGGTCTTCCTCGTTCTCTATAACCCGTTCTTCTGATGTGTTTGTGTGTTTGACCTATGCTGGTTTAATATATAATTCTGACATCTGTGGTTGCTATTTCCATGGTTAGATACGAATTACATCATTATTCCATAGTTGTGGGTTTATGTGGATGATAGACCTGGTTAATGAAGACACCTTTCCGTGGTGTCTAGTTGGTCATGCGTCGTCATTTGGAGGTGACAGGTTCGAATCCCGGTCGGTAACTATAGTTTTCAATTGTATTTGTATGTTGTCTAGTGCATCCTCTAATCCCTACTTCTTTGCTCTACTTCTATGAGCGTCAAACAATACATGGGTGTTTATTTATGAACTGTTTTAGTGGCCTCAAGGGGTTCCCCAATCAATGAAGTATGTGTAATATCCCCAATTAATGCTAAAGTGAAATATCCCCGACTGATTTTTAAGTGTAATATAAGGGCATGGGAGTTACTGTGTGGGCTCCATTCTCATTCGATGATCGAACAACCTTCTTCTTCTTCTTCTGCGATCATCCGGAGTTTTTTTTTTCGGATGTGATTGCGTTGTGCCTGTTTACAGCAGAGCTGCGTTCTTGCGCCGTTAGGCCGACACATCCGACTTCTGCGGGCATTTGTTGACCGGGTTAACCTTCCCGGGGGTTTCTTAGGACGTTTGACTCTCACTGTTGTGGTGTTATCCCCCATCCCAGCTGGCCCATATAGAACAGCCAAAGATCCTGGTCAGCCCTCAAGGGAAGGCAGGGGCAGACCATGGGCATTCCCCGCCATCCAAGGAGGCTTCCATACTTGCAGAGCCGATACATAGCGCTCTGGTACTGGGCTCACCCAAGGAATCGTCACGTCCTGCACATGGCTGCTTAGCCTCACTTCCGTATATTGGGCCTTCCGTTCACCAGAGGCTGTTCTTCCGGAAACCAGAAGTATGCAGTCTGCAGATGACATCCACACAGTGAGCTTTCGATTCGGACTTTCCATGTAATGGATTTGCTATCCAAGCAATATTCCATTTTGTGCCACTAGGACACTTTTCCACCTTTTATGAAGTCCACACAGTGGGCTTTTGATTCAGACTTTGAACAACCTTATTCTCTGGCTTTTTGTGCAGCAATGCTTGTTGTTGTTCTTACCAGTTCTCTTATGTCATAGTGCTTTAGTCTGTTTCTTCTCGTTACTTTGAAAACTCCTTCTCGGACATCTCATCTCACACGTTGTGGTCCTCCTCTCTTGCGCCTTGGTTAGCGACCTTGGTCTTGCGTGAAATGTCTGTTATGTTGAGACGCTCGTATTTAGGTTTATGTTGAGGTTGAAGTCTTATGTTGATAAACTACTGCATACTAATAGCACTAATAGCTGTAGTCATAATAGCAGAGGTAACAATAACAACAGAAGTAATAACAACAGAAGTAAGGATATCATAAAAATAACGGGATGCAGAAGTGTTTCCAAGGCACTAGGGCCAGGTTCTATACTGGCCAAGACCTACTAACACGTCCTAGCCGTGCGTCCTGGACAACAGGTCCCTTCGGGGTCCTGGCTAACGTAGTAGGATCGCTGATTCTTCCGAAGCCGGGGAGTATCTGCCTGCACTGCGAGGACCGACCAGTCTGCACACCAATAAGCCAGACATGGGATAACGGATACTCACGCAAACTCAGTCCGGTATGACATCACACGGATGTTGGACAACAGGATGTCTTCATCCGACATACAGGACTTCACGCTGGGGATCACAGCCAGCGAACACAAGCAAGCATAAGAAATAACGACAGAAGTAATAATAACAACAGTAATAATAACAAGTAAAAATAACAGTAGATATAGTAGATAAGGATTAATTGTGAACTGGTTGAAGATTCCCGTCTCCGTGTGATAGAAACAGCCTGAATGCCAAGTCTACTTGTTCTTGATTAACCCATGACAGGGGGACTGCTTGGCAGCGTAGTTAAGCTACTTGCCTTGCGTTTCTGAAGGTTGTGGGTTTGATTCCGGACTCCATCATTTGGCTAGGAGTCGTCGCTGGAGCTAAAGAGTTTGTGCTTTATGCGACGCTTTCGGCAGGATGCCCTGCGGAAAGATACAGAGCCATGTGGGATAAACCAGGTGCAATGAAATCTATCCTCTCGTCTTCACAACCCTTCAAACAGAAAACATAGAGGTCGACGTGACCGAATGGAACAGAGCGCTTGCTCTTAAACTTACGGTGCGCTAGCGGGCAGGGTAGCGTGCTCATTCCTACACCCCCCAACCTCTTTCAAACTCAAACAATAACTAATTTAACCCACCTTGTCCTGCTAGTTAACTGTAAATGTGTCAGTTACTATGACTCTTTCAAACTCAAACAATAACTAATTTAACCCACCCTGTCCTACTAGTTAACTGTAAATGTGTCAGTTACTATAACTCTTTCAAACTCCAATAACTAATGTAACCCACTGGGTCCTAGTAAGCAGCATTTTACACGCCGTTAGGCCTTAGGTATATGGTGCTACACCCACAATGATATAGACTAATCGACACATGGTGGGTGATGTGGCCAGCATCACGCAAGCCGGTTTACATTTTTTGATAACAATTTGTTTTGGCGCTCGCTCGCTTTGAACTCAAGCGTAGTTTATTCATGCTACTTCCACAGGGTGTATTTTTAATGACTGTGCAGTGTTTGAAAATATTGCCGGTCCAAGTTTTGTATTGACCTGTTATGTTGCACGAACTTAACAGAGGGTGAATATAAAAATTGGACCGGCAATATTTTCAAATCAAACATTGCAGTTATTAAAAATACACCCTATAGTAGTTCTGGACTAAATTTTGCGTGTGGATTATCTTTCCCTATTAACGGTGTCCTTCGCCAGCAGGCGAACCCACTCCGACTTCAGAGGTATTTGTAATTTACGTCTCCAGTCAAGGGCGATAGGTCAACATTTTTAGTCTAACTGTCAGCTTTAAGTGTTGAACCCCTTAGCTCGGCATCAACACACCGGATATTTAAGAACACGCGATCTTATCCATTAGGCCATGCTGACCTACAGGTAACAACTTTAGGCTGGGTCAACATGTTCATGTGAATCCGCCTGGATGCCTAACGAACCCATAACCATCGGGCCGGTAGGCAAGAATCAGGTCACCACGCCATCGCCATGTCCTCGGTGTTAGTAGTTTGCTGTAAATATTTCTGTCTTTGACCCCTTCAGTCCCTCACGGTTATTATTCTAGGACCTTCTGTCCCTGAATGTTGGTATTTAAACATATCTCCTGGACCTGGACAGCCCGAGATGAACGACTAACGATGGTTAACTTGGCCAACATTTAGCTGGCCGCCTTACCTTGCAGGACAAGTTATGCGACCTATTTTATGAGGCTGTGTCCATTCCAGAGCCACAAAGACAGTTAAAAGGTCGCACATGGAGGGAGCGGAAAGGCCAATAAAGCAAATATGGACACTTGTCGTGACCTGACTATGAACAAGGGTCATGCACTCGTGACTGGCAGGGGTCAGTAGAATCCACACATGCTGCTCTATGGCAATAACACTACTTGTTGAATTCATGTTGGATGTAGTCTGTTCGCTAGCTTTGATGGGACGCAGAGGTGTTTCCAAGGCACCAGGGCCGGGTTATATACTGGCAAAGACCTATTGACGCGTCCTCGTCGAGCGTCCTGGGCAACAGGTCCCTTCGGGGTCCTGGCTAAAGTCAGTAGGATCGCCGATTCCTCCGAAGTCGGAGAGTGTCTGCCTGTATGGCGAGGAACCACCAGTCTGCACACCAATAAGCCAGACATGGGACAACGGATACTCACGCAAAACTCAGGTCCTGTATGACATCACACTGATGTTGGACAACAGGATGCCTTCATCCGACATACAGGACTTCGCGTTGGAGCTCAAGCCAACGAACACAAGCAAGCAAGCTAGCTTTGATCTTGGGCGTATCGCACACTGGACTGATTTTTGGGCGTGGATTAGCTTTCCCCGTTACCAGTGTCCCTCGCAAGCGGGCGAAGCCACTCCGATGTCTGAGATACTTTATTTGACGTCCCCCAGTTAAGGACGAGAAGTCAACATTTTAGTGCAACCGACCGGTGTAGGGGATTTTCTTCTTCTTCTGCGTTCATCCAGAGTTTTTTAAAATTCCAGATGTAATTGCATTGTGCCAAGTTTATTTGCGCCCTTAGGCCGACACATCCGACTTCTGCGGGTGTTTGTTGACGGGGTTAACCCTCCCGGGTGGTGTGAGGGTTGAACCTGCTACCTCGACATCAGCAAACCTGAGGTTTAAGAGTGAGCGTGGTTTGTCCATTTGGCCAAGCTGACATTGGTTTCTTAAATATTACATTCACTGCACATGGTTATCTCCAAAAGTGATCCAATCTTCTCTAGTGGACCACGCAACGACAATCTCTCCACAGTTCATAAACAACATACCCATGGCCAGGATCTAAATGTGTATATCAGAACCGCACACATCATCAATCATCCAGTGGTTTGTCTCTTGCACACACTACACACTGGCATCTTACCGTCTTGATAGACGTTATTTTGTTACATTGTGGTTCTTACAAGCCACAACACCTACAACCATGGTGGTAGCGAATGTTACACATCTCCATAGCACAAAGTCTGGGCTGATTTGTAGAGACCATGTGTTGCCCATGCAGCATGATACCCCTCTCGGCCTGCCTAGTTTACTCCAGAGGAAAGGTAACACCAATAGATCTGGAACAAGGCAAGCTGCAGAAGCTGTCGGATCAGCAAAGGAATGTTCTACCTGCCCTTCTGTCGGAGGTTCCATCCTAGACCAGTTGCCTTCCAAGGATTAGGACCTGGTCTGTCCTGCCATGCCATTTAATCTTTACGTTATATTTCCTGGCACTAGGGTAAGGCTTCGACCATTGCAATTGCGCCCCTCCGCCCAAAGCAGTTGGAACAATGTGGGGTGTTGGGTTTAGTGAGCTCCGTCCAACATTCGGCGCTGACAGAAAACAGGCAGTACCATCTACTGTTATACGGTAGCTCAGTCATACGCGACAAAGATCTGACACCTTCGTCCCTTACAGAACTACAATTAAAGGTCTTTCGAAATGTCTATCTATCACAAGTCAAAGGTACTGCCCATGTTTCTGTCACGTGGAAAGTATTTATCACATCTTGAATCTATTCATGTGGTTATTTTCCTTTCTCCGACTTCCAGGCACGCCCCTTCCATAATTATATTTTCCAGACTTTCACGATTTTTAACATGCCTAAAATATTGTTCAGCAGCACACCTGATATAATAATCGGCACATGTGGTGTAATGGCGCACGCTGTCTGTCGTTGGGATGTCTTCACATGAGGAAAATATTAAGCCACCTGTCTCGCGCTCGCAAGGTCTGGGTTCGTTTCCGGACTCCATCATTTGGTTGACAAGTGCAATTTTCTCGGAGACTCCACGGGGTCGTCGCTGGAGCTACGGAGTTCGTGCCATGTGCGACACCAGTTGAACCATGTGGGATAAACCTGGAGCAATGAAGTAGCTCTTACCTTTAAACCTCTTTTAAATATTCTAGACCACCACATAATGAGGTCAGGTTGCCTTTTTCGTGGTATTTCTTCTCCACACAATGCGGAGAAAATTCTAGAATTATCCAAAGCGGAGTTCATGAGATTGGGTCGACCCCAATGCGTTTCTGGTGGGAAAATAGAATCCTGTCAATGATGGTAGTTGAACCCAAACTATTGATTTGACAAACAAAGACACTAACAACTGTTCTGCCTTTCTTAGGAATCTATCGTAGTTTAGAAACTTTGACGAGACAGCCGCAGATTTGACCTGGTCTTTTTTCTAAACATAGAGCAGGTTTTGACCAGACTTATAGAAAATCAAATGAACATACAGTATAATGTAAATTCCTGTTCACTGAGCACTGAAATTGAGGGAGATACACGAAACAAAACTAACGACACGATGACCCTGGTATGGCGATGTATCGTCCTTCTATGCAAATGGAAGGTAACATTTGGCGATATATTATCCTTCGGCACTGAATCGATTAATTTCCAATTGCTGAGAGATTTGTAACTTGCGCTACGCGCATTCCGATCCTCCTAGTTTTTGTTTCACCCTGACCCAAAAGGGAGCCGCGGTAGTGTAGTGGCTAGCCACTCGCCCGCCGACCCGGGGCTCATGGGTTCCGTCCTCAGCTGGACAGATTCGGATTTCTAACATCGATCTGGGCTCCCAGGTTGACCCTGCCTAAAATGCGTACCAAGAATGTCTTAGGGAGTAAAGGCGGCTGGCGCGGTACTGCGTGCATCACCCATCGAATGCCAATCCATCTATAAAACTACCGGTCTAGCACCGCACGCCCGAGCGCCTAAATATGTGTACAACTTTCCCT
Source organism: Cepaea hortensis (assembly GCA_963921405.1). NCBI lineage: Eukaryota > Metazoa > Mollusca > Gastropoda > Stylommatophora > Helicidae > Cepaea > Cepaea hortensis. The sequence continues at coordinate 87,760,152 of OY992886.1, forward strand.
TACTTTACTTATCCGAATAGGGCTGGTGTCGGATTCACTACCCCAGTATCCAGGGGCAGTGTGAAATCTCATGTTTCTTAATTTTGTAACAGTACATGTCGTTCATTCGTACTTGATATTTGTTATTCAGAACCGGACGCCGTACCTCTAATCCACTCCGTCGTCTGAAACCGTATGTGCTGCAACGAAAGCAACACACAGGCTGTAAAATATCACGGCGAAATAATCGTTCACATAAAAACACTGCAAACATTGATAACAGCGATGACATTCCATCAGAAACGTCACGGGGAAAAGAAGGATGTCGATCTCAAGGCATCGAAAAAGTCCAATCAGACCTGCTCATAGTTGTCTTGTTCTGAACCGTGAACACTGTAGAGGAATAGCGGACCCCACGCCTCGTGTACAAGACTTCTCCCGTAGCCCTGCTAGAATATCACACCGGGGAAGTATGAAACCTCGTATTTCATAGTTTTGGTACAAGCAGGCATCGTTATTATTACCCGGTCTACGTGATTCAGAGTAGGACGCTCAGCCTCCAATCCACCCATTTACCTGAAACCGTGTGTGCTGTGATGAAAGGAGAAACTACCGCAGTCATGCTGTCAACCTCGTCACGGCTAATTTATCGTTCACATAAAAACACAGCAAACATTGATAACAGAGATGGCATTCCAACAGTAAACATTCCGCTAACAGGAAACCAGGGTTAAAGGCTACGAAGAAGACCATATTGTTATTGTATCAGTGTATGTATGTTTGTTGTGTGCTGACGAAGACTTTAGCCGCAACGTCCATTTCGTCACTATTTATTCTGTTCTAGTAAAGCTTGCAGAATCTACTTGGCGATTTCGTTGATGAACTCACTGGGAATGGTGTCTGACCATCAAGAGTGCTGATGACCGTTCATTTCATCGAGTGGGCTTGAAGGTTTTGACCCGTGAGCTCTAAGATGGTTGGAGAGGCATATTTTGGCTCGAAATGTTCTTTGACAATGTGGGCAAAGAGTGCTTGACGTTCCAGGAAGGGGATCTCCTGCTGTGGTTTTTTTTTTTTTTTCCGCAGCCTTTTTTCACAGCTCTTGCAGTCTGTTTGCTTAATTCACCTTTGCGTAATGATGTATGCCACGAACTTCGGTCTTTGGCAGCAGTCTCCTCGGTGTCGTGATGAATTACAAAAGCTTACAGTGAGATCTTCAGAATGTCTTTAAGCTGGGAATAAAACCAAGCAGACCTTCCGATGGTTGTCTTCTTCCGATGCCAGTAGCAACGTAGAAGAATGCCGGACACCACGAAGTCCAGAGAGCACTGACTACTAGTGGTTGTCCTGTTGCCACTCGGGGAGCCATAAATCGGAAACCAGGGCAAACACAACTGACTTCTCTGCCAACTCCCGGTTCTTTTCCCCTCAATCTTGCCAGCTGTCAACACTTTATGGCATCTATCTTAGGCTGGTTCTACCTGGCAGCCCAGATGATATTTTTTAAACTGATTAAATGCCACAGAATGATTAATCGTCTTAAGCGAGTTTCCGTATCTGCCATGGGCTTATATACAGTAATTGTCCCCATGCAACATTCTTTATACTCATAAAGAATGCAATATGTCAACTACCATATTAACAACTTTAAAGTCATAACTGTGATACACCCCTACTTCCCATTTTCCGACATCCATTTCTGATTGGTTGTAATCCCGAATCAATCAATCAATCATGTGCCATGCCGGAAAGCGTGGGCGGTCATGATTCGCCATTTCACTCGATCACCAGAATCGTGGATCAGCTCAGTGTTCCTGTCTCGTCCATGCCATGTGGCCAAGCCATCCAGGTATTTTCCTCTCGGTCTTCCTCTTGGTCTGTTCCCTTCGATCTTGCCAGCTGTCACTAAGTTCTCCAGTCCATTTCTTCTCATAACATGTCCACAAAAATTTGACTGTCTACGTCTAATTTCTCTAATCAATCTACGATTTTCATTTGTCTCTTGTAGTACTTGGTCATTGGTTTTTCTATCTGTCCATGGTATTCTTTGCATTTTCCTCAGAAACCACATTTCTGCAGCCATCAGATGTTTTTCAGCTTGACTGCACATTGTCCAAGTTTCACATCCATACAAAAGAACAGGCTCTATGTATCCCCTCAACACTCTTTTTCTCGTTTCAATTGACATCATTTTATTGGTCAGAATGTTTTTCATCTTGCTAAAGGCTACTTTCGCAATGGCGATTCTTGTTCTAATCTCTTCAAGGCATCTGCCATCAGATGTTATGACTGTTCCGAGATAATTGAACCGATTCACTTGTTGAAGAATATTCCCATTTACTTGTATATTACATTGTGGTACTTCGTTCTTCCTAGTGACGACCATAACCTGTGTCTTCCTACAATTTAATTCCAACCCCAGCTGCTCACTGTGTACAACAACAGCGTCTACTAATTGTTGCAGATCCTGTGCATTCTCTGCAATCAATACTGTATCATCTGCATATCTAATGTTATTTACGTTTCGTCCTCCAATGCTGATTCCATTTAGGTCTTCTACATTTCTGAAAATATTTTCACTGTATAGGGAAAAAAGATCTGTAGACATTACACATCCCTGCCTAACACCTCTCTTAATAGGTTGATATTGTCCTACTTCATTATCAATCTTTATGGCAGCTTGTTGTTTCCAATATATGTTTTTTATAAGTCTAATGTCTTTCCCATCAATTTGAAGATCTGCAAGCATATCCACAATGTTAACATGTCTAACTCTATCAAAAGCCTTTGTGTAGTCAATAAAGCAAAGATGTATATCCTTGTTTACTTCTAAAGCACGTTCAATAACTGTTCGCAGCATATACACAGCATTTACTGTACCCTTTCCTTCTACAAACCCACATTGTTCTTCCCCTATTTCAGGTTGTATTTTCTTCCTCACTCTTTGCATGATAATTCGTAACAAAATCTTTGTGATGTGACTCATTATACTAATTGTTCTATGTTGATCACATTCTAAGGTTCCTGATTTCTTTGGGATTGCAATAAATACAGAGTTACATAATTCAGAAGGTATATCTCCAGTATCATATAACGTGTTCAGCAGTCTAGTGACTTGCTCTAGTCCAAATTCTTCTAAAGCTTTAATCATTTCTGTTGTGATGTTATCTGCACCGGGGGCCTTGCCAGCTTTCATATGCTTAAGAACATTTTGAACCTCCATCTTTAAAATTTCTGGTCCTTCATTATTAAATCTAATAGCATACTGTTCCTCTCTGCTATCACTATACAGGTCTTTCACATAATCTGTCCATACATGTAGAATCTGATCTTTTTCTATTATGATTTTGCCATCTTTAGTTTTTAGACAGCCTGTTGATGTACTTGTTCTTTTATTAGTAAGTTCCTGAATTCTTTTGTGCACTAATTTGGTATTTTGACTGTTGTGTTGTTTTTCCATTTCTAAGCACTTTTCCTCAAGCCATGATTCTTTTGCCTTCCTACATAATATTCTGACTTGTCTGTGAATTTCTTCATATTTGGCAGGATTATTTTTGTTGAGTCTTCTTGTTTCCATTAAGTGTAAAATTTCCTCAGTCATCCATTTCTTACGACCCACCTTCTTTAATTTTGGAATAGTTGTTTTTGCAGCCCCATTGATTGAATTCTTTAACATTTCCCATTGATCATCCACATCCTGGAATAGGATCTCTAGATCAGACAATATTTCAAATCTGTTCTGTACTTCTATGTTGAATTTGTTTTGTATTTCCTTGTCATTACTCAATGTACACAAGTCATATTTAGTGTTTCCTGTTATATACTTGACTTTCTTCAACTTTATCCTCAATGTTCCTGTGAGTAATCTGTGGTCACTATAACAATCAGCACTGGGAACTGTTTTTGCTACTGTTAGCGCGTTTCTAAATCTTCTGCTAATGAGAATACCGCGTTCGAAAAACAGCTGCGGGCGATTTGGAATCAGAGGTCCTTGCATTGGTTTTCATGCAATAGTATGCGTGCTGGTCGTTCAAAAAGCAATAGTAAACTACTGAACATTAACTTGCCAAGAAAATCACAAACAGCCAGAAAATGCTGGGGTTGACTGCCACGTCCTGTAAAGGATATGCAACTAAATGTTGTCATGTATAGCTGAAGAAAACACCAAGACAACAAACAACTAGATACAATCAAGCTGGATTGGGAGATTTAAAAAAATAGCTAATAGATATAGATGACGATAAAAAAAAAAAAAACTTCATTGTGAACTGATTGTGTGTGAATAAATGCACGTGACTGTGTGACAGAGAATGGCATTGTTATTGTCTGGATAATACAACAAAACGTAAGCATGTACGATCGCGCTTGCCGGAAGCGGATGTGTCTGGCACGTGTGAATATTTTTAGCATTCGGAGCTTTCCTCCTGAGCAATGAGTACTTGAGCAATAAGTACCCGAACCTCTCTGTGAATCGCAAACGAATGAACATGTAGCACGTCTGCATTTATTAACGGATGTGAACATCGCTGTATTTCGGAGTTTTCTTCATTTAATAATATCTAATAGTTTCTTTCACACATATGAGTGCCCATCAATATATCTGAGTGTATTTCTCATGCTATTCCAGTGGCCTGATGGGATCCCCAAAAACTGATATCTAAATTTAGCCTATCGAGACACAACAAACGAGATTAAACGTTTACACGTCCATCGACTCACCTGCTGCTTCTCGAATCCTTTGCCGAAAATTATGACTAACATCCTCAGTGTCAGACTGCGAGCCTCTAGTCCGGGGACTCCTCAAACCACCACTGCTGATACTGCTGCTGCTGCTGCTACTCCTCTTAGAAGACATTCTGTTTAGTTCGTGAAACGAATTTCTACTCTGTCTTTATACAGTCTTTATACTATTATTGTATGTATAAAGAATATAATGAATACTAACAATATCCGAAAGTTATTTATGAAAACTCATTCTTTCATAAACGGGCTATCTCAGACATCGTTGGTAAATTTATGGAAAATTAAACCGAAAGCAAACACACACAAAGATGTCAGAACCGTAATTGTATCCTGAATTCAGTTAATGGGTGACTGTCTCTGGGCTGGACACAGTGGGTGTTATCACAAATGTCATAGTGTGTCTGTCACCTGAAGCTGTATTTCCTGCCCCAAAAAGCTCTTAAACAGCCTTACATAGGCTTCCACTGAAATCTGTAAAATAGAATAAATACAATTAATGATGGAGAAATGGTGTCCATCTAAACCATCATAGTCATCATCATCATCATCATCATCATCTTCTTCTTGTTCTTCTTCTTGTTCTTCTTCTTCTTCTTCTTCTTCTTCTTCTTCTTCTTCTTCTTCTTCTTCTTCTTCTTCTTCTTCTTCTTTCTTTCTTTCTTTCTTTCTTTTCTTTCCTTTCTTTCTTTCTTTCTTTCTTTCTTTCTTTCTTTCTTTCTTACACTACTGCATTTCAGCGACTTCAAAACATAGCTACTAGCCCACACCAAGTGTTCTGGTTGGGGTGTTTGTTGTCGAAATTTCGTTGCAATGAATTACACGTCCACCAGTCTTCGTCAGTCTCCTTGCGTGTGTCATGACAGTGCAACAAGTCTTGGCTTCCTCACACGTACAATTAAACGGGCGGTTTTCTAGTGACTGCCGCTTCCATCGACGATGAACTGTAATTTTAATGGCAGAGTGGTGTGTTGGCAATTTGGCCTTATGCATGAATGTCTGTCCTCGCTGTTGGTATGTCGGGACTACTGTCTGTTCTACTTTTCACATGGCCCATTGAGGAGATTTTGTGTAATATTCACTGGCACAGGAACGGAGCAAAATGAGGTAACCCTTTGCCGTGAAGTTAGAAACACGATTAACGACTAACTATCTTCGCTTCCTTAATTAGGATATAAACCTATCAGCCATTATCCTTGTACCCAGTTTCCTAGAAGCAACCACCGCCACACGAACCAAGAGAAAATCAGCCGTGTCTCTCTGTTGTTGACAATGCACTACAGGGCACGGACCACACAATCTCGCCCATCCATCTCCACTCTTGACAGCGGTCTGTATTTCGCGCCTTTTTTTTTTAATCGCCAGCGCCAAGCTGACTTTTATGGCTTCCATATGGCGGCTGCCGGCTTCGTGGCTTAGAGGTTATGACTTTTCTCCGTAATCTCGTATACTCTCGTCGGTAACGTGATGACGGTGAGAATCAGCAGTGGTTCGAATCGCATCGGTAACTTACGGGGTATGTGAGCCGGCCGCTCAGAAAGCAATGACAAACTACTGAGCGTAATCTTGCCAAGAAATCAACATACAGCTGAAAGATGCTGGTGTTGACAGCGATGTCCTGTAAAGGATATGCAAAAAAAAAAAAAAAAAAGAAATATGGCGGCTGCAGTTGGCGACATGTGTTCTGTCCTCCCATCCAGTCTACCACAATGAGACATGGACACTACTTGCCACGACGACTGGTCGGGCTGGCACAAGGCTGCTATGCTGTTCGCAGCTGCTGTAACCAACGTTTTTTTTGGTTTTTTGCGCTCGTTCGCTTTAAACTCAAGCTTTGTCCTTACACACTACTTCTATCAGTACTGGACTGAATTTTGCGTGTGGATTAGCTTGCCTTATTACCAGTGTCCCTCGCCATCAGGCGAACTTACCCCGACTTCAGAGATACTAGTAATTTAGGTCCCCAAGTCAAGGACGAGAAGTCAACAGTTTAGTCCAACAGGCCGGTGTAGGGGTTGAACCTCTTACCTCGGCATCAACACATCGGGTGTTTAAAAATGTGCATTCTTATCCATTCAGCCATGTTGACCTGCCTGTGACGAACTGTGTTCACAGATTTAGGTTAATAAGTATCTAGTCTTTACAATCAAACAGAACCGTACTGAATATCTATACTTTGCAATCAAACATAACTATCTTTAATACTATACTTTACAATCAAACAGAAGCATACTTAATATCTATACTGTACATTCAAATATAACCATATTTAATATCTATATTTAACAATCAAAGAGAACCATATTTAATATATATACTTTACAATCACACAGAACCATTCTTAATATCTATACTTTTATAATCAAACAGAACATACTCAACAAGCACACATGGTAACCATGCCTTGGCTGCTACCATCATATTTATTAACCATACAGTAAATTACAATAGCATAATATAATACCATATATATCAATAAAACAATATTGATTAACTTTACCTCGAGCCTAACAGAACCCCGTTATCATTCAATTAATAAAAAAAATTAAAGTCGTCATTTCAGAAATCCACGTACAATGAATACTAAACGAAATGCTGCCTACACATAGAAAAAGTAGACAGACAAACCGACCCAACACACAACTGTGGCATGAAATCCATCCTTTATAATGTAGAAAATTAAGAAGACAAGACTTTTCCCAGTGTGTTACTATCTCCGGCTGAGAAACTGGAACCGGGACTGCACTATAAACAGTACAATGCCTCTCTGTTGACTATCTGCCACAGGGTGGACTAACAGACGCCGATTGGACCGGCACGGGTAGAGTGTAAATAATAACAGTGACAGGAAAGAAGAACGGAGATATTTTTGTTTACACATGATTTTAAAATATAGGTCAAGCGTTGTTCGGGTTGTATCTATGGCTAAGGCCTGATATTGAAGGCTAAATACCTGTTACTGATATTTTCATATGCGATCATGCTACTGGTGGCAAGATAGATGTACTTGTTACTGATTCTTATGAGTATTTTTGTCACAAATCTCATATCTTCTCACCTAGTTCCTCTTGTACCTTGTGGTGTCGAGGTGCCTTTACCATTGTAGGATATATATCCATTTGGGTCCGTCCGTCTTCGTTTTTCTTTTTCTACGAGCAGTATAAAGTCCCTTGCCGGCTTGCTAGGCCAGTCAAAGGTTTAGGACAAAATCTGACCAGTTTGCCACAGATGAGTTAATATATTCTTGTCACAGATGTTTAGATATATTGATGCCACCGATATTTAGATATATTGTTGCCATATATGTTTAGATATATTGTTGCTACAGATGTTTAGATATATTCTTGCCAGAGATATTTAGATATATTGTTGCCATATATGTTTAGATATATTGTGGCCACAGATATTTAGATATATTCTTGCCACAGATATGTATATATATTGTTGCCATATATGTTTCGATATATTCTTGCCACAGATGTTAAGATATATTCAGGCCACAAACGTTTAGATATATTCAGGCCACAGGTATTTATATATATTGTCTCCATATACTTTTAGATATATTCTTGCCACAGATATTTAGATATATTGTTGCCATATATATTTAGATATATTCTTGCCACAGATATTTAGATATATTGTTGCCATATATATTTAGATATATTCTGTCCACAGATATTTAGATATATTGTTGCCATATATATTTAGATATATTCTGTCCACAGATATTTAGATATATTGTTGCCATATATGTTTAGATATATTCCTGCCACAGATGTTTAGATATATTCAGGCCACAGATGTTTATATATATGCAGGCCACAGCAGTTTAGATATATTCTTGCCACAGATACCAATATATATTTGTACAGCATATGTTTAGTTATATCACTGTCACTGATGTTAACATATATTTTTGCAACAGATGTTTAGTTATACATTTGTCAAAGATATTGCAGTCGCTGTTATCCAAATAGCAATGGAGATGTGGTTCCTGAGACGAATGTTGCAAACACCTTGGACTGCTAGGGCAGCTAACAATAATTGCCTGGAAGCAGCTAATTAAAGGAGAACATGATACAAAACTGTAAGAAAGAGACAAGCGACCTTTTTGGTCACGTGATGAGAAGAGAGGCGTTGTAAAACATCGTGACGATTGAAAAGTTCGGTGGGGGTAGAAGCAGAGGCAGACCAAGAGAAACCATGCTAGATGGGCTGAGGCCGTGGCATGGAGTAATATCATCAGCAGAGTTGATCCAGAAAACCAAGGACTGAGATCTGTGGAGACTTCTTCTTTGCGTTCATCCGGAGTGTTTTTTTTTTTTCTTTTTCAGATGTGATTGCGGTGTGTTGTTATGCTCCCTTGGGCCGAAAGCCTTGGGCCAGCTGATCCGACTTTCGCGTGCGTTTTTGACCAGGTTAGCATTCCTGGGAGACTCTCACTTTTGTGGTACCGTCCACATCCCAGCTGGTCAAGTTGGAACAGTAGAAGACTTTACGATCATCCCTCAAGCGAAGGCAGGGACAGTCCATGGCATTTTTCGCCATCCAGGGTTGCTTCTATAGTTGCAGGGCCGACACATGATGCCCTGGTGCTGGGCTCACAGAGGGAATCGTCACGTCCTGCTCATGGCTGCTTTAATTCCTCACTTCAATATATTGGGCATTTCGTTCGTCCCGGACTGTTCCCGCACAAACCAGACGGTCTGCAGTCGTTATCCACTCAGCGAGTTTTCGATTCGGACATGTGCCTGCCGTTGTGCCCGGGACAATATAGTCAGAACTGTTCCGGGCACAACGGACATTCGGAAACTATCTAGTCAGCGCTGTTCCGGACACGAGGGGCATTCGGAAAACTAGATAGTCAGAGCTTTCCTAGCACGAGGGACATTCGGAAGACTAGTTAGAGCTTTTCTGGCCACGAAAGACATTTCACTCGGACGTAATTGCGTAGTGCCAGTTTTTATTTTGCCACCAGTCGGCCGGCACTTCCGTCTTCGGCGGGCATTTTTTTAAATGGGGTTAGCCTTCCTCGGGTTTCGAGGCAAGTTAAGACTCTTATTGCGACTTCCACTCAGCAAGCTTTTGCTTCGGGCTGCCACGTAATGGATTCGCAAGCCAAGCGTTCCATTTCGCGTCACAAAGACAATCTTCCACCTTTGACTACGTTCACTCCATGAGTATAGTTACATACTTTTATCGGAACGTGCGACTGAGGTCAGGCTCTCTCATCCGGGTATCCCTCATATCCCCCAGCTGAGAGCCTACTAACACTATCTGGATTAAGCATGTAGCGTGCTAAGCATCTCACCTCCATTTTGGGATAGGTGGGTATCGGCCCGGCTCTCACTTCCGAGAGCTTATAGATTAGAGGCGTTCAGCCATATCCCTCAGCGGAGAGCCTTAGCGTATGTGTCCGGACCAAGAATTTCTGACTTCGTACACCTGATTTGAGCTTTTGACTGATATCCTCAGTCTACCTGCAGAGCAGCAGGTTGTGTCTCTCTTAGTCTGGCCCCTAACCCAAGACCTGTCCGACACATAGTTGTGCTACCGTCGGATCAGCTCTTGGGGTCTTTGGGACACACAAGCCCCCCCCCCCCCCCACCGCGACAAGGTGGAGACACATCGGGGGGGGGGGGAGATATGTGGAGACATGAATTCCCACGCCATTTTGAATTACATATAATGATAAAGATGACGATGACGACGGTGATTTTGATGATGACGATGTTGGTGATGATGACGACGACGATGATGATCATGGTTATGGCGATGATGATGATGAGGATGGTAGTGGTGGTGACGTTGGTGATGATGATGATGACGATGGTGGTGATGATGATGGTGTTGATGATGATTTTGATGATGATGATGATGATGATGATGATGATGATGATGGTCGTGGTGGTGGTGATGACGACGATCATGATGATGATGATGATGACGGTGATGATGATGATGATGATGATGATGATAATGATGATGATGATGATGACGGTGACGATGATGATGACGCTGGTGATGATGATGATCCACTTCCAGGAACCTCCAACATGTGCTTATGCTACAAGCAGATTATTTAACATGTGCCCCGGAGCACTTTCCTGCTATGAGTCTATGAAGTGACAACGCCATCACATTGTGTAGGCCTGAATAAACGGAGGAACGTGTGGCCAGTCTTTCCCTCACTTTTGCAGTCGACGAGCCCAGGCGTGGAACAGCAAGTATATTAATGCATGAACACTGCTGCCCAGGACAGTAGATACTACTGATGTTTCCAAATGTCCTAGCCTTTAAAAGAATGCACGTCAGAGAAGCGCTGCAATGACCTTTGCGAGCCATCAAACCGCCAGTCAGACATAATGACTGGTCCTATTATCTGGACCCGCCCAGCCACATCACTGCTGCAGAAACTGTCTGCAGTATACAAGAGCACGCAGTCATGCAGCTTTACAGAACACAATTACGGAAAATAACGGACGTTGCGGCGACTAGTCTTCATCAGCAAGCAATACAAGAAAATACAATATATGAACACGGGGAGGACACCACAGTAACTATGTTACGGTTTAATTATCGGATGAGAAGAATGGAAGGACGAAAAAAAAAATGATAACATTTTTTTTTAACGTGAACATTAAATAAATTGCAAAAATGAAAATGACATGCTGCCTATCTCAGAATCCCTCAAACCATTGACTACATTATATATAATCCACGTTTTCACACAATTACAGTGCCCTTCCGCAACAAACTGCTATATATTGTTTTATTGCGTTTACGGATGGTCAGGTTAGCTTCAAGATCGCGTGTCCACCTTTAGCTAGAAGGCGTTTGGTTCAAATCCGACTGAATGACAACTTTTAAAACCAAATCGCATGGTGATACACACCCTTGATCTCTGAGCAGAGAATTGGATCATCATCATTAAGTGCCATACCGACTGGCGTAGGCGTTCATGACTCCCCACAGATCTCAGGCTTTGGTTTTCTGGATCAACTCTACCGTTGATATTCCTCCATGCCACCTTCACAATTCATCCAGCATCATTTCTCTTAGTTTGCTTCTGTCTCTCTTCTCATCGATCTTTCCAGTTGTCACGATGTTCTCCAATGCCTCTCTTCTCATCATATGACCAAAAAAATTTGTTTGCCTCTTTCTTATTGTTGAATATAATGTTCTAGTTTCATTAGCCTCTTTCAGACATTCGTTGTTAGTTACTTTGGCAGTCCAAAGAATTCGCAACATTCGTCCCAGGAACCACATCTCTGTTGCTTCCAATCTCTTCCTAATTTGTTCATTTACATTCCAAGATTCACAGCCATACCATACAGCAAAACAAGTTCTATATAGCACCTTAGCACTCTCTTTCTTACATTCAATGATATTGACTTATTGCATAAGATATTCTTCATTTTCTGAAATGCAACCTTTGCTTGCCCTATTCTGCTCTTAATCTATGTTGTGCATCTTCCATCTGATGTTATATTATAAATGTCCCTAGATATTTAAAACTATCCACTTGGTGAAGAAGTTTTCCTTCTATCTCTATTTCACATTTGGGTGTTACCTATTTCTTTGATATCACCATTGTTACTGTTTTCTTGATATTCAAGGAGAGTCCTTTCTTTGCACTTTCTGTTACTACAATGTTCAACAGTTGTTGTAGATCTTTTTGTGTTATCCGCCATCAATACTGCACCATCTGCATAGCGTATATTATTTATATTATTCCTGGCTTTTCTTTGATCTCTCTCATTATTACTGCGCTACAGAGGGAGAAGAGATCCGGTGACAAAACACATCCCTTGCTTACTCCCAGCTGATTAGGGCGAAAATATAGGTCTTATAATTTATATATGTACCTGTCTCTGTGACCTCAATAGGTTCCCCAATTGATTTCCTGTGTTATACATGCACAGAAAGAGGAAAGACAACGTTTCAGGTGGCTTAAATTTGAAGTATAAATGAACAATATGAAAATCCCATGTCCTTTCAGACTTTAAATTACAACCTCTGCTCCGGAATATCTGAAAGCCCACCCATGTTCACGCGGAATAGCTTCATCCACAGCTACAACAACAATTACAACCACTGCTACAACCACAACTACAGATACAACACTTCCGCAGATACCGTCAGCGAATGGCTGACTTTTAGGCATGGTCACGCGTGGTTGATCACACATATGGCACACTAACACATTTAAATGGAAAGATTTAAAATTCCCGTGTCCCAGGCATCTTGTTACTTTAACCGACTTGAAGGTGAAGGTAGCCTCATAGCAACAAGCTGCCACTGGGATGTGAAGTGGTAACTGTCATATGTCATCTGCTGCCTATAATACCTTGTGGCGTAGGACAAGAGGGTCTTGAGTCTGAGGAATTAGGGCCGCCTGGCTAGTGCAGTCGCCGCGAACTGTGCAAGTTAGAGTTTTCTTTTTCCCCCACCCCCGAGAGAAAATAATCAACACTTTACCGATGATTCGAATCACGAGTCTCCCATTAGGAGAATCCGGGATTCTCAGCCACTCGGCCAGCCGCTTCTCAAAGTGTTAACAAAATGTTAAAAATGTAGGACCTGTTTTATACGCCTTAAACATATTGCGGTCAGCGGCGACCGATTTGGCAGCACACCATGTCGTGCTGGTTTTAACGTGTTCGTATGGGAACCGGTCGTTCAGAAAGCAATGGCAAACTACTGAACGTAAAAAACTTGCCAAGACATCAACAACGGCAGTAAAATGCTGGGGTTGACTGCAACGTCCTGTAAAGTATATGCAACTTTAAAAAAGAACACACAAAAAACGTATTGAATATATGGTGCTAGACCTGGAGTGTTATAGACCAATCGGTGCTCGGTGTGTGTTATGGTCTGTATCGCGCCGGCCGCCTTAACTTCCCAAGACATGTCCTGGTACTCACTTTAGGCTGGGAGAGTCTGGAGCACAGGTACATTTGAAAACGTCTCCCTCCATGGGGATTTGAACCCATGAATACCGCCCCGGCACGCAAGCGTCTAGCCACTACGCTACCGCGGCACCCCTGAACAATTATGACCCTAAATGTTCTCCAAACATTTGGGCCCATGAAGAACAACTTTTGTAGGCGTAGATTATTTCTATCTCTTGGAATGTGACATGACGGTTCGATTTATGATGTCAGTTATTTATTTCTCTTGGAATGTGACATGACGGTTCGATTTAAGATGTCAGTTATTTATTTCTCTTGGAATTTGACATGACGGTTCGATTTAAGATGTCAGTTATTTATTTCTCTTGGAATGTGACATGAAGGTTCGATTTAAGATGCCAATTATTTCTTTCTCTTGGAATGTGACATGACGGTTCGATTTAAGATGCCAGTTATTTCTTTCTCTTGGAATGTGACATGACGGTTCGATTTAAGATGTCAGTTATTTATTTCTCTTGGAATGTGCCATGACGGTTCGATTTAAGATGTCACTTATTTCAAAACTGTGTGTACGTTACTTAGGTCAGCGTGGCCGACAGGTAAACAGCCCTTGCTCTTAAACTTCCTGTGCGTTGATGGCGGGGTCGTGGGTTCATTCCCTACACCTGCGGTCAGTTGGACTTCTCGTTCAGAAAGCAACGGCAAACTACTGGACGTTAACATGCCTGGATAATCAACCTGCGGTTGACTGCCATGTCTGGCAAAGGACATGCAACATTTGTTTTAATGTCTTACAAGTCGAGAGGATCGACTTCATTGCACCGGGTTTTGTCCCATATGGCTCGGTCTCTTTCCGCAGGGCGGTACAAAGCACGAACCCCGTAGCTCAAGCGACGACCCCCAGGAGCCTTCGAGAAAATGCACTTGTGAACCGAAAGACGTTGCCGGAATCGATCCCACAACCTTTGGAGCGTGAAGCAGACGGCTTGACCACTTCGCCACGGAGTGGCCATTAATAATTTGTATGTTGTCTAGTACGTTCTCTAGTCTCTAATTGTTTCCCCTATTGACTGCCGGCCCCCTATATGGGGGATAGGCGTCTGAGCTGTTAAGGTCTCTGGAGTGGTTATGCTTGTGGCTACGGTTTGCTTACGCATTTCCCTCTTGTTGAACTTGTAGTGCATGGTTCCGTCGCCCTGACGTGCATGGAGGGACACTGTGAGCTGTGAATTTCGTGTGGAGTTCTTTTATATCTAAACGTGGTTGTATGTAGTGTGAACTGCATGTTAAGAATACTGGCGGCCAGGAGGTCGCTGAACCGCTGAACTAACTCAACTAACTGGGTTGCCTTATGCAGTAATGTGTGACTGCTGGTTTTCTAGTGACTGCCGCTTCCATCGACGACAACGAAGAACTGTATTTTTCGTGGCGGACTTTTGTGCTGGCATTATGGCAGCGGTATTATGCATAGTATACTCGTGCGGACTGTTGGTTTATCGAGACTCCTGTCTGTTCCACTTTTCACATGGGGCAATGAAGAGCATTTTGTATGATATTCACTGAGTCAAGAACGGGGCGTAATAAGCATCCCTTTGCCGTGAAGTTGGAGCCGCGACTATCTGTCAGCGCCAAACAATACGTGTGTATTTATTTATGAACTGGCTCCACATAGGATTTATTTAAAAAAAAAAAAAAAATGACGATTACGGTAAAACAAGAAATTAAATGTTTGGCACTTATCGGGCATGAATTCTAGCTAACAATCACAAATACACAAACATATCAGTCCTAAATACCGGATTCATGATCATTTTTGAATTAAAATAATTTCAAAATAAAATAAAACACTGCAAAGGACAACCTACCACAGAGACGTCGTACAAAAGTAAAGCGAAGTTAGCAGCTATTAGCGCCAAAACCAATGCAGTCAAGTCTAAAACATAACAAAACTCAGCATACACTGACCTCCGTAGTGGCGAGCTGCCTGGCATTTATGATCATTATGATTCCGGTGTTTGCTGCAGGAGCCTTCCAATTACTCCGTAGTCATCCGTGATCAGGATGCCGTTTTCCCGCCTCTGCAGCTAGAACAATGATGTTGTGATGTGTGTGTGTGTGTATGTGTGTGTGTGCGTGCCTTTGTGTGTATGTGTGTGCATGTGTGAGTGGGTGCTCGTATGTGTGTATGTATGTGCGTGTGTGTATGCGTGCATGCATACGTGTGCGTGTGTATGTGCGTGTGTATGTATGTGCGTGTGTATGTATGTGCGTGTGTATGTATGTGCGTGTGTGTCTCAATACGACGGAGTGGCTGTGCATATAAGACGGTTCTGACATCGCTGAACTCAGGAAGGAAGAAAATACATATTGCCAACATTTCGAGAACACTTCGGTGGGAACAGTGAAGACCTCCAGCCAACCTTTCTTCTTGTGACCCATGCCGGAATAGTCGCAAAGCAAACGTTGATCGCAGCAGAAAAAGAGGAAGCAGCAGAAGAAGAAGCAGCAGCAGCAGCAGCAGCAGCAGCAGCAGCAGAAGAAGAAGAAGAAGAAGAAGAAGAAGAAGAAGAAGAAGAAGAAGAAGAAGAAGAAGAAGAAGAAGAAGAAGAAGAAGTAGCAGCAGCCGCAGAAGGAGAAGACAAAGATGCAGAAGAGGAAGCTGTGCGCTTCGACATCCACTTTTAACTCGATCAGATCTTGTAGGATTAACGTTAAGGACGGAATGGCTGTTAACAAAATTAAAGATGGTATATGTCTCCCTCCGCCCGTATCTTACCGAGGCCCACAAGGGAAACAGAGAACTGTAGCACTGTAACCAACCATGCATGTCGCTAGTGTGATATTCATTGGCACAAGAACGGAGCATAATGCGGCGACCCTTTGCCATGAAGTTGGGACCGCGACTAACTGATTAACTAAAGAGGGCTGGCGTGAGAGTGAGTACCTCATTCCGTAGAGAACTTTAGTCGCAAAATCCGAATAATCCGAACTATACAGATAGAAGAGCGTGGTATTAGTTGGTTATGGGGATTATAATCCACTGGAAGATTTGTATCTTTTTTTTTTTTTTTTTGGCGCGCGCTTGCTTTGAACTCAATCGTTGTCGATACCCACTAATTCTTGTAGCACTGGGTTGAATGTTGCGTGTGGATTAGCTTTTGCTATTGCCAGTGTTCTTCGCTTTCAGACGAACCGACTCTGACTTCAAAGGTACTTGTAATTCACCTCCCCAAGTCAAGGATGAGAAGTCAACATGTTAGTGCAACTGTCCGATCTATGGATTGAACCCTTTACCTCGGCATCAGCACACCAGATTTTTAAGAACGCACGTTCTTATCCATTCGGCCATGCTGACCTCCCACTGGGAGATAAAAGGCAGAAGGAGAAGATATCCTCCCAACGCTTAGCCAGGGGCAGGTGATAACAAGTCTAGCTTCCCAGGATAACTGTTGCACGCGCTAAATCTCCCCAGGCGGTTGTGATAGAACAGTTAGCTCTACAGGCCGTTATGGCGCGCGAACACACACACACACACACATACACCAACACACACAAACACACTCACACATAAACACTCACAGACACACTCAAAATGTGTTCTTTAGTCAACCCCAGCATTTTTATTTTTTTGGGGCTGCTTGTGATTTCTTGGCAAGTTCACGTTCAGTAGTTTGCTTTCTGAACGACCGGCACTCACACCATTACATGAAAACCAACGCAAAGCGGTCAGCTGCAAAATCTCTCGCAGCTATGTCTCAAATGTGGTATGCGGGATTGCGTTCATAGGTTCTTCGCCACACACACATACATATATTGTATATAATCTGCCATGACCGCATTGAAAGGGGATTGTAATAATTCTCGCACTCCCCTGTGCGGTATATATTCCTTTAGCCTTATTATAATTACCATAACAATAATAATAATAATTAGTATTATTGAGTTAATGAGTCGTTTAGTAATGATTCTTGCACATTTACGTGCGTTTGCATTACAGATATTGTTCTCGTTGTTAAAGAGTAACCAGTAAGTGATGTGTGTGGATGGCATCATGTATGAATGGAGAGAGGTAAGAAGAACAGAATGTTCACGAGCCTAATTGCTAACGCAATGAAAGTAATGTTCTTCGTTTGTTCGTTCACTCGTCCGTTCGTTTGTTCGTTCGATTTGTCCCGCATCTTTGTGGTATACCGGCACTGTAGCTCATGAGCAGTGAACGCATTTCACAAATTCCTCGACATACGGAGACTAGCGTTCGAAACCGACCGCCTTCTGTTGATTTCGATGGTATGAGCATCGGTTGTTCAGAAAACAAATGGCAAACTACTGAACATAAATTTGCCTAGTGTATCACAAACAGCCAAAAATGATGGGCTTGACTGCGACGTCCTGTAAAGGACATGTAATTAACGTGTTTTAACTTCGTGGCGCACGCAAATAACCTTTCCTCAGTATACCCCTTCATGTTACCTACCCACCTGTCACGTTGTCTTCCCTCCTGTACGCTTCCCCCATCACGTTTCCTTCCAGTACAGCCTGTCGTCAGGAGCTGTGATGGGGAATTATGAGCACTCAAGATGACCAGTGGCAGCGGTGGTCACGCAGTGGCTAGCACGCTTCCCTGCCTCCCCGATGGTCAAGTGTTCAAATCCCCATCTAGGCTGGTATTTGTTTCTTAATTAATCTGGGCTTATATGTCGACCCGTAGATCCGCATGGGCGAATGGGTAAAAACGCGTGTTCTTAAACATCTGGTGTGCTGATGCCGAGGTAAGGTGTTCAACCCCTACACCGGACAGTTGAACTAAAATGTTGACCTATCGTCCTTGACTTGGAGACGTAAATTACAAGTACCACTGAATTCGGAGTAGGTTCGCCAGATGGCGAGGGACACGGTTAATAGGGAAAGCTAATCCACGTGCAAAATTCAGCCCAGCACTACTAGAAGTAATGTGTATGGACTACGCTTGAGTTCAAAGCGAGCAAGCGCAAAAGAAAAACATATTGACGTCCCAGTCTAAAATGTGCACCTTGAAATGTTCTGGGACGTAAATAAGAGCGAGTGATAAAGCTCACAACAAGCATCGAGGGCTGATTGGTGTATCACACTAACTAGTAGCTTGGTATCTTATATCCATTACACCTCACGGAGTGAACAACGGTAATTGCATCCGTTTTACGCTTATCCGTACAACACATGAAGATGATGCTACAGTATATGTTTACTACAGATGTGCACGTATCGCACGAATACATGTTATGACAGTAAACATAATTTAATGTTAGTATTATGTCCTGCAAACTTAACAAAGCCAATTTTACACAAATCTTGACTCGCAGGTTTTCCTTTGACTACCAATTGTTAACTTAACAAGGCAAACAAGAGTGTTGTGTAAACATGTGTGTAGACGCATAACTAACCACGTGATATGCAAGATAAACATAACATAACTATTCTTAATATACATACTTGACATGCTTAGCTGAACAATCAACAATTGCCGGCTGCGAACAATGGTGAGTCTTCTTGATAAAGGATTTTAACACCGAAAGATTTACTTGCACCACATTTAAGGAAAAGCATGTAATTGAGTTACATACGTGACGCCACTAAATATATGATAATAGTAACGATGGAAATCCTACCTGGGAATAACCTCTCGCACACTTCTAGAACTCGGTCACACTACCAGGTCCCGGCAATTCACAAAGACGACACAGCGTCACAGTTAGTGTGACAGCAGCACACACCTGCTAGCTTCCATGTATGACCTCTGTTGTAGACTCAGTGGTTCCCAAGAGATCTGCGTCTTCGTCTTGTCCTCATGGGCTCGTCTCGTCACATGGGATAAAAACCAATGCGGTTTGCAATGAAGTCGACCCTGTCGACTTTTTTAAGCGACCACCCCCTTTTCTTGTTCTTCTTATCTACTTCCCCCCACCCACCTTTTACTCATGCCCTTGCTTCTGCTATTGCTGCTTCTCCTCCTCCTTAATATTCTGTTTCTTCTTCCCTCTCTCCCCCTCCACCTCTTCTTCTTCTACTCTCCTGTCTCCACGCTTATACTTCTTATCATCATTCCCCCACCCCCTCTTCGTCTTCGCCTCCTCCTCTCTGCAATCTTCTTCTTATGATGATTATTATTATTATTCTCCCCGTCCATCTTCCTGCTAGTCTGATGCCTCTAATACTTCTTGCAAGGATTCTCATACTCGCATTCCTGTTTTCGATACTCTCTTTTCTTTGACCCTTCCACGAAATGTATCCCCGAACTGGATTGCTGAGTGGTCACATCCGACTAACCACATCAACATTAATAACTAGACCAGGTGATGAACTTGTAATACATCTAGCTCTTAAGTTTACAGAAACATGTCCTCATCTACCTAATGCTCACAGACCATGTTGAGAAACGCGGAAGACAGGCACTCTTCGTGCAGAATGGCATGTTTCAGTTCAAAAATTAAGGTTTGGGAGTTTCCATCGGATCTTTTTCGCCAGGACATGCTGGTTTTTGGGAAACGAGCATGCAGACAGATTCGCGGGGTCTGTAGTAGCGAGTGAGGTATAGGTACATGATAAAGCAGGTGTCGTTAGGAACATTTGGGATCGTGTGCATGGTGAGAAAGTACATATAAATTATAATGTTCTGGAGACAATGATGCTGCGTGTAGTGATCAGAGAATTTGGTCGACATTCAGTGCTCGGAATAAAGGCCAGTTAGATAGTTACATTGCATTTACATGACGTCGCAGTCAACCCCAGCATTTTTTGCTGTTTGCGATCTCTTGGCAAGTTTGCGTTCAGTAGTTTGCCATTGCTTTCTGAACAACCAGCACTTATACCATCTCGTAAAAAAAAACGCAAAGCGGTCTGCTGCCAAATCTCCCGCAGCCTTATTTAGAAACGCTGTATGCGGGATTACAAACTGCGTCTGTAAACTCTTCGCCACTGAGCCGGTAATAGAGGCCAGATGGACATATATTCAGGCTGCAACTGGTACGATTAGTATTGGGGCTCTTCGCTGGGTGTTGAAATTGGGGACGAAGCGCGTAATTGAAATGTCCTGAGTGCCGTCATGTCGGTTCTTAACTCAGCTCAACTCAAGTCAACTCCACTCAAGTCAACTCAACTCAAGTCAGCTCAATTCATCTAATGAAAATTACTTACTCCCTTTCTTTATAACTGTTTTAAGTTAAGTTCAACTCACGTCCACACATACAGAAATAATATGAGATGGTAGTGCATATAATTTATTTGTCCGATAAGAATTATTTTTAGAAATAGGGCAGATCTTGTCAGGGATGTGTATACGGGTAATACAACTCATGTCAAACTACCACAATGAGATGCACACAAAATAAACAGAAACACAAATAAATACACACACTTCATTCACAGACTATGTCCACTCATTACAATCCTTAAACTTTGAACAAAATCCCAGTATTAATATCGTACCTGCTAGCGACTCGAGCAACAGTAGTGTAGCGTGCATCAACGCTTGAGAATCACTGAGCTAAGCTCTGCAGATCTGGTGGCTAAATCAACTTGCTGACTTGTATTTCACCAAAGCTGATGTTACTCTTAGCAAAGTTAGCGTCGGGCTCGTAAGTTCTATGCGGGACTATTTCAAACAATGAATGAGATAGAATTATATCTATTCAATCTAGTTCTTCATATTTTTTGTTTGTATACCTTTTGATGCTTATTTACAGTTCAAACTGGAACGAGGAACACTAAAATAAACTTGTGTGACCAAACCATAAATAATTGTCGTGTGGTGAAGAATACTATACTAGCCGGTATGAACTTATTAAAATAATTAAAGGTCGAAAGAAAATGTAACAAAATATTGCATGTCCTTTGCAGGATGTTGCAATCAACCCCAGGTTATTTTATAGGCAATTGTACTTAACGTAGTTTGTCATTGCTTTCTGAACGACGAGTCAACTTTTAAGTCCAACATAATGCCGGTATGGGGGTTGAACCGCCTACCTCGTCATCAGTGTACGGGAAGTTTAGGAATGAGCGCTCTTATCCTTTCAAATGCGTCGACGTCTAATTAATTAATTTAAATAACTGAAGACCGGAACTTATGAAATAACTAAAGGTCACCAGAGTATAAGCTTATAAAATAACTAAAGGTCACCAGAGTATAAACTTATAAAATAACTAAAGATCAGAAGACGAGTTGACTCTTAACCACCACGGCCAGAGCTGATAAAGATATTGGTGACTGACATGGCATTTTCAATAAGCGCAGGCGATATGGTCCATGAAACAGTAATCTCCATTGATGTTTGTAACATTGGGGCGACTTTCTTCCCTTAATGAAGGCTTTCCAGATGCGGGACCTCATAACCCTCTCATTCTAAGTCTTTCTTGGAATGTTGATTTATGATTTTCTGTTAATTCATGAATATATAGGGTGTATTTTTAATGACTGTGCAGTGTTTGAAAATATTGCCGGTCCACGTTTTGTATTCACCCTCTGTAAAATTCATGCAACATAATAGATGAATACAAAACTTGGACCGGCAATATTTTCAAACACTGCACAGTCATTAAAAACACACCCTGTACAAGGGTGCTTCAAATTAAAACCTGAACTGTTTTTTTTTTTTTTTTTTTGGTGTGTGAATATATTCTGAAAAATTAAAGACCAAATATATCATTTTTTCGATATAGTTACCACTGCGTTCAATGCAAGTCCTCCAGCGCCGATAAAGTGCTTGGGTTCCTGTAGAAAAAGAAATTATCATGGTGACGTGTGTAGCCATTCATGAAAAACGTGCTGTATCTCTTCATCGGACTCAAAAGTTTTGAATCTTCCTACTCCACTCATACACTTCCTGGACTGACAGACATACATCTCCATTCTGGACCTTCATTCGCCGATGAATTTCTATACGTAACACCCCTTCACCGAGTAAGCAAATCGGATAACTGATCGCTGCTCCGCTTTGGTGCATGTAAAAAGTGAGGCGGCGATATTTAAACTGTCGTTATGACGTCACCGTGTTCGTATGCACCATGATGTCACATGCTGAACACTCTTGACATAATTAACAACAATATGACAGGTTATAAGACAAAGGCATGGTTATTGTAATTTCTATCACACTTTTAAGGTTTCCATTTAAAGCCCCCTCGTATTACACTAATCTAATGAGAATTACCATGGAATCTTTCGACAAGTTTCACCCGCCTAATCTCAAGTTTGAATGTGTGTGTGTGTGTGTGTGTGTGTGTGTGTGTGTGTGCCAGTGTCTGTCTGTCTGTCTGTCTGTCTGTCTGTCTGCCTGCCTGCCTGCCTGCCTGTCTGTCTGTCTGGCTGTCTGTCTGTCTATCTGTCTATCTGTCTGAGAGAGAGGAGTAAGAGAAAGAGACAGAGAGAGAGAAAGAGAGAGAGGGGAGAGAGAGAGAAAGAGAGAGAGAAAGAGAGAGAGAGAAAGAGAGAGAGAGAGGAGAGAGAGAAGAGAGAGAGAGGAGAGAGAGAGGAGATAGAGAGAGAGGAGAGAGAGAAGAGAGAGAGAGAGAAGAGAGAGAGAGAGGAGAGATAGAGAGAAAGAGAGAGAGAGGAGAGAGAGAAGAGAGAGAGAGAAAGAGAGAGAGAGAGAGAGAGAGAGAAAGAGAGAGAGAGAGAGAGAGAGAGAGAGAGAGAGAGAGAGAGAGAGAGAGAGAGAGAGAGAGAGAGTAAAATCTCTGTATTGTTAATGTATTTTTTCCCGTTCGCTAGCTTTGCATACGAGCATAGTCTATGTTGGACTAATTCTTGCCGGTGGGCTAGCTTTCCTTATTACCAGTCGCCACCAGGCGAACCATCTCCGACTTGAGAACTACTTCTAATATCTGTCCCAATACAAGGACGAGAAGTCAACATCTTAGCTCAACTGACCGGTGAACGCGCTGAACCCGCTACCTCGGTATCAGCACACCGGAAGTTTACGAACGAGCGCTATTATCTACTCTACCATGCTGACCTCTATTTTATTAGTAATAAACGGAAGGGGAGAAAACATTGATAAAATGAGCAAACATAAACGATAAATGTGATTGGAAACATCTAAATAACATAAGAAGTGGCTATACACACGGATTTTGTTTTTTTGGCACTCCTCACTTTGAACTCAAGCGTTATCCATACATACTACTTCTATTAGCACTGGACTAAATTTTGCGTGTGGATTAGCTTTCCCTATTAACAGTGTCCCTTGCCAGCAGGCTAACCTACTCAGACTTCAAAGGTACTTGTAATTTACGTCGCCAAGTCAAGGACGACAGGTCAACATTTTAGTCCAACTGTCCGGTGTAGGGGTTGAACCCCTTACCTCATCATCAGCACACCGGATGTTTAAGAACACGCGTTCTTATCAATTCTGCCATGCTGAACTCTAAACACGAAAAGGACATGACAGAAAAGCATCCAATCACTGTTTAATCACTGATTAATAAGCGATTTAGAAATGCTTATTATAACTGTGAAGACAACGTCAGATGGTGACAGTAGCGGTGATCACGCCTCACTTCGTAGACAAATAAACTTAAGACTTAACAGATGAAAAGAAAGGAGATTAAGAATATTAGACTCAACAAACATATTCTAAGATCTTATAAAGACATTTAAGAAAGATACATAGTGATTGTAAGAAACAAATACAACGCAATATGTACAATTCTTCTTCTTCAGCATTCCGAGCCATTGAGGTTCTCTGCTTGCAGATACAATCCGTCTCCATTCGTCTCTCTGGTTGACCTTCTCTTGCCAGTCGTTGTTTCCAAGTGCTTGTAGGTCTGTATGTATATATTATCTCTCCACCGTCTTCTTGGTCTACCTCGGGGTCTACGGTCATTTATCTCTTGAGTGTAAACGAGTTTTGTTTCCCTATTATCTTCCATTCTTTTTATATTCCCCAGCCATTGCAGTCTATTAGCCTTCATGATACCAGTGATTAGCGGGGACTTAAACAGATCATAAATGTCTTTGTTACTTCTTCTTTTCCACTCTCCACTTTGTGTATTCCTAATGGGCCCAAAGATGCGTCGTAAGACTTTGTTCTCAAAGGTTTGTAACAAGGCTTCGTCTCCTTTAGTTGTACTCCAGGTTTCAGAGCCATACAGCACAACTGGTCTAATCAGTGTTTTGTATTTTGTAATCTTGGTGTTACGAGATAGCTCATTTGATTTTAGCAGATGTTGTAGTGCATTGTATATCTTATTTCCAGAGTTGATTCTATTCTAGCTTGTATTTCTTCCCTTATTATGTTGGAGCAGTTGAAGATTGTACCCAGGTATTTGTATGTTTCCGTTATTTTAATGGTCATATTATCTGTTTGTATGTGGCCAGAGATTTTAGCCGTTGCAATATGTACAATACAAAGCATTAATGCAAAATGGAAAATGGTGATAAAACTTCATTCATAAAACACGCCAAAAAAAATAATGCCTTAAAGAAGACAAACAGCTAAGAAGAAATGGACGATTGTCGAAACATTGAAGCCGATGGACGAAGGAAAACAAAGTTAAGAAAACAAAGAAGAATATAGAAATATAAAGATATTTAAAAAAATAAATGCATAAAGGCTAAAGAAAATTGATTAAACGAGCGACGGGGCAACATTGAATTAAATTCTATTAAGGATGCAAAAATATTCTCAGACAAATAAATGATTTTATAGGAAGACAAGATTCAAATCAGAATGCTTGAAATCAAATATAGGAGAGGGGGGTCAGCATGACCGAATGGATAAGAATGAGCGTTCTTAAACATCCGGTTTGCTGATGCGGAATAAGGGGTGAAACCCCCTATAGCAAGACAGTGTGACTAAAACGTTGATATTAAAAGTAATGAGAAAGATCACAAAATAATAAAAATAATAACCGGAAATACGTGGTAGCAAGTAAAATGGAAATTAAATAGAGCAATAATGAACAGGTAAGACAGTGAATAAGACAAATATGTCTTTTATTGCCGGATTTATTATCTCTCTGTGGCGAAATAATAATAAGAGATATCAAAGATCTTCTTTATTCTTCCGCCTTGTATTCCCCCACTGGGGTAGAGTCCCTTAAATAACTTACACCTAGCCGATCTACCTTTTGATGGGAAAGTACGCAAAATAATTTTATTGTTTAATATTTACTGGAAACGAGCAGCAATAATTGCAATGTGAATTAAAGAGAGCAGTAATGAATGGGTAAAGCAATGAATAACAGATGAAATTTAAAGTTATTTGCATGTCCTTTACACGACTTCGTAATCAACAATGGTGTGTATTAGCTGTTTGTGATTTACTACGTAATTTTTACATTCAGTAGTTTACTATTACTTTCTGAAGGACCGGATTTCATACCACAGAAACCAACGCAAGGCGGTCTGCTTCCTAATCGCCCGCGGTTTTTTTTTTTTAAAACGTTTATTTCATACAAAGCAATGTATATTTACAAGGTGTAATGTGTGTTTCTTTTGTGTGTATTTTACAGAGCATTGCCGTTTGTTAGTGTTAGGTGTCACCTGTGTGAATAAAACAAATACATACATATATACAGTTATGCTAATATACTCTCGGCTTGTCGGGGAACTGTGAAGTGCGTTCAGTGCCCCTCAGCCACAGACGCTGGCGAAAGATAAAAACATTGGAAATAATAACTCTCAGATCACTGCCCAGATTGTTTTGGAGTTTGAGTTAGCCGCCCTTGCATGGGTTACCTGTGCCTAGAAGTGAAGCAAAGTACTTTACAGCTGTAACCTAGCATGCATATCGTATGGGGGATAAAGGGCATCAGCAGAACCGAGGCAGACAAGGAAGAAGCAGAAGAGGAGGAGAAGGAGGAGGAGAAGTAGAAGAAGAAGAAGAAGAAGAAGAAGAAGAAGAAGAAGAAGAAGAAGAAGAAGAAGAAGAAGACCATTTATCTAAAAATCTCTTGTGGTATATACTAGGACTGAGCCAGACTGGAATATGAATGTCTTAGCTTTGGCTTCTATCGCTAATCTGGCTTCTCTTAGCAACTAAAAGCCATTGTGTTACTTTGGCAACTGGTGTTCTGTTTCCTGGGAACAGGCACATAAATATATGCGTTAATCCAGAAATCATCCGGGACTTACTAGTTCACATAGTAAATTGTGCGTGAAACAAACACAAGTTGCAGGAATGTGAGTCGAGACAGCCCAACCCCATGTTCCTTGGATAGAAAGTGTTGAGCAGAAGCCAAGAACATAGATCTTTCTGTTATAAGCAGACCGTGAAATGGAAAATACAGATTGCTCATAACATAAGATAACTATTTATTCTCTCTCAATGCCAAATTCTCTGTCTGTCTGTCTGTCTGTCTGTCTGTCTGTCTCTCTCTCTCTCTCTCTCTCTCTCTCTCTCTCTCTCTCTCTCTCTCTCTCTCTCTCTCTCTCTCTCTCTCTCTGTCTCTGTCACACAAGCTCTCTTAACCACAACTGTTCTCTTCACTATTTCCTCCCATTCCTCTTTCCTACCTTACTACATCCTCTCTCCCTCTCTCTCTCTCTCTCTCTCTCTCTCTCTCTCTCTCTCTCTCTATCTCTCTCTCTCTCTCCTTCCTTCTGTCCTCACTCCCCGCCCTTCCATAGAGAGAATGAGAGAGGACGACAGAAAAAGAGAGCGAAAAAGGGACAAAGAGAGAGTGTGTTTTATCTGGGGAGGATGTGGAGTATTTCTTAGCCTTTTTCAGAATGTTTTCATAAGAAACTACAGAAGGCAGGAGGTGGATGATATTTTGAGGGCAGCCGACAAGTAGTGGTTGGTTATGGTCTCAAATTTCGTGACGGTAAGCAGAGGATCTCTTTAAAAAGACAATAGCTACGGTTACTGACCAGTATGGTCACTGCCAGAAACGAAAGCAATAGAAAACTACCTTCTTTAAGGATGCCTATTTCATCACGATTCGTCAAATCGCAGAACGTCACAAAAGGAGTATTGCCTGTATGTTGCCTATATGTTGTCTATATGTCGCCTGTAACATTGGGGGACGATGCATCAATAACATTAGATATGCAGATGATACAGTCTTGATTGCAGACAATGAACAGGATCTGCAAAATTTAGTAGATGCGATTGTTACACACAGTGAACAACTAGGGTTAGAATTAAATTGTAAAAAGACACAGATTATGGTCGTCACTAGGAAGAACGAAATACCACAATGTAATATACAAGTAAATGGGAATATTCTTCAACAAGTGAATAGGTACAATTATCTCGGATCAGTAATAACATCTGATGGGAGATGTCTTGAAGAGATAAGAACAAGAATCGCCATGGCAAAAGTAGCTTTTAGCAAGACGAAAAACATACTGACCAATAAAAAGATGTAAATTGAAACGAGAAAAAGAGTGTTGAGATGCTACATAGAACCTGTACTTTTATATGGATGTGAAGCTTGGACAATGAGCAGTCAGGCTGAAAAACATCCGATGGCTGTAGAAATGTGGTTTCTCAGGAAAATGCAAAGAATACCATGGACAGCCAGAAAAACCAATGAACAAGTCCTTCAAGAAACAAATGAAGATCGTAAACTGATTAGAGACATTAGACGTAGACAGTCACAATTTTTTTGGCATGTTATGAAAAGAAATGATTTGGAGAACTTGGTGACAACTGGTAAGATCGAGGGGAACAGACCAAGGGGAAGACCTTGAAGCAAGTACCTGGATGGCTTGGCCTTGTGGCATGGTCGAGACAGAAACACGGAGCTGATCCACGACTCTGGTGATCGAGTGAGATGGCAGAACATGACCGCCCACGCTTACCGGCATGGCACATGATGGATGGATGGATGTCGCCTCTATGTTGCCTATACGCTGCTTACATGTTTTGCTGCCTACATGTTGCCTATATTCTGTTCGTCCATCTCTTGATGGTATCTTCCCACTTGTATCGTTATCTGTCTGTTGCTCACTTACCTTCTGCCTTACCATCCAGTAAGATTTTTATAAGACTGTTATGTCTTTTATCGTGGCCGAAATATTTCACTTGCCTCTTCTTTATTCCTTTCATCAGCTCTCTTGCGTGTAATTGGTGTGCCAGGATGTAAAAACCAGGAGTTTCTACTCAAGATCTGCGCGGGTGCTACGGAGTTCGTGCATCGAGCGAAGCCATCCTTGAGTGAATTTTCAGCAGCGTGTGTGGTTTTCAAAGTCTGTGTTTACGTTTTTTCAACATGGCGGAACAACGTGTGTTCTTCGTGCGGTCTGCAGTCAACATACCGAAGCGGCGGGGTAGCCGCGCAGGGAAAAAGAAGCAAGGTAAGCGTGGAGGTTTGAGGCGTTTTAGACTCAAGTGTCACCGTCTAGGACTCAGGAATATCCGTATTCTATATTGGAACTGTGCCAGTGTAAAACAACGGGGCTCTATTTTAGAAACCCTAGTTTACAGGAACGACATTGTAGCACTCCAGGAGACGAGACTGGGCGATCAGCTACTCCAGATTGCCGGCTTCAAATGTTTCTACAACAGACGACATCTGGGAATGGCGATTCTCGTTCGCGACAGCATGGTGGCGTCAGAGCTAGACATGTCCAGTTGGGACAGTGACGATATACAAATACAGGCGTTGAGAGTTCAATCCAGTATACCATTCTTGTTGGTTAATGTTTATGCCCGCAATGCCAGTGTGGACGCCCAGAAGTGGCAGTGCTTAAGTGGCATATTAGGCCACGAGAGAAATGTTATTTTCTGTGGTGATTTCAACGCTAAAGGCAGATCATGGGGAAACACTTCATCCAATACACAGGGGGAGGAGCTCGAGACTGCACTGGAAACCATCGACCTGGTTTGTATCAACAGTGGCTGTGTCACCAGGACAGCAAGCCGTCCGGGCGATGAGGACAGTGCTATTGATCTGGCGCTAGTTTCACCTTCACTCACTACAGTGTGTAGATGGGGTGTCCTAGGACACCATGGCAGCGACCACCAACCGTGCAGAATACTGGTGGAGAAAGGCAGAACCAGGCAGCACAAGCTAAAGGTAAAGACGTTCCAGTATGACAGTACAGGGCAAGATGTGGTGAGTAAAATAAGACGTGACAAGCGCAAAACGTTTCAGGGCAGGAAAAAAAGCTGGGAGCAGCCACCGTGGTGGAGTTTCGAGGTGGAGAAGGCTTGGGTGGATAAGCGTAGTGCTGTAAGGAGATGGCAAAATGCCAAGAAGAACAGAGCTGGTCATCCTAGTCCCTGCTTGCACTTAGAAAGAGAGATGCACACAAAAGTAAGCTACTTCAAAAAACTGGTCAAGGTTGTTAAAAGCGAAAAATGGGCAGAGGTGTGTCAAAGAGTAAGCACAGACAAGTCACTGAAATTGTTCTGGCGACTACATAAAAGCATGAGTGGTGTAGTCAAGAATAAGAGCATTTCTGACTTCCAAGGTGCTGACCTCATCTGGCAGAGGACTGACGAGGACAAGGGCAAAGCCCTCTTTGAACGCTACCTTGAGCAAAGCAACCAGACAGACATGGGAGGCCGAAATCTGGCCAAGGAGGTCACCTCAGACAGATGCAAGGCCCAGGACACTTCGGATGAAGACACAGTGACAGTGAAAGAAATCAAGGCTGTGCTTCGACGATCAAAAAACAGTGCTCCAGGTCCTGATGGCATAAGATACGACGACATTAATAGGTGTACCGACAATGAGCTAGAGAAACTAGCAGACATGTACAATAACAGTATAGGGGGTGCTAGCATCAAGGAGGAATGGTTACACAGCTATCTGATTCCCTTGCCGAAGCCTGACAAAGACCACAAAAAAATTCAGGGATATCGAATTATAACCATGCAGAATACAATAGGCAAGCTGCTGGAGAAGGTAATTGCCAGGAAAATATCAAGCCAACTAGAGAGGCAAGGTGTTTTCCCACCCACCCTGGGTGGGTACCGTCCAAAAAGGGAAACCTGGACCAATGCAGCAGTCTTTGCCCAGGATGTCTATGAAGGTTTCCACTCAGGCACTGAAACCGTTGCTGCAGCGATTGATCTTGAGGACGCATACAACAGAGTACCACTGGATTTTTTAATGTTTCAGCTTCTCGAACTAAACATAAGTCCATTCCTCCTTAGTTGGATCGCTGCAGCCCTCTTCCAACGGAAAGTAGTTTTTAGATGTGGCAGTTGGACTTCGGAACCAACAACAATATATCCTGGCCTACCACAGGGATCACCATTATCACCGGTACTGTTCAACGCCTACACAGTGAGAATCACCAGTGAGCAGATCACTGGACCTGGCAGGACATTGTCATATGCCGATGATGTTTTAGTGTATCGTCAGGGGAAGGATAGAGAGGAGGTTGCTGTGGAACTACAAACCGAACTCAATCGCATAAGTACTTGGTGTGATGAAGCTGGGGCAATGGTCAACCCAACAAAGGCAACAGTGACTTGGTTCTCGTTGAATAATCATATTGTCAACACTCCAACACCAACTGTAATGCTGTGTTCAGAGACGGTGGAAAGAACGCAGGCAATGAATTACCTGGGGATACGGTTTGATCGAAGCCTTGCTTATAATGTGCACATAGACCAGGTGATAACAAAGGCCAAGCGGGGTTTGGCAGCGATGCGGGTGATGGCGGCAGCAAACTGTGAGCAGCGCCATCTATGTCTTCTGTACGAGGGGTTGGTCATGTCTGTTTTGGAGTATGCAATGGCAATCCTGACTCTCAGCCATAAGCAGATAGAACGGATGGAAAGGATACAGAATGAAGCTATGCGCATTATTCTTGGATGTACAAGAGATACAGCATGCAGGGCGATGCGCTACCTTCTTGGGTTTCCAACCATTGAAGAGAGAATACAAGATTACAGGGCACGCGCCTACCTCAGAATTAACGCAAACACACAACATCCACTGCATAGTGAAATTAGGAAGGTGAAGGGCAGCAGGTTAAAAAGAGGACGGTCGTGGATGGGTCAAGCCGAAGACATTCTTCAACAGGTGTGTTCACTTGAGGACTTAGAACCTGGCGAGGAGTGGGTGCAAGTGCCAACAGACTTCTGCACATCCTTTTCAGTTTGCATCCAACTTGACAGAAAATGCAGACAAGAAAATCCGGCTGCTGTTGAGGCTGAAGTACAAGCGTTGATTTTCGAGAATTCGCTAGACGGTGACGCGGTCATCTACACAGATGGGTCGGTCGTCCGACATGTGAGAAGCTCATGGGCCTTTACAGCTCGGGCCGGAGAGAGAATTGTGAAGGAGGACTCTGGTGCTTTTACTGAAACCACAAGTAGCCTGACCATGGAAGTCATGGCAGTAAGTAAATCAATAACATGGCTCGAGACACAGACATTCACTAGGGCTTGTTTCCTTAGTGACTCAATGAACATGATCAAGAGGATAGAGGAGGGGTCGATCCGAAGAGAATGGTTGCTGCCTCTGGAGCGGTCTCGACTGGCAAAGATTAGTTTCATCTTCGTGCCAGGGCATGCGGGAGTACAAGGAAATGAGCGGGCTGACAAGCTCGCAGGTGAGGCTACTGTGGAGGGCGGACGCGCCATGGACCAGGCCGACATTCTGAATGCTCTACGAGAAGTAAGACTTTTGCGAGAACCAAGTGATGACTGTGAATCTACAACAATGGCCAGACTGCGAGAGCAGCAAATTAAAAGAGGTGTGGCCAAACAAGAACACTACGCAGGAAGCCAAAGAAGATTGATAAACCAACACAGAACTGGCGTCGTTAGCCGCTACACGTTGCGGGATTTGCTGAGGAGGGGATCCGAGCACTTATGGACTGAATGGTTCGATGTGCAATGAGGATGATCTGTCGGCTAACTAACTAACTAACTAACTATCAGCTCCCTTTTCATTCCAAGTTTTTCTAGAACCTTTGTATCTAATTTATTTTTCTTTGTTTCCATGAAATACGACATGTTCTTGTGTATATCTAGGGGCTCTCTTCGACTTTCTAATTGCTTGTTCATTGTTGAGGCTTCCGCGCCATATAGTAGTGTTGAATATACATAACATTTGATAATTATCATGTTTTAATGCGTTATTAATCTCTCTAGATTCAAAATGTTAAACACTGATTTCATGCTGTTGAAAGCATTTTTGGCCATTCCTATTCTCTTGTTGTCAGGAGTGTCAGTCGGTATATAAACATATGGATCTAGGACCATGTATCCTATATGCCTCAAGATGTGGAACATGGTCCATCACTGTTTACCCAAGTCATACATATTCTATTTCTTGTTAACAACATTAAATACGTAATATTTATTTTTAGTAGCAAAAGGGAAGTAACTCAATTTTCTATTATGTCAGAATATTATTATGAGTACCTTCCCTTAGCCGGATCATGGCGAAAGGAGTTTCGGTCGCAATTCATAGTCCCGCATACCGATTCGAAACACAGCTGAGAGCGATTTGGAAGCAGACCGCCTTGCATTGATTTTGTTATAAAGTAGTACGTGTGCTGGTTGTTCAGAATGGAATGGCAAACTACTGAGCGTCAAGAACTTGTCAAGAAATCATTTATCATCATCTCATCTTGCTCCTGCTGTACCTTGCGGTGTCGAGGTGATGCATAAAACAGCGGGAGAGTGCCAGTTTATGGGCTTTTAGTGTTGAGATGTTTAAAATTAGGACGCCATGACATAGCAAACAGCCAAACAATGCTGGGGCTGACTGCGAAGTCCTGTGAAGGATATGATAATAGTGTATTAACCCTCCCATATAATACCATCTTATAGTATCTAAAAGAGAAAGAAGTATTCTTATTATTTAGATAATGGTATTTGTTGTTAACGTTAACATCATGTGTCAGTGCGGGTATGTACTACGCAGCAATAATAGTAACATTAATTTTGTAAAGATATTTTAAAAAACCGTTCAAACTATATACCATAAAATAATAGATTATATGTACTGTGTGTTTCAAAAATAATATCGGAATATTACATACTCATAAATAACATAGATAAATCAAGTTTTTAAAATATACGAATTACACCTCAAGTGACTTTTGATCAGCAGAAGTGTTCTCTTTCCCCCCCCCCCCCCCCCGCCGACTCCAATGACGAATGTTTCGGCCCCTTTATCTGTCAAGAAGGTCCATCCAGCATGTGCCATGCCGATAAGCGTGGGCGATCATGTTCTGCCATCTCACTCGATCACCAGAGTCGTGGATCTGCTCAGTGTTCCTGTCTCGACCATGCCACGTAGCCAAGCTATCGAGGTATATACTTCTCGGTCTTCCCCTTGGTCTCTTCCCTTCGATCTTGCCAGTTGTCACCAAGTTCTCCAATTAATTTCTACTCATAACATGCCACAAAAAATTTGACTGTCTAGGTCTAATGAATCTAATCAGTTTACGATCTTCATTTCTTTCTTCAAGGACTTGCTCATTGTTTTTTCTGTCTGTCCATGGTATTTTATTGCATTTTCCACAGAAACCACATTTTCACAGCCATCAGCAGTTTTTCAGCTTGACTGCTTATTGTCCACGCTTCACATCCATACAAAAGTATAGGTTCTACGTAGCACTTCAACACTCTTTTTCTCATTTCAATTGATATCTTTTTATTGATCAGTATGTTTTTCATCTTGCAAAAGGCTACCTTCGCAATGGCAATTCTTGTTCTAATCTCTTCAAGGCATCCCCCTTCAGATACTACGACTGTGCCGAGATAACTGTATTGATTCACTTGCTTAAGAATATGCCCATTTACTCGTATATCACATTGCGGTATTTCCTTCTTCCCAGTGACGACCATAATCTGTGTCTTCTTAATATTCAGGTGTGCAACAACCGCTTCTTCTAAATTGTGCAGGTCCTGTTCATTGTCTGCAATCAAGACTGTATCATCTGCATATCTAATGTTCTTGATGTATCGTGTCCCGATGTTGATTCTTTCCATATCTTCTATATTTCTGAAAAATATGTTCACTGTACAGTAAGGTACAAGAAGGTACAGAGTTAGAAACATTCGGCGAGGAGATCCTTGTTCTGATGATCAGAAGCCTCCTATCGTGCTTGTTCCGCAGCGGGGTTTTTGCGACTATTGAAAACTAAACCTGCCCATGATTAACCTCTTATGTTGCTTGCTCCGCAACTGGGTTTTTGCGACTACTTAAAACTAAACCTGCTCATTAATCTCTTATGTAACTACTTTTCATATAATTAAATTACAGTCAAAAAGGACACATTTACACGCCGTAGGACGCGCTTGTATTTGAATACAGAACTACTTTGAGTAGTTTGACATTCCTTTCTCAATGGCCAAAGCTCATTTCATTGTGAAATTCAACGCAAAAATTGCACATGGCCGACTATGAATCTGGCATGTCGGAATTGCGAAAATGCGCTCACTACCCATGAGAAAGGAATGTCGATCCAGGGCTGAACTGGCGGGAAAACATTTTTTTTTTGACGCTCACTCGCATTGAACTCAAGGGTAGTCCATACACACTATTTATAGTAGTGATGTACTGAATTTTGCGTGCGAATTAGCTTTCCTTATTAACAGTGTCACTCGCCATCAGGCGAACCCATTCCGACTTCAGAGGTACTCGTAATTTACCTCCCCAAGTCAAGGACGACAGGTCAACATTTTAGTCCAGCTGTCTGGTGTAGTGTTTGAACCGCTAACCTCGGCATCAGCACAACGAATGTCTAAGAACACGCACTCTTACCCATTCGACCATGCGGAACTGCACGCGGGAAAACATAATGCTGCCTCAGCTGATAATTGAACCAGGACTTCTTTCTTGACAGGCTAGTCCTTTTGTTTTTAAAGATAAAAGTAGTCCCTCAGGAGATACTGCCGTTAGGTGTGTGAAGTGTTAGGCCTTCACTTATTCTACACCACGGCATATCAGCTGCATTAATCAGTTCCCTTTCCTTCCTCAGTCCAATATCGCGTGTTGTTTAGAACACAAAATACTCGCTTGTTAAAATTTGCGGAAGCAATTATGATCTATCAACGCAAGCCAGAATTGTGTAAACAGAAAGACATGTTAGTCAGCTTAAAATTACCGTGGTAGATAAGTGACATTACTGTACGAAATTGTGTATATTTCAACTTGAAGGATTTATCTAGTTAATTTCACGTAAGTTGTGTGATTTCTGCAGTATGTACCTGACGAGATGCAGCGAAATATGCCAGGCAATAAATCGTGCAATCTATTGTTTGTGTCTTCGTTATTCAAATTCACTACGGGAAAACATAGCTTTGAATTTCTCAAACGTCGCCTCCCATTACCAACTGTGAAGCGATTAGATGGATTACTCAAGCTGAAGTGTAAAATATCGCTACAGGATTGTCGATTGAGATTTCTCGAGGAATGCCTAAGGACGGGGATATTTCCTCACCGGTATTTCAGATCTCTGAGGACCGACAGAATATGTCCGACAAGAAAAAACCTGAGGCGACTGACAAAAAACCAGATAGAAGAAACCCAGTCCAAGCTGGCCAACTTGAAGCGCACACACAGTTCTGCCTACTACGTCACCCAAAGAATTGAGCTTGTATGGCTACTTGAAGTTCACTAAATTCTGTACAGAAGCAGTGTACAAGGTGAAAATCGCAGAGAATGCTCGCCTCAACAAATCACTGAGCACTGAAAAGGTAACAACGTCAGTACTAGACAACCCAGAGAAGTATGTGAGGAACTTATCGTCATACGTACTCAACAACATTGAAACGGAGGCCCTTGCATACGGATTAAAATTATGCATAAAGCCTAAACACATCAACCGTGTTGAGTCGCAAGCACAGTTTGAAATGTTGTTTGATCAAGTCTCCAAGTTATCACCTACTTCTGCTGAGTCGGTCGGGTAGCTGAAAGCCAAACTGGTAGATTTAGAACACCAGTATCGCACAACACCCTCTAAACAGACGTGTCCGCTGACCAACGAACACCTTACTGCCTTAAAAGCGTTAAAGGCTAACAAAACCCTCGTCATACTGAAACCTGACAAACGGAGCGGTACAGTACTGATGGACATGTCAGATTACCAGAGAAAAATGGATGTAATATTGTCAGATGAGTCCAAATTCAGGATAGATCAAAAAGTAAACAAGTCGGAGGACCTGGATGCTATAATGAGGAAAGAGATCCAGTCACTTGTGAATGCGGGACTCATCAGTGAGGCCACTGCAAAAACGCTCACACCACGTGGCTCGCACACTCCTCAGATGTACGGTCTACCCAAACTTCACAAGCCCGGCATCCCGCTAAGACCTATGCTGTCCATGGTTAACTCTGCACAACACCGAATGGCGAGATGGTTAGCCGAAATGTTAAAGCCAGTACGACAGTCCTTCGATCCAAAAATACTCAGAGATACATTCCAACTGGTGGAATTATTGGATACTATGGACATAAATAACAAACACATGGCATCCATGGATATAGCCTCCCTATTCACTAACGTTCCATTAGAGGAGACAGTGAAAATAATAAGGGAACGCATTGAAGACAAACAACTAAAATTAGGCATACCAACACCTATTCTGGAGAGGCTACTACTACTATGTACCGCCAACATCCAATTCAATTTTTTAACTAAGTCATACCGCCAAATTGACGGAGTGGCCATGGGGAGTCCTCTTGGTCCTATTCTAGCGGACATCTTCATGGCACACTTAGAAGAAAAGAGATCCTCAGACATCAACAACTTGGCCTTTTACCGGCGTTATGTGGACGATATACTAATTATCACCACAGACGAGCTACAAGCAACATCGTTTCAGGCCACAATGAACAAGACGCATAAAAACATCTCTCTATCTATGGAACACGAACACAACGAAGCGTTACCATTCCTAGATATTCTAATCAGACGTAGAGCAGACGGCACAATTCAAAGATCGGTGTATCGCAAAGAAACATGGACTGGCCAATACCTAAATTTTCAGAGCTTCACACCTGTCCAGTACAAACGGGGCTTAGTACGGACCTTGTTTGACCGTGCTAGAAAGATATGCACCCAGGACACACTGACAGAGAAATTTGAAACTCTGAAGAATGTCTTAAACCTGAATGGGTACTCCACAGGATTTATAAAGCGCCATTGCCAACAGCTCAAACCCAAAGCAGACGTAACTACAGTCCCTAAACTCAAGGTATTCATCCAGCTAACCTTTCGAGGGGATGACGTAATGCAACGTCTACAAAACCGTCTTACTACAGCAGTAGGTCGAACATTCTGTGCGGCAACTCCAGTCATTAGATGTAAAACCGTACCCATTCCTACACCAACAGTCAAAGAGCCTGTTCCTCTGTACGCCACAAACAATTGTATTTACCAATTCACATGTAGATGCCAGGCCGTTTACATTGGTCGAACGGTGAGACAGCTTAACAAACGGGTGTCAGAACACATACCTCAATGGGTCAACAAGATACAACACACAGGAGATGCTAGCCGCGAGGAGCCGACACACCGGAAACTCCCGGCGTCTTCAATCGGCAGGCACATTGTCGCCAGTGGCCATGTTGTGTCCAGAGACACTGCATTTCGCGTGTTGTTTAGAACACAAAATAGTCGCTTGTTAAAATTTGCGGAAGCAATTATGATCTATCAACGCAAGCCAGAATTGTGTAAACAGAAAGACATGTTAGTCAGCTTAAAATTACCGTGGTAGATAAGTGACATTACTGTGCGAATTTGTGTATATTTCAACTTGAAGGATTTATCTAGTTAATTTCACGTAAGTTGTGTGATTTCTGCAGTATGTACCTGACGAGATGCAGCGAAATATGCCAGGCAATAAATCGTGCAATCTATTGTTTGTGTCTTCGTTATTCAATAAAAAGAAACAAAACGGCGGAAGATAGGAGACTATTGTGGCCAGTGACAGATAGCAAGGTCATCTGCTCCGGCAAGTCCTTACCGTCCATGTAGGAGAGCATCATCCAGGGTTTTCCGGACTGAAAATAAAGCTTCTGCCCATCTTGTACGGAAATATAGGTTTCAGATGCCTGAGTTACTGAGGAAGCAGCCAGTTGTCTTGCAAGTCCAGACAAACCATTCTGATCACCGTCGTCTCATAAAACGGGAATGACAAAAATACGTTTGTGTAAGAAATGATACAGGGTTAGTTTAATTATACAGTAAAACATCGGTTTCTGTTGCCTTCGGTTATCGTCGGTTTCGGTTTTCGTCGATTTTTTTCCGCGAAAAATATGTATCAGTTTTCGTCGGTTGCCTCGGATTTCGTCGACGTGCCAACGTGACTTCACTGCTAATTTTGCGAAAACAAAGGGACCCACGCGTTCTTCTGTTCAGTTTGGCGTTGTTTTTCCTTGTGAGAGCATCACGTGCTAATAATAAAATACGAGAGCGACATTACGATTGCTGAAATCGGCTGCATGTACTGGAAGTTGCCATCCACGATAAGTTCCATTGTGGCGACAAAGAAAGCAATAAAGGAGGCTAATGATGTAGCGAAAGGCGTGAATGTGATAACTAAACATCGGAAACAACTGAAGATGTTGACGAAAACCGAGGTTTTACTGTAGTTTGATGCAAAGTAAACTTTTATGAGATTGCCAAAATTATACGCTTTAAAACAGACATTCATTTTAGATCTAGCATGTCGCTTAAGTCGCTTAAAAGTCGACAGGGTCGACTTCATTGCACGGTTTTTTTTTAATCCCACATGGCTCAGTCGCTTTTCGCAGCGTGGAAAGCGTCGCACAAAGCACAAACTCCGTAGCTCCAGCGACGACCCACAGGAGTCTCCGAAAAAATGCACTCGTGAACCGAAGAATGCGGCCCGGAATCGAACCCACAATCTTCGTAGTCCGAGGCAGACAACTTGACCACTTCACCGCGGAGACTCCCAAACCAAGCGTTATAGCCTAATGGATAATAGTGCTCGTTCTCAAACATCCGGTGTACTGATGCCGAGGTAGCGGGGTAAACCCCTACGACCGGTCACTTCAACTAAAATGTTGACTTGTCGTCCTTGAATTGAGTACGTACATTACAAGACCCTCAGAAGACGGAGTGGGTTCGCCTGATGGCGATGGACACTGGTAATAGATAGATTTGTTGCGTATCCCTTACGGGACGTTGCAGTCAACACCAGCATTTTTCAGCTGCTGTTGATGTACTAGGCAAGTGTTACGTTCAGTAGTTTGCCATTGCTTTCTGAACACTGGTAATAGGGAAAACTAATTCATACACAAAAATCAGTTCAGTGCACAAGAAATAGTAGCACTTGTATGAATTACGCTTGAGATCAAAGCGAGCGAACGCAAAACAAACAAAAAAGATGGTGGAAGAACCATATATATATATATATATATATATATATATCTTAATATATAAAATGCAATGTATGTATGTATTTATGTCCGTCCGTTCTTTATGCGTTCGCGAACGGTCCATCCGATTGAGATGAAATTTTCTACGCGTCTTCTTCTCATTCCAGTGCAACCAACTGTCATAGTTTTTTTTAGTGTACTATCAGCTATTTACTTACTAAAATTTAATTTTGTAATTACATGACTGAACATAAAAAAAAGTATAAAACAAGGGACATAACTTTTAGTAGAATTGTTATATCTTAAGTTAAGTCCCCTGGCTATAGATAGATAGACAGACAGACAGACAGACAGACAGACAGACAGACAGACAGACAGACAGACAGTCGGGAACGGGAACTTATATGACTACTTATATGAATTAAATGAGATGCTCCCCACCAGGGGCTGGGCGAAGCCGGGCCGGGTCAAACAGACAGACAGACAGACAGACAGACAGACAGACAGATCCCCGCCAGGAACTGGGCGAAGCCGGGCCGGGTCAGACAGACAGACAGACAGACAGACAGACAGACAGACAGATAGATAGATAGATAGATAGATAGATAGATAGATAGATAGATCTCCGCCAGGGCCTGGGCGAAGCCGGGCCGGGTCAGCTAGTATATATATATATATATATATATATATATATATATATATATATATATATATATATATATATATATATATATATATCATGTGCCATGCCGAAAGCGTGGGCGGTCATGATTCGCCATTTCACTCGATCACCAGAGTCGTGGATCAGCTCAGTGTTCCTGTCTCGTCCATGCCATGTGGCCAAGCCATCCAGGTATTTTCCTCTCGGTCTTCCTCTTGGTCTGTTCCCTTCGATCTTGCCAGCTGTCACTAAGTTCTCCAGTCCATTTCATCTCATAACATGTCCAAAAAATTTTGACTGTCTACGTCTAATTTCTCTAATCAATCTACGATTTTCATTTGTCTCTTGTAGTACTTGTTCATTGGTTTTTCTGTCTGTCCATGATATTCTTTGCATTTTCCTCAGAAACCACATTTCTGCAGCCATCAGATGTTTTTCTGCTTGACTGCACATTGTCCAAGTTTCACATCCATACAAAAGAACAGGCTCTATGTATCCCCTCAACACTCTTTTTCTCGTTTCAATTGACATCATTTTATTGGTCAGAATGTTTTTCATCTTGCTAAAGGCTACTTTCGCAATGGCGATTCTTGTTCTAATCTCTTCAAGGCATCTGCCATCAGATGTTATGACTGTTCCGAGATAATTGAACCGATATATATATATATATATATATATATATATATATATATATATATATATATATATATATATATATATATACTAGCTGACCCGGCCCGGCTTCGCCCAGGCCCTGGAGGGCATCTATCTATCTATCAGTCTGCCTGTCTGCTTGTCATATAAGCTCTCCCGTTCCCGACTATCTGTCTGTCTGTCTGACCGGGCCCGGCTTCACCCAGTCCCTGGTGGGGAGCATCTCATTTAATTCATATACGTAGTCATATAAGCTCTCCCGTTCCCGATTGTCTGTCTGTCTATCTGTCTGTCTGACCCGGCCCGGCTTCACCCAGTCCCTGGTGGGGAGCATGTCATTTAATTCATATAAGTAGTCAAATAAGCTTCCGTTCCCGACTATCTGTCTATCTATCTGACCCGGCGTGGTTTCGCCCAGCTCCTGGCGCACAGTAACTTAACAGAATGTCCTTCCACACACCATTCAATGAAAACTGTAGAAAAAGATGGGTTACAATGTTATGCATTATGCATTATTTTTATGAAAACTTTGAAAATACCTTAAAGATTATATCATTATTTATTATAACTCATATGCCTGAAAATAACTATAGACAAAGAGTTTAACAATAGTGCAAGTAAGTCCAACAATATGACTATAAAGTATATAGAAATGTTATTAAAAGTTATGCCCCTTGAAATAACTTTTCTAGAGTGAAGTCCCCCTGCTATATAGACATTATATAATGAAAATGAAAAAGTAAATGTTATTAAATAAGTCGAAGATTTTACACTATGAAACTATTATAGTCGGTTGCACAGGAATGAAAGGAAGACGTGTAGAAAATTTCATCTCAATCGGATGTACCGTTATCGAACGCATCCAATACATAAATCCCCACAAACACACAAAGCCACATACACTCTGTTTTATATATATATATATATATATATATATATATATATATATATATATATATATATATATATATATATATATATATATATATATATATATATATTGTGTTTGTGTGTGTGGGTGGGTGGAATAGGTGTATGTGTTTATGTATGTTTGTATGTATTATGTATGTATATATGTGTGCATATATGTATGCACGTTTGTATGTACGTGCTGGAGTCCGCCCAGTCTCACGTAAATGGGACCGAGACCATTTTCAGAATTTTCGGGACATTGCGCGGGAAGAAAAGGCGAGGAAGGAGGGAACTGACCACCACACCTCGCTCACCACGGCACAGCCTGTTTGAAGGCTCAACAGTGCACACCCCAAAGGCAGTATCTGCCATGTCTTTACCACACCCACCACGAAACCCTTGGATGCCCGCTAGCAGTGTTTCACAACCTTTTTTGGCCCGTGCCCCCCTTCACTATATTTTCAGAACGTCATTATTCCCCCCCCCCCCCTTTCGTATTTCCTTCCTAAAATCCCCCCCCCCGCCCCTACACAGTTTACGTAAGAATGGAAGCTAAATTTAATAGCACATACTAAAACAAGTCTAGACGTCTACATAAAGCGTGATTTGCGGGTTTACTTTCGTTATAAATTGAATTTCACAAGGGTGAGACGTACAGAACAGTAAAGTACGAAGGGAAAAACCATATCAGGTAATCGGTTCTCGCATTAACGCGATCTTTAAATAATCTTAATTTCTCTTCCCCCCCCCCCCCTGGAAACCCTAAAATCCCCCCCCCCCCCATTCCCCACCGGTTGAGAACCACTGCGCTAGGAAGTCTGTGGGTAAAATGTGGGTTCAAGTTATTAGTTAGTTGCATATCCTTTACAGGAGGTCGCAGTCAACTCCAGTATATTTTGGGCTGTTTGTGATTGTTTGGCATTTTAACGTTCAGTAAGTTGCCATTGCTTTCTGAACAACCGGCACTCATAGACAGTCAAATTTATGTATGAAAACTAGCGCAAGGCGGTCTACTGCCAAATCGTCCGCAGATGTTATGAACACGGTATGCGGGTTTACGAATTGCATCTGTAACCTTTTCGCCAGAGCCGGCTAAGTGTTGGTTTAAAAGTTAGTTGCATATCCTTTACAT
Source organism: Cepaea hortensis (assembly GCA_963921405.1). Lineage (NCBI taxonomy): Eukaryota > Metazoa > Mollusca > Gastropoda > Stylommatophora > Helicidae > Cepaea > Cepaea hortensis. Next base: position 87,803,395 of record OY992886.1, read on the forward strand.
GACGTTTGCAGTCAACACCAGCATTGTTTGCTGTTGTTGATGTCTTGGCAAGTTTACGTTCAGTAGTTTTAAATGTTGGTTGCTTGGGTTAAATAACAACGACTAGACGGACCCTGGTGGTGTGTGTCACACATAGCTTTGGTACACACCGTCCACATTAAAACTGGACGCTGGCCATCACTCTGACACGGCGTGTCGAATTCAGCCTGCTGTCACACAGACAAACACGTCTGGCCAGTCACACTAAACATGACCCCAGCCGGATCACAGAAAGCTATACACACATACGCTCGCGCGCACGCACACACACACACACACACACACACACACTCATGCACCAAAACCAGTCTGTCCAGAACATTGGTAGACTAGAGCTAGCCCCTACCGTGGGTTGAATTCACTTACCTGTTCCTGTAAGCGCTCTACAGTCCTTTATCACAGGACGGTGTCGTATGAGGTACGTGGAATCACATTACAGTCCTCATAGAAGAGAGCACATACTAATAATAACAAACACCTGACAGGTGGGCGGAATCTGCCATGTATCTGTTTACAGTGTAGCTCCAATATTGTTTTGTTATGAGGCCTCTTAGTTACCTTAGACTTGTAAAACACATATTGGAAACAACAAAATGTCATTAAGACTGATAATGAAGTAGGTCAATATCAGCCAATTAAGAGAAGTGTACGACAGGTACGATAATGTCTCCAGATCTTTTTTCCCTCTACAGTGAAAATATTTTGAAAAATTTAGAAGATATGAGAGGAGTTGGCGGATGATACAGTATTGATTGCAGAAAATGAATAGGATCTACAACATTTAGTACGATTATTGTACACAGTGAACAACTGGGATTAGAATTGAATTATAAGAAGACAGAGATTATGGTCTTCTCAAAGAAGAAAGAAATACCACAATGTAATATAAGAGTGAATGGAAATTTTCTTAAACAAGTGAATCATTACAACTATCTCGGAACAGTCATAACACCTGAAGGTAAGTGTTACATAGAACCTGTCTTTTGTATTGTTGTGAAACGTAGACAATGAGTAGTCAAGCTGGAAAACATCTAATGGCAATGTGGTTTCTGAGCAGAATTGAAAGAACACCATGGACAAACAGAAAAACAAAAAACAATCAGCAAGTCCTACAAGAGGCAAATGAAAACCGTAAACTGATTAGAGAAATTAGATGTAGACAGTCAAATTTATTTGGGCACGTTATGAGCAGAATTAAACTAGAGAACTTGATGACAACTGGCAAGATTGAGTGGGAAAGGACAAGAGGAAGGAAGAGAAGTAACTATCTGGATTGCTTGACCACATGACATGGTCGAGACAAGAACACAGAGCTGATCCACGACTCTGGTGATCGTGTAAGATGGCGAAACATGGCCGCCCAAGCTTACCGGAAATGCACATAATGATGATGAGTCCTACAATGAGCCTTTCGGCCAAATGTGGTCCACTGAGGCCCGTTTGCCAGTGTTAGTGGTCAGTGGCAGGTGCTCATGTTTGTTAGGTTTTCTCGTCCCTAATGGCAAGACACTTTCATCTTAGCCAAACGGCCGAGAAGCGATCAATATTTGGGGCATTCGGCTAACACCGGTTCGAGATCAGATGCAAACGATTTGGAAGGTGTGGGCCGTTAAGAAAGCAATGTCAAGCTTCTGAAAGTAAAACATGCCTAGCAAAATACAGTCAGCCCCCAAAATATGCCGAGTTTGACTGCAATGTCCCGTGAAGGTCCTGCAACTAACTTTTAGGCGAACCCACCGGACATATATTGACCGGATGGTGTTTTCGAGTGCAAACATAGACCGTGGGCGAAAAGCTAATCTTGCTAATGACAAGTCCTTTGCGAAGTCAAATTACAAATTACAAATTACGGAACTTTTCTGACCGTTCCTCTAGCGCAGTGGTTCTCAACCTTTTTTGGCCCATGCACCCCTTCACTATATGTTCAGAATATCATTCCTCCCCTTTCGTATTTCCTCCCTATAAATACCCCCCCCCCCCCACCGGGCTGCTACACAGTATACGTAAAAATGGAAGTTAAATTTAATAACACATACTAGAACAAGTCTAGACGTCTATATAAAACGTTATTTGCAGGTCTACTTACGTTGTAAAATGAATTTCAGAAGAGCGAGAAGTACAGAACCATAAATTATTATCGATTATTGTATTAACCCTATCTTGATATAATCTTATTCCCCCCCCCCCCCCCCAGAAACCCTAAATTCCCCACCGGTTGAGAACCACTGCTCTAGCGAATGTCATTCTAAATTATAAATTGGTGCCATCAGGAGAAATGTTGTTGCTGGTAAACATTTCCAAAGAGTAGAGAGACAAGACACTAGCCCAAGGTCAGTCTCTCTCTGTCTCTCTGTCTCTCTGTCTCTCTCCCTTTCTGTCTCTCTGTCTCTCTCTCTCTCTCTCTCAAGAGAAAGGTAGACAGACAGGTAAGCAATCGGAGAGGCAAAGAGACAAACATATACGCGATCAGACAGGAAAAAGAGCAGGCAAAATATTGGCCGATATATAAACAGATGGACAGACATATACGCAGACGGAGAGATGTGTAAACAGACATGATAACAGGCAGGCAATTGAGCAAGCAAAAGATAGGGTGGTAGACAAACAAATGGACAAAAATATAAGCAAACGGGCAGTCAGGTGTGAATCATCTGGTTGTGCAGACTTTTAAAGATATGTTGCCAAAATTACCGACTACGTTGTTAAAATCGCCAACAGCATAACAAACCCATAACACCATCTTAAAAACAGTAGACTGCAGCGAGGAAAACAGTAGAAATAATTGTGACCACGTCAGAATTTGCAGGGCTATTCTTAGATGTCATGTATTTAATGAAAGAAAAGGGCAGAGAATACCAGTAGCAGAAACGTCAATAACAACCAGCACTTAATCAAAGAAGACACTTTTCCTCCATGGTGTACTCTCTCTCAAGTGTCTTCCAACCGCTTACCCTTTGACGCCGCGAGCCAACCAATTTTCTTCGGAAAATATTTGATTGAAAAGGCGATGAAGCTGTTTGTTTGTGTCCTTTGCAACTCTTTGATCTCTGGAGCCTCAGCGCTCTGCCTTTGTCTCGGTTTGTGATAAACCACCTGCGTGTTAGAATCAAAACGTAATTTTTCTTGTGCCCAATCGCTTTCCTGTGTCACAGGCCGACGTATTCACAATGCACCGTTTTGTTCAAGGGCTGGGTTATTTCAGTTTCTAGAATGACAAAGTGATATTTCATATTCTTTTCTCCCGGTTGCTAGTACACCGTTTGAAGCACAGGCTCTAGTTCCTATGTTTTGTGCTTTCCTCTTTCATCTACTGATATTTATTTCATATACCCACATGCTCTTTCTTAAGCAAAATTATGTTATTGTTGCCTTGCGGTGCAGCTTTTCCCTTCTTGAAAGTTCTCATTTCTCTGTTGCACTGAACGCGCTAGAAATGTATGTGAAATAGGGTTGGCTAGAGGTAGGTTTTGGGAGCGCAATAAATAATATAGTACACTGTAAATGGTCAACATTACAAGAAAATAGTCACAACTAGTGAATGGTTTTAGGCTATAGACTTTCACCAGCAAAGAGAAATAAAAATAACACTCAAATCACCATCGTTATTTGCCATTCCGAGAGGCGCAGGCGATCATGCTCCCCCACAAAGATCTGTCCGTTATGTTGTAGATAAGTGTCGATCATTCAGAAAGGAATGGCAGACTACAAAACGTAAACTTTCCACGAAATCAAGAACAGCCAAAGAATGTTGGGGTTGACTGCAACGTCCTGTAAAGGATATGCAACTAACCTCTTTATAATAAATGGGAAATCTATTTCGTTAAGTATGCATCATAATTCTTCATGATTACATAGTCAATTGTCTATGGGTAGTCTGTAAAGCACGGGCATATATCTGGCATAAGTTACTTTTCTTTGACACATTTACATAAATTACCTTTGCCTGACACATGTACATAGTTAATTTTGACACCAATATATATGTTAACTTTGACACATGTACATAAGATAACTTTGTTTGACAGATGTATATAAGTTACCTTTGTTTGACATATGTATATAAGTTACATTTGTTTTGACATATGTATATAAATTACCTTTGTTTGACACCTGTACATAAGTTAACTTTGACACATGCACATATGATAACATTGTTTGACAGATGTATGTAAGTTACCTTTGTTTGACTAATGTATATAAGTTACCTCTGTTTGACATATGTATATAAGCTACCTTTGACACATTTATGTAAGTTACCTTTGTTTGACAAATGTACATAAGTTACCTTTCCTTGACATATGTACATAAGCTATCTTTGTTTGACATATGTATATAAGTTACCTTTGTTTGACATATGTACATAAGTTACCTTTGTTCGACACCTGTACATAAGTTACCTTTGTTTGACAGATGTACATAAATTACCTTTGTTTGACACACGTACATAAGTTATCTTTGTTTGACACATGTACACAAGTTACCTTTCTTTGACACATGTATATAAGTTACCTTTGTTTCTTCTTTTTTTTTTTTTTGCGTTCATCCGGAGTATTTTTTTTTTCCAGATGTAATTGCGGTGTGTCTAAATTAGGCACCCTTGGACCGAGACCCTTAGGCCAACACATCCGACTTTATCCGACATATTTTATCCAGGTTAGCATTCCTGGGGGACTCTCACTAATGTGGTGCCGTCCACATCCCAGCTGGTCAAGTTAGAACGGTTGAAGACTTCACGGTTAGCCCTCAAGGGAAGGCAGGGGCAGCCCATGGCACTTTCCGCCATCCAGGGAGGCTTCCATTATTTCAGAGCCGACACATAGCGCTCTGGTGCTGGGCTCACCCTAGGAATCGCCACGTCCTGCATATTACTGCTTTAATTCCTCACTTCCATGTATTGGGCATTTCGTGCGCCAGGAACGGTCAGTCTGCAGACGACTTCCAGTCAGCGAGCTTTCGGTTCGGACGTGCAACAAATAGCTCGTCAGAATGTTCTGGTCGGAAGACAAGATAGTCAGAGCTGTTCCGGGCACGAGGGACATTTCACTCGGACATTATTTCGTTGTGCCAATTTATTTGCACCCTTAGTTAAAGGATTTAAAGTGTACTCATTCCAATTACGGAGCCTCATAGAGTTCCGTATTGTTATTTTTAGTCACTACCTCCCCGTGCCGGGAGTGGGTAAGTTGCACGCCTGCTGCAATTTAATGAGCCATTCGCGGTTTCACCGTGAGACAGTGTGAACTTAGCCATGCATGGTTTAATCTTTGAGACAAGCATATGACTGCTGGCAGGATCAACCATACATCTACCGGACAGACAGACGCACACGCAGGCCAAGAGTAGCATCGCTAAAGCGCGCCCACCCGGTACCCGGTGATACATGCGAAACCAATGGACGCCTACCGACGAGCTTCTAAACTACGCCGGCAGGACTGACCGAAAAGCTATACCAGCTTACTGACTGCAGGCCCACTACTCATCGAGAAAGAGAGAGAGAGAGAGAGAGAGAGAGAGAGAGAGAGAGAGAGAGAGAGAGAGAGAGAGAGAGAGAGAGAGAGAGTCGGCGCTTATCGAGACTTTGTCGAATGGTCGTACAAATTTGCTCTTTTGCCCGCTCAAGCCACGACTCTGACTTCACGATGTGGTTACATTCTCGAAACGCCTGCCTCGCTAATCTGCGTTGGCTGGGAAGATTCCAATTTGGTGCATCTCACACAGACATCCGAGGCAACGAATGCTAGATGCGTGACTGATCTTGCGAACCAGACCAGCCCTCAGAGTTACCTTTGTTTGACAGCCGGACTCCGTAGCGAGACATTACGGACGCGATTTGCAATTCCGTATACCCTGGTTGGACTCACAGCGGTACAGCCGGTCGTTAAGAAATCAATTACAAACTACTAAACGCAAAACTTTCCCAGGAATCACGAACAGCCAAAATGCTGGGGTTGACTGCTAAGTCCTGAGAAGGATATGCAACTAAATTTGTTTTTGACATATGTATATCAGTTAATCTTGACACCAGTACATAAGTTAACTTTGCCCCATGTACATAAGTTACATTTCTTTGCCACATATAGATAAGTTAACTTTGACACATGAACATACGTTAACTCTGTTATACGTGTAGGTAAGTTACCTTTGACACACGTACAAACGTTAACTCTGTTACACATGTTGATAAGTTAACTTTGACACATGTACATACGTTAACTCTTTTATACATGTTGATAAGTTAACTTTGACACATGTACATACGTTTACTCTGTATACATGTTGATAAGTTAACTTTGACACATGTACATACGTTAACTCTTTTATACATGTAGATAAGTTAACTGTGACACATGTACATACGTTAACTCTTTTATACATGTTGATAAGTTAACTGTGACACATGTACATACGTTAAGTCTGTTATACATGTAGATAAGTTAACTTTGACACATGTACACACGTTAACTCTGGTATACATACGGATAAATTAATCATGACACATAACATACGTTAACTCTATTATACACATGCAGATAAGTTAACTTTGTGTGACTCAAATATCTGCATGTATGAAAGTTGTCTACCAGCTACTGTAATTGATACCGACCAAATATCTGCATGAGTGAAAGTTGTCTACCAGCTACTGTAATTGGTCCCGACCAAATATCTGCATGTATGAAAGCTGTTTCCATCCATCCATCCATCATGTGCCATGCCGGTAAGCGTGGGCGGTCATGTTCTGCCATCTCACTCGATCAACAGAGTCGTGGATCAGTTCCGTGTTTTTGTCTCGACCATGCCACAAGGCCAAGCCATCCAGATACTTGTTTCTAGGTCTTCCCCTTGGTCTGTTCCCCTCGATCTTACCAGTTGTCACCAAGTTCTCCAAATCATTTCTTCTCATAACATGCCCAAAAAATTGTGACTGTCTACGTCTAATGTCTCTGATCAGTTTACGATCTTCATTTGTTTCTTGAAGGACTTGTTCATTGGTCTTTCTGGCTGTCCATGGTATTCTTTGCATTTTCCTCAGAAACCACATTTCTACAGCCATCAGATGTTTTTCAGCCTGGCTGCTCATTGTCCAAGCTTCACATCCATATAAAAGTACAGGTTCTATGTAGCATCTCAACACTCTTTTTCTCGTTTCAATTGACATCTTTTTATTGGTCAGTATGTTTTTCAGCTTGCTAAAGGCTACTTTTGCCATGGCGATTCTTGTTCTAATCTCTTCAAGGCATCTCCCATCAGATGTTATTACTGTTCCGAGGTAATTGTACCTATTCACTTGTTGAAGAATATTCCCATTTACTTGTATATTACACTGTGGTATTTCGTTCTTCTTAATGACGACCATAATCTGTGTCTTTTTACAATTTAATTCTAACCCTTGTTGTTCACTGTGTGTAACAACCGCATCTACTAAATTTTGCAGGTCCTGTTCATTGTCTGCAATCAAGACTGTATCATCTGCATATCTAATGTTATTGATGCATCGTCCCCCAATGTTGATTCCTTCCATATTTTCAATATTTCTGAAAATATTTTCACTGTACAGGGAAAACAGATCTGGAGACATTACACATCCCTGTCTCACACCTCTCTTAATAGGCTGATATTGGCTTACTTTATTATCAACTCTTATGGCAGCTTGTTGTTTCCAATATATGTTTTTTACAAGTCTAAAGTCTTTCCCATCAATTTGTAGATCTTCAAGCATCCTTATCATGTTGACATGTCTCACTTTATCAAAAGCCTTTGTGTAGTCAATGAAGCAAAGGTGTAGATCTTTGTTTACTTCTATAGAACGTTCGATTACGGTTCTCAGTATATACACAGCATTTACTGTACCCTTGCCTACTACAAACCCACATTGTTCTTCTCCTATTTCAGGTTGTATTTTCCTCCTAACTCTTTGCATGATAATTCTTAGCAAAATCTTCGTGATGTGACTCATTATACTAATTGTTCGATGTTGATCACATTCCAAGGCTCCTGATTTCTTTGGGATTGCAATAAATACAGAATTACATAACTCATGAGGTATGTTTCCAGTATCATATATTGTATTAAGCAGACTGGTAACTTTATCTATTCCATATTCTTCTAAAGCATTAATAATTTCTGTTGTGACGCTGTCTGGACCGGGGGTTTTGCCAGATTTCATATGATTAAGAGCATTCTGAACCTCCATCTTCAAAATTGCTGGCCCTTCATTGTTATTTTGAACAATATATTGTTCGTCTCTGCTATCGTCATAAAGGTTTTTCACGTAATCTGACCATACATGTAAAATCTGATCTTTTTCTTCTTCTTCTTCTTCTTCTTCTTCGTTCATCCGGAGTTTTTTTTTCGGATGTGATTGCGTTGTGCCTGTTTACAGCAGAGCTGCGTTCTTGCGCCGTTAGGCCGACACATCCGACTTCTGCGGGCATTTGTTGACCGGGTTAACCTTCCCGGGGGTTTCTTAGGACGTTTGACTCTCACTGTTGTGGTGTTATCTCCCATCCTAGCTGGCCCATATAGAACAGCCTAAGAGATCCTGGTCAACCCTCAAGGGAAGGCAGGGGCAGACCATGGGCATTCCCCGCCATCCAAGGAGGCTTCCATACTTGCAGAGCCAACACACAGCGCTCTGGTACTGGGCTCACCCAAGGAATCGTCACGTCCTGCACATGGCTGCTTAGCCTCACTTCCGTATATTGGGCCTTCCGTTCACCATAGGCTGTTCTACCGGAAACCAGAAGAATGCAGTGTGCAGATGACATCCACACAGTGAGCTTTCGATTCGGACTTTCCGCACAATGGATTTGCTATCCGAGCAATATTCCATTTCGTGCCACTAGGACACTTTTCCACCTTTTTTGAAAGCCCACACAGTGAGCTTTTGATTCGGACTTTCCACATAATGGATTTGCTATCCAAGCAATATTCCATTTCGTGCCACTAGGACACTTTTTCCACCTTTTTTGAAAGCCCACACAGTGAGCTTTTGGTTCGGACTTTCCACGTAATGGATCTCCTATCCAGCAATATTCCATTTCATGCCTCTGGGAGGCTTTTGTAACCGACATACCTGTGGTATGAAGTGTGGCAGTCTGAATACTTCTTCATACACCTTTAAATGTCAACCTGTATGTAGTTAAAGTAAGCTACGGTCAACTTGAGCTTGTTGATATCTCCATAGAGCTTGTCCTCAAATGAAGCAGGTGTGGGCCAAAATATCTTTCTCTGTTCTGCATATATTGGGCAATCCTGAAGCAAATGTTTTGCTGTCATTTTTCCAGTTCGACAATTACATTCATCGGTATCTCCTATCTTTAGTTTATTGAACAAGTGGTATTTCAGCCTGTTATGTCCTGTGCGGAGTCTGAAGATTGCTACTTGTTCTCTTCTGTCTAGTTTGTAATATGCATCATCCTTCTGGTGGCCTGGATGCTCTGATTCCCATTTGGTTCTATAGGTGCTTTTTATCAACCTCTTTGCCTCGTTATAGGTTATGTCTATGTCAGGCTGTGGTAGTCGTCCGCCCTCTTTTGCCAGTCTGTCAGCCTCTTCATTTCCAGGTATACTGCAATGTGATGGGATCCACTGTATTACAACTTTTTTGGATTTCTGGCATAGACCATGGAGTGCTGCTCTTAGGTCAGCTATTTCTGTGCTGTTTTTGCTCTTCAGTATTGAGACAGCTGACTTTGCATCTGTGAAGATAGCTATTTGCTTCTCTTTATTTTCCTCCATCAAGAGCATTTCTGCTGCAGTTTTCAGAGCCTCTACCTCCGCTTTGAAGTTACTTGAAAACTTTCCAGTTGCCACTCAATGTGTTTTTTTCACTCCATTTTTTAAATTTAGGAGAATTCCTCCTCCTCCATTCTCTATTGAATTTTTGGCTGATCCATCTGTATATGCATGGGTCCAATTGCTGCTTGGGTAATGTTCTTTTATGTAGTTTAGGGTTATTTCTCTTCTTTCGGTTTCATGCTGAGTGTTCTTTTTCTCAATACCAGGAATGTTTTCTATCATCTCAGGCAGTTGCTGCTGTCTCCAAGCTGGGAACTTGTCTGCATTGTAAATAGGTTTGACTGTTGATATGTTAAGTATGGGATCTGCCCTAATTTTTCGTTTTGCAGTTTCTACAAAGTTGCTACGCTTCAGTCGTCCCTTTCCAAAACCACTAAACCTTTTATACATAGGGTGGTCTGTCAATCTTCTAAATTTTCTGCTTGTTGCTGGGCTCTGCTATCTCTTCTATCCTGCATTGGTTGTAAACAAGTGATCTTTTCAAGTTCATTAATAGGCGTTGTCTTCAGGCTTCCAGTTATGATTCGCATTCCTTGATTTTGGACTCTACTTATTTTGTTAAAGTTTGACTTAGCTGCTGTTGCCCAAGCTGCAATGCCATATTCCAGTACTGGCCTCACCCGTCCAGTATATAACTTCTTGAGAACTTTCTCATCTGCTCCCCACGTTGTACCAGCAAGCTTTTTCATGATTGCCATTCTTTGCCTTGCTCTTGTTCGATTTTTCTCAACCTGTGTTTTCCATGTCAGGCGACGATCAAAGGTGACTCCAAGATAGTTTGGATTTTCTTCATGGCGCAATATTTTTCCATTCAATACCAGCTTAGGTTGTTGAGTTTTATTTGAGAGGGAGAACACTGTGCATGTTGTTTTCTCCTCACTTATCTTCACTAGCCATGATTTTGACCAGTCCTCTAGTGCTAATAAGGCTTGCTGTATTCTGCTGTTAGCTGTACTAATATATTCTTCAGATGTCCATATGGCTAGGTCATCTGCAAAGGATGATGTGTGTACTCTGGCTGGAAAATTTTCTGTGATATCGTTTATATATGCTAGGAATAATGTTGGTGAAAGAACTCCTCCTTGGGGGACACCTTGCTCCAACAGCATCATTTTGCTGGTTTGTCCTTGTACTTTTGTCCTGGCAGTTCTGTTCTCAAGGTAGTGGCTGATCCATTTATACATTTTTCCACAAACATGCATGTTTTGCAGTTTTACTTTCAGTCCTTCCTTCCATACTTTATCAAATGCTTTTTCTAAATCTATCCAGACTGCTAGTGTGTGCTTTTTCTCTTGGAAGGCATCCTCTATTTCCTGAGCTATATAGGTTATTTGATCTTCAGTGGATCTGTACTTTCTGAATCCTGCTTGGTGTGGTGTTAAGAGTTTGTTTTCTTCCAGATGCCATGTTAGCCTTTTGTCTTTAGGCAGCCTGCTGATGTACGTGTTCTTTGATTAGTAATCTCCTGAATTCTTTTGTGCATTAGTATCGCATTTTTACTGTTGTGTTGTTTTTCAATTTCTCTGCAATTTTTCTCAAGCCATGTTTCTTTAGCCTCCTTACATAAGGTTCTGACTTTTCTGTGAATTTCTTCATATTTGGCAGGATTATTTTTGTTCTGTCTTCTTGTTTCCATTAGTTGTAAAATTTCTTCAGTCATCCATGTCTTACGGCCAACTTTCTTTACTTTTGGAATAGTTTTTTCTGCTGCACAACTGATTGAATTCTTCAGCATTTCCCATTGATCATCTACATCTTGAAATAGGATCTCTAGATCAGACAATAAATCAAATTTGTTCTTTACTTCTATGTTAAAATTATCTTGTATTTCTTTGTCAGTTTTCAATTTGCACAAGTCATATTTAGGGTTTCCTGCTGTATACTTGACTTTCTTTAACTTTACCCTCAATGTGCCAGTAATTAATCTGTGATCACTGTAACAGTCTGCATTTGGAACTGTTTTTACAACTGTTAATGCATTTCGAAACCTTTTGCTTATCAGGATGTAATCTATCTGGTTTTTAATCCTGCTGTCTGGACTCCTCCATGTCCATAATCTTCTAGGATGTTGTTTAAACCAGGTGTTTCCTACAACCAATTCTTGTTCTTTTGCCCATTCTACAAGTCTGTAACCTCTTTCATTTCTCTCTCCCAAACCATGGTTGCCTACACTGTATCCATCGCTTTGCTTTCCTATTTTTGCGTTGAAATCACCCATTATGATATTCATTTCTGATTTTTTACAGTTCTTCAAAGCAGACTCCATGTCATTATAAAATTCCTCTATACTTTCTTCACTGCTTTCACTTGTTGGGGCATATACTTGAATTACATTTATTTTAAAAGGTCTTCCGTTTAATTTTACTAATAGAACTCTGTCTGACACAGCCCAATATCCTTTGACAGAATTTGATGTTTGCTTATCTAATATAATGGCTACACCTCTTTGCTGTTCTTCTCCCCCCGAGTAAATAATCTTACAATCCTCTCCTGTCCTTATCCCTGCTCCTCTCCATCTCGTTTCCGATATTCCTAATATGTTAATCTTTTCTCTCTCCATTTCTTTTTTGATGTCCTCCAACTTTCCATCTGCATTCATTGTTCTAACATTCCAAGTTCCTACTTTCAATGAAAGTTGTCTACCAGCTACTGTAATTGGTCCCGACCAAATATCTGCATGTATGAAAGTTGTCTAGGAGCTACTGTAATTGGTCCTGACCAAGTGTGAATCAAATATCCGCATGTATGAAAATTGTCTACCAGCTACTGTATTTGGTCCCGACCAAATATCTGCATGTATAAAAGTTGTCTAGGAGCTACTATACATTGGAAATATTGACTCACTTAAAGGAAAAAGCCCAACAGATGGGGCTGGTTATCAACCAAGATAAGACAGAATATATGGTAATTTCAAGAGAAGGAATGGCTAAAAACTCTGGCCACATACAAATAGATAATATGACCATTAAAAGAACGGAAACATACAAATACCTGGGTACAATCTTCAACGGCTCCAACATCATAAGGAAAGAAATACAAACTAGAATCAACTCTGGAAATAAGATATACTATGCACTACAACATCTACTAAAATCAAAGGCGCTATCTCATAACACCAAAATCACAATATACAAAACACTGATCAGACCAGTTGTGCTGTATGGCTCTGAAACCTGGAGTACAACGAAAGGAGACTAAGCCTTGTTACAAACCTTTGAGAACAAAATTTTAAGACGCATCTTTGGACCCATTAGGGATACACAAAGTGGAGAGTGGAAAAGAAGAAGTAACAAAGACATTTATGATCTGTTTAAGTCCCCGCTAATCACTGGTATCATGAAGGCTAATAGACTACAATGGCTGGGGCATATAGAAAGAATGGAAGATAATAGGGAAACAAAACTCGCTTACACTCAGGAAATAAATGACCGTAGACCCCGAGGTAGACCAAGAAGACGGTGGAGAGATAATACATGTACAGACCTACAAGCACTTGGAATCAACGACTGGCAAGAGAAGGTCCACCAGAGAGACGAATGGAGACGGATTGTATTTGCAGCAAAGAACCTCAATGGCTCGGAAAGCTGAAGAAGAAGAGGAGCTACTATAATTGGTCCTGACCAAGTGTGACTCAGATATCTGCATGTATGAAAGTTGTCTACCAGCTACTGTAATTGGTCCCGACCAAATATCCGCATGTATGAAAGTTGTCTATCAGCTTCTGTAATTGGTTCAGTTCAATGGAAGGCTAGATGGTCGACTTCATTGCACCAGATCTGACCCCATATGGCTGGGTCTATTTCAGCAGGGCGGCCTGCCGAAAGCATCGCACGTATCATGATCTCCGTAGCTCTAGCGACGACCCCCAAAAGTCTCTGAGAAATTTCCACTCTTCAAACGAAAGTCGTAGCCTGGAATCGAACCCACAACCTTCGAAGCGATAGGCAGGCAAGATAACTACTTCGCCACGAAGACTCCCAATTGGTTCAGTTGAAATCGAATAGCAGGGAATGACTTCCCACACTTCGGCTTCTCATAAAAGTATCTCCTGTATACAGCATCCCCTGATGGACTCTAGTGTGGCATTTACACTTTTCGCACCAGATCGTTTATCCTCTTTCTCATGGTTAAAAAGGCAGACGTGGTTGCGGCCTTGTGGGAGCACGTGTACACCTCGGAGGAGCAAATGGATCACCATGGTCTGGCAAGAATGCGACAGCGAGGGGTGACGAGGGGATCTGGCCGACGATCGACGCTCAGAGGAAAGGCGAGACGGACATATAATCATATTGCTACTGGTACTATTAGTGTTGGAACTCTTCGCCGGCTGCTGAGGATGGGGACGGAGCGCTTAAGGGAATGCCTCGGATGCTGTGATGTCGGTTCCTAAATCAATCAATCAATCAATCAATCAATCATGGTTTAAAAACAAATGGCGTAACTTATGGCCAACTTGAGTTGCTATCTTGGCCATCTATTCCTGTGTGGGGGTGTTTAGTTGGTCATGCGTCGAAGTAAACTTGTTCCTGGCCTAGTTGGTCATGCGTCGAAGTAAACTTGTTCCTGGCCTAGTTGGTTAGTACTTCTTTCTTCTACTTCTATGTAGGGGGGCTGAGTGGTCTCGAGGTATGGTGTCCGCCTCGACTGCTGGAGGTCCCGGGTTTAGGCCCCAGTGAGGACCGGGATTTATTTAAAACATCCACCTAGACTTCCAGTAATATAATTTCCCCTGGTCTCTGGGTAGTGAGATCGGACGCCCGTGTGTATTGTTGCGCACGTAAAAAAATCCCTTAAAAAATCCCTTGGCAGTTGGAAATCGAAAAAGAGTAACCTAACGGCGCTGCCCGGGCAAAATTTCGAGTTAAAAATCTGCCCAAAGTATTTCAGGATTCTCGCCGATGCAACGGAGTTCGTGCATTGAGCTGAGTTTCTTCAGGCTCAGGTTTGAGTTGGGAGGAAAGCGGAGCACTTATGGGTTAAACCGTGTGCCGTGATGTTGATCCAACGACTAAACTAAACTTCTATGAGCCCCAGACAATAGATGTAAATTAATTGATTAGCTGTCTTCAAGCCAGGGTCAGTGTAACAGATCATAACTTCTTCGCTGGTCTAGTGACCTCCAACATGCAATCGGTTTTCATCAGTTCAGATCGACCATGAGATACCGTTATGATTAAGTATTCTGCCTTAAATGGCCTGAAATTTCCGTTTGGTGGCCTGTCACACGTGCAGACTTTGACTTATTACCGCCATAACGTCTGGAGTTGCATCTGTGCTAGCTGTCAGTCCTTCTTCTTCTGTTGCCCTTTATCATTATTCCCCAATTTTGGCTAAGACCTTTAACCAACTGACTCAAGCCCTCCCTCCTATCTTTAGCTATCTCATGTAGCTTTGGCCATGTCCTTCCCATGTTGATATTGTTTTCCCGCTACTTCTTCGTGAGTTTTTAGGTCTTCCTTTGTTTCTTTTGCACCTTGGGTTCTAGACTAAGGCGTTTTAGTTATACTGACTATTTTCTGGTGTTCTCAATGTAAGGCTTATCCAGCACCAGAGTTTTTTTAATTACCTCTTGGTTCACTGGTATCTGTCTAGTTCTCTCCGTGAGCTTGACTTTGGTGATTTTTTTAATCCCATGATATTCCTGCACAGGCATCAGTTAGTGAATGTTTTAAGTTTTAATTTTTTTTTTTTTGTAATCGTTTTCATCGTTCCCGATGTTTCTTATTCATGCAGTAGTAGTGATTTCACGTTAGAATGGGATTTTCTAATTTTTATGCTAAGTTTAATTTCTTTTGACGTCCACAGAGTTCCTAATACATGGCAGTCAGCAATTTTTAACGTCTTTGAGTAGACCGTCTGGCTTGGGAACAGATGCTGTCAAAGTGCTTAATTGCAATTGCTCTTGTGGTCACGGTTGCCTATTGTTTATGCCGTAACTGACTCAAGCAAAACTTTTGTGGTGGTGCTGAAATATTACTACGCTGAATTGTCAGTGTCAGCACTTGCCGAAAATGTATGACGGCGGTTTTCAATTCGTAACTCAAGTATGATTTCGTAGTTTTCGAAGTTTCATATTTCCTTCATACCTTCTAGAACAGTGGTTCTCAACCGGTTGAGAATCCCCCCCCCCCCGGGCGATTTTACGGTTTCCTGGGGTGGGGGTGGTGGGGGTGGGGGGTGGGGGAATTAAGATTATTTCAAGATCGCATTAATACAAGAACAGATTACTTCATATTGTTTTTCTCTCCATACTTTACGGTTCTGTACTTCTCACCCTTCTGAAATTCGGTTTATAACTAAGTAGTCCCGCAAATCACGTTTTATGTAGACGTCTAGACTTGTTCTAGTGTCTTATTAAATTTAGCTTCCATTTTTACGTATACTGTGTAAAGGTGAGGCGGGGGAATTTATAGGGAGGAAATACGAAAAGGGGGTGGGAGAGGGTGGGAATGACATTCTGAACATATGGTGAAGGGGTGCATGGACCAAAAAATGTTGAGAACCACTGTCCTATAAGATGGAAAAGGGGCACTTTGAAATCACTCAGAAGCGTCTCTTCACACTTTGCAAGAGAAACATACAGACAACATGCGGAAATCTCTCTCTCTCTCTCTCTCTCTCTCTCTCTCTCTCTCTCTCTCTCTCTCTCTCTCTCTCTCTCTCTCTCTCTCTCTCCCCCCCCCCCCCCCAAAAAAAAAAAAAAAAAAAAAAAAAAAAAACAATTGAAGGGTGAAGCTCTTACTCCAGAACCATGGTCCAGCTGCCTGGATGTAATAGGTTCGGTCATGGACGCTCCAGAAATAACCCCCAAAATGATCGAACTGAGTCAGAACAAAGAGCTCGTTCACTTCTCGTGGTCAGGGAAAAGTATTCGTGCAAGATTTTAACACTTTTGTTTACAAATGATTATGCTAAAAAAAAAAAAAAAGGCCGCAAAAGGTGAAGCAGCGGAATCTACATAACTCATCCGAAAGGAAACTCGGTGATATACTCTAAAGTGACATGAGACACAGTACTTATGGCTGTACAATACCTAAATAGTTAAGAAGACTAACCCCCCCCCCCCTCTTTTCCACCCAACCTCCCCCTCCCCCCCCCCCCCAAAAAAAAAAAAAAAAAAAAAACCCACCACTGTCTTCAGAGACTCAAAGGAAAACGTTTTTCGAATCAATTAATCAAGTAAATACGGACCAAATGGTTGTGGAGTCGCATGATCGCCTGCGTCGTCGCAGGAACCAAGACGGAATCAGTGGAAGCATGAGAAGTAGCACGATTAATCTGTCCGCTAAACCTTAGAAGAAAAGAACAACGATTATATTACGCTGTCAAAGTCATCACAGAAAATACTAATCCAGCATACAAAGCAAAGCATGTAGCCATGCACACAATTCAGCTGAACAATAAAATAAGACTAAATATTAAGTTGAAAACAACGAGTAATAGCATACTCAATTACGTTATTCAGAAAACTTGAATAAATTAACTCCAGAATTAAAAAGTACACACATATTATCTTCCCATTTCAATTAAAGATACCAGAAATTTACTACCAACTAGCAGTTTATTCTCTTAATTAATTTAAACACAGAAGACACAAACAATATGTTGCACGATTTATTGCCTGGCATATTTCGCTGTAGCTCGTCAAGTGCGTAATGCGAAGTAAAACATCATATGCAGTGAATAAATTAATTATACTTTAGCTGAAACATTAAAATTTGTATCTTAAGCATTTCTCTTATATATATATATATATATATATATATATATATATATATATATATATATATATATATATATATATATATATATACGTTAGAAAAACGTAAACATTAATGTTACGAAATAACAAAAGGATATATCCATGTTATATACCAGAAGGGCCGAAGCGAATATTGTTGATATAAATACAATAAGATACGATACATACTTTGGTGTGAATTTATCCCAGTGCTTTTACTTACTTTAATCGCTCGTTTCTAGTCTTTTTTCATATCTTAATAATGCCGATAGTTTATTTTTTGGTTCGCATATCCTTTACAAGAGAGAACCGCCACCGATTCTCACGCACGTCACTTTACTCACGAGAGTATACGGGATTACGAAGAAAGAACGCTAATACCTAGGCCAGGGAGACCGGCCGATAGATATTAGAAAACGTTTATTGTTTGCATGCATGCTTATGTCTCTCCCTCTCTCTTCCTCGGCCTCTTAGTTTATGTAAATGATGTAAGTATTATACAGGTGTGTGTGTGTGCGTGTGTGCGTGTGTGTGTGTGTGTGTGTGTGTGTGTGTGTAGCTGGCTGCCTACCTATCTCATAACATGGTCACGTCCATTGTTGATGTTCACAACATACGGTTGATAAAGTGTTTGCTCCTATGTGAATGTAACCTAAACAACAGATAATTGATGTACGAAAGATGAGTCTTCGGATGGGTTGAATGTAAGACGCGCCCGCGTGCCCAATTTGTGACCCTATGAAAATAAAGTTCGTTTGTTCGTTGTTCTCTCTCTCTCTCTCTCTCTCTCTCTCTCTCTCTCTCTCTCTCTCTCTCTCTCGGTCTCTCTCTCTCTCTCTCTCTCTCTCTCTCTCTCTCTTCCACTTCTCTTTTAGTATCTCTACAGTTCTCTTTGCCTATTTTTCTGCCTGTTCTCCCCTCCTTTCCAGAACTATTTCTCTTCCTTCTTCTGCTCTCTCTCTCTGAGTCCTTCTTTCCCTTCTTCTCTCTATCTCGCCATGCTCTTCTTTCCCTTCTTTCCCTTCTTTCCCTGCTTTCCCTTCTGTGTATGTGTGTGTGTGCGTGTGTGTGTATCCCTTATCTGTTGGCTCTCCCCCGTGTTAACTAAATTCCTATCTCTCTCTCCGCTTCTCTCTCTCTCTCTCTCTCTCTCTCTCTCTCTCTCTCTCTCTCTCTCTCTCTCTCTCTCACTTCCTCCTTCTCGTCCGTACTTGTGTCTTTCACTCATGTCTCCCCCTCCGCCCGTTTCTTTTTCACTCTTCGCACTCAGTTCTATCCTTTCTCTCTCTCTCTCTCCCTCTCTCTCTCTCTCTCCTCCACATGGCGCTCCCTTCTCTCTGTATATTCTTCTCTCCATTCTCTCAATGTCTCTGCCCTCCTATCTCCCAGCCCACAGTCTCTCATTTCCTTCTGTCTCTGTGTCCTCTCCCTTGACTACGTCTGTTTCCCTTCTCTTTATCTCTCCATGTCCCCTACCTTCGTATCTTTACTTGTCTCCCCTTCTTCTCTATAACTGGTTCTAAGGCGAAGAAGTTACGGACGCAGTTCGTAATCCCGCATACCGCGCTCGAAACACAGGTGCGGGTGATTTGGCAACAGACCACCTTTCATTGGTGTTTATACAATTATATGAGTGAAGGTCGTTCAGAAAGCAATTGCAAACTACTGAACGTAAACTTGCCAAGAAATCACAAACAGCCAAATAATGATGGGGTTGACTGCGACGTCCTGTAAAGGATATGTAACTAACTTTTACTTTTCTCAGTGGCCTCGACTTTCTTCTCTTTATGTCACTCTCTCCCTTCTCTCTCGGTCCTCTCCCTTCTGTTCTCTCTGTGTCCTCTCTGTCTCCCAGTGTTCTACTCTCCCTATACCTTCTGTTCTCAGTGCCCTCCCTGACTCGCAGTGTTCTACGCTTTCTTCATCTCTCATTGGCCTTCGTTCCTTTATTATCTGTCTATGTACATCTCTCCCTTCTTCTGTCTCTGACTTCTTCCTTCCATGTCTTCCTTCTTCTTCATGTCTCTCCCTTCTTTCTCCGCGTCCCCAATTCCAAGTTCTTTCTTTTGTTTCTATCCCTCTTTGTCATTCTCCTTTCTCTCTCTCTCTCTCTCTCTCTCTCTCTCTCTCTCTCTCTCTCTCTCTCTCTCTCTCTCGTTTTCCCCTCACCACCTTCATTTACATAAGGCCTGCCAATTTCTCACGTCACAAAACCGTTTCATCTTCTCGATTTCGCAATTCATAAAACTTCTCTCGTCCCACCCCCACCCTTCCTCTATCCTATTATAATCTACACTCTTTCATCTATCCTTTCTTATTCTCCTCTCCCCCTCCCTTCCTCCCCCTCTGCCATCAACGTCTCCCTCTCTGTCTCCCCTCCTGTCTATCGCTGCCTTTGAACTGCTTTGAACTGTCGGAAAGATCAAAGACACCTTTAAGAAATCCAAAACCACTTTGCTGCCTCACACAAGCAAAAAGGCGACCTCTGACAGTGCTTAGCAATGCTAAAGGAAAACTATAGACGGCTAGGTTTCCACAGCCCCTATTTTTCCCCAGCCATCCATTTTCCCCTCCTGTTATTTCTCTACTATCTAAATTCCCCAACTCGTTAACTCAGACACTTCTTATACTAATCAGCGAGCTTGACAAATAGGCTTTGAAGATAGGTGAAAAGGTGAGGTTGGGATAAAACAAGAGCGACTCCAGGACAATTTCTGGTTTTTAACTCGTTAACCCATTCTCAGTCACGATGTTTTGCTGTCTACTGCGATTAACTCACGAAAAATGTAATTATTATAGAAAAAAAAATAACCCAACGTAACATCGCATTACAGAGCTCTTTAAACTTATTAGGAGCTTGTTAAACTTACAAGGAATTCGTTAAACTTTCTAGGAATCGTTTAACTTACAGCAGAACTTGCTGCAATTTCAACAGAGCTTATTAAACTTACTTCAGAAATCGTTATACTTTCAACAGAGGTCGTCATTAAATTTATTTCAGAACTCATTATACTTTCAACAGAGCTAATTAAACTTACTTCATAACTCGTTATACTTTCAACAGAGCTAATTAAACCTACTTAAGAACTCGTTACACTTTCAACCGAGCTAATTAAACTTACTTCAGAACTCGTTACACTTTCAACAGAGCTTATTAAACTTATTTCAGAGCTTCGTTATACTTTCAACAGAGTTCATTAAACTTTCTTCAGAACTCGTTATACTTTCAACAGAGCTCATTTAAACTTATTTCAGAACTTCGTTAAACTTACTTCAGATCTTCGTTAAACTTTCAACAGAGTTCATTAAACTTTTTCAGAACTCGTGAAACTTACTTCAGAACTCCTTATACTTTCAACAGAGCTCATTAAACTTATTTCATAACTTCGTTAAACTTACTTCCGAACTTCGTTAAACTTACTTCAGAACTTCGTTAAACTTACTTCAGAACTCGTTATACTTTCAACATAGCTAATTAAACTTACTTCAGAACTTCGTTAAACTTTCAATAGAGCTAATTAAACTTATTTCAGAACTCGTGAAACTTACTTCAGAACTCATTATACTTTCAACAGAGCTAATTAAACTTTACTTCAGAACTCGTTATACTTTCTGTAGAGCTCATTAAACTTACTTCAGAACTTTGTTAAACTTACTTCGAAACTTCGTTAAACTCTCAACATAGCTTATTAAACTTACTTCAAATCTCCTTACACTTACTTCAAAACTCGTTAAACTTTCAACTGAGCTGATTAAACTTACTTCGGAACTCCTTACAATTACTTTAGAACTTCGTTAAACTTACCATATTTACAGAAAAATGCCCCGTAGCAGGAACTTGCCGTGGGTAGGTTAGTCAGTCTTTTCCTTCCTTATCTAAACATGAGAGCTGACATCGGATCCAGGTCTAAACGAGCTCGCCCCATTGTTAACATACTTCTTAACCGTTACACCAGCTCATTCTCTAAACTTACTATAGAACTCGTTACATTTACTATAGAGCTCGTTATACTCACCATACAGCTCGTTAAACTTATTGCAGAGGTCGTTAAACTAACTACAGAACTCTTGATACTCACCATACAGCTCGTTAAACTTACTGCAGAGATCGTTAAACTCCTTGCAGAGGTCGTTAAACTTCTTGCAGAGGTCGTTAAACTTACTATAGAACTCGTTATACTCACTACAGGGCTCTATTAACTTATTGCAGAGGTCTTAAAACTAACTACAGAACTCATTATACTCACCACAGTGCTAGTTAATAAACAAACACTAAAAGACATGCGAAAGCGCACGTTTCCACTGCACTCTTCTTCAAAGAATTCTGTTTTGGGGCTGACAAAAGTTGTTCCCCTTTTACTTTGTTCTCTGCTATTCTGTTAAAAGAAATTCACCATCGTTGCCGATAAGTTACATAATAAATGATACGAAAATTAGCAGATATTGGTTGGCATTCTTAAAAAGCAGAGGAATGAAGTGCAAGTCAGAAGACACCATTGCCAGACCAGACAATATAAAACCGTAATGTAGACGCAGTGGCAAAGGGATTACGAACGCAATTCGCAATCCCGCATACCGCGTTCCAAACACAGTTGTGGGAGATTTGGAAGCAGACCGCCCTGTGCTTGTTTTCATGCAATGGTATGAGTGTTATTCGTTCAAATAGCAGTGGCAAACTACTGCACGTAAATTCGCCAAGAAATCACAAACAGGCCCCTAAAAAAATGCTGGGGTTGACTGTAACGTCCTGTAAATTATATGCAACTTTTAAAACAAAGTTATCCGCAAACAGGAACTTAAACCTGCGACGTCCAAACAACGAAACCAACTTGCTAACGGCTAATAGCACTGCATTTGACCAAATAACCGTTCTTCAAGGGGCTATATGTATAGACAGTACAGCCAGTGTTTCCCAACGTGGGGCCCACGCCCCACAGGGGGGCAATTCGATTGTCAAGGGGGGCAATTCGAAAATGGAAGAAATCGGCTGAATATAACAAAACGGGGAGACTTGAGACTGAAGTTAGCTAAATTGGAACCTGACATAAGATCTCTTTGCAGCAAGCATCAAGCGCAAGGATCTTACTAAATTTAAATAATAAATAATTACTAATAATTAAAATAATATAGAAAAATCTTTCATTAAAATTATTTTGTACTTGAATTTCAGTTCTCCATTATATGTTTTGAAAATTTACTTACTGTGTTTGCTCAATAATTACCTAGTGATTTCTTCCTAAAACCTATCATTCAAGTTTCTTTAGTGAACATTTCAATTTTTGAATATAAAAAAATAATGTATATGTTGGGGGGGGGGGCCGTGGGGCGGGGGAGGGGGGCAATATGAATTTTAGAAAGGCTTAAGTGGGGTATGGCACAAAAAAGGTTGGGAAACACTGACAGCCCATTACTTTCCCCGTATAACATGCGACCGACTGGTGCTTAACATACTTATCTACATGTCCAAACGGAACATGTGGGCTGATGTGATAGAGCGCAACCTCGCCAACCATTATGTCCCAGCCGTCGGTTGACGATCGCAATACAAGTATAAACATTATACGGTCAAGATCGCCAGTGGCCGAACCTGATGATCTTCTTCCTTCTTGTTGGGATTGACCATATAAGTTCAACTTGAAAACAACCTTAAATTGAAACTTCTGGACAGATGTTAAAAAATTATATCCATATTTTTGTTTCTTGTATATTTATTCACCTTTTTCGTACAGGGTTTCTCTTCCGACAATTGACAATATGCAAATATTAAGCTCAATAGTTAATCAAACTGTATGAAATATATTTTGGATTCATGGTTTCATCTTTGCCTCTCCTTCTTTTCATAATCACTTCGTCAGATAGTGAAGTTATTCGTTTTACTTGTATTACTTTAGTCTAAGTTACCTTCATCTTAGATTATACCATTGTCCAGATGTATACCATTATTACTAGGATGTTTAAATCAAGTCATTCCTCGATGATATCCAAACGTTAACTGCCAATTCGCTTGTTGTGGTTTCTAACCTCCGTTCTACTCATAATTTTTCTACGAAATTTCAGTGCGCCTTTGTGCAGTTTGTTCTAACCTTTTCTAACACCAAAACCCACTTCAGCTTTATAAATTCGTTATCTTTAGTTCTATGTCCGAGCTTTGTCATGTCGTCTTAAAACAGCCGTACTGTTATACTGATGTCGTCAGTGTTACGCCGGCCTCCATTACTTTCACAGATAACTTATGCCAATTTCACGAGGCAGGATCTATCCCAGAACTGCACTGACTGGGAAGTTGTTGCCCTGCCACAAGTGGGGATCGAAACTAGGAAAATTCTTTTGATATGCCTGGGTTCTGACTGTTGCACCACCCTGACACTCATATGTAGGGTTATGACATATGAACGTATCTGCTACATTATAACAACTCTCTTATGTAGAGGTATAAACATTTCAACCCAACTGGTATGTAACGACTCCCTTATGTAGAGATTTTTTTTTTTTTTTTTTTTTGCATATCCTTTACAGGACATCGCTGTCAACATCAGCATCTTTCAGCTGATTGTTGATTTCTTGGCAAGATTACGCTCAGTAGTTTGCCATTGGTTTCTGAGGTACCTGCTCAATACCCCTAAGTTACCGACGTGGAGAGAACCGCTACCAATTCTCTCGGAATGTCACGTTACTTACGAGAGTATACGAGATTACGGAGAAAGTCATGTTACCTCTAGACCAGAGAGACCGCCATGTAGAGATATAAACGTTTCAAATTAACTGATATATGACGGCTTCCGTATGTAGAGGTATAAATAATTTCAAACTAAATTATATCACTACTCTCGACTCTACCTGCAGAGCAGCAGGTTGTGTCTCTCTTGGTCTGGTCCCTAACCCAAGGCTTGTCCGACATGTAGTTGTGCTTCCGTCGACACTGCTCTCTGGGTCACTGGAACACGCAAGGCCCCCCCTCCCACCGCGACAAGGTGGAGACACATCGGGGGAAGGGGGGTATAACTAAATGAAACACGGAGAACGAGCAAAACAGTTACAAATAAATTAAGCATTCATGATCTGGTGCCTGCGCAGAATAGAATGATTCAAATGGTTTAATTATAATACATACTGAATAATGCTTGCTTGCTTGCTTGTGTTCGTTGGCTTGAGCTCCAACGCGAAGTCCTGTATGCCGGATGAAGGCATCCTGTTGTCCAACATCAGTGTGATGTCATACAGGACCTGAGGTTTGCGTGAGTATCCGTTGTCCCATGTCTGGCTTATTGGTGTGCAGACTGGTGGTTCCTCGCCGTACAGGCAGACACTCTCTGACTTCGGAGGAATCGGCGATCCTATTGACTTTAGCCAGGACCCCGAAGGGACCTGTTGTCCAGGACGCTCGACGAGGACGCGTCAATAGGTCTTGGCCAGTATATAACCCGGCCCTGGTGCCTTGGAAACACCTCTGCGTCCCATACTGAATAATGAAGAAGGTTGGTTATTAAAGACGATAAAACAAAGACAATTGAATTAATTTGGTCACTTGAAACGTCATGAAAGTTTGGAAAGAACGATAATGGGGGGGGGGGGGTGTATATGCCAGGGAAGAGAGGAAGACCAAAGAGAAGATGGGTGTAGAATGTGGCAGATGATCTCCTAATGGGTGTATCGGACGCGGGACATCTTGCTTATGACGAGTTTTCCAGAAGTTTGTTATGCAAGGTTTAGGGGTAGAAATAGACATATTCCAGCGAATCAGGAGATGAGGTAACGACGCTGGCCCTGCTGTAGCAGGGATGACCAGAGAATCTGGCCGACACTCATTTCTCCCATGAAAGGCCAGACAGACACATAGCAAATTTTAATTGATACCATTAGTATTGGGACTCTTCGCTGGTTGTTGTAGGTGAGGAAGGAGCACGAATGAGAATATCCCGAGTGCTGTGGTGTCAGTTCTTGACTCAACTCATGCGCAAGCACCAATTAGTGAATGTTTATTGTTTATTAGTAATTCTTGTAGTTGTTCTCTGTGTATCTGACCCATACAGTAGTGTCTGTTTAACATCGGGTGTCAAGATATAAGTTTATTGCTGAGTTTAACGTCCTTTGACTCCTACATGTTTCCTAGTGCTATGAATTCTCATCTGGTCTTTTGTGTTCTTATTTTAATATCTCTATCTCTTTCCCCATATTTGTCAACATTGCTTCCCAAACAGGTGTATAATTTGGTCTCTAGAAGCTTGGTTTCACCAAGCCAGATCAAATTGTTATTTATTTGGTTTAATTTCATTATTTGTGTTGTTTCGCTAAGAATTTTAAGACCTAATTGTTGCGGCCGTCACATAAAGTGTGATTAGTTTATCCAGCATTTGATTACTTATGTCTGTGACACGAGTGCAATGGCATTGGCAAAGTCACAATCATCAAGTTGCCTTTTAGAGTCCACTGAATTCCATTGCTGGCGGTAGTAGCTGTCTTTATAGCCCAATATTTTATCAGTAAAAATAATAATGGTGGCAAAAGGCATCCTTTTCGTACTTCTGTTTTTATTTAAAATGCATCTGTCAGTCTTCCCACACGAAGAACTCTACACTTCATTTCTTCATATATTGCTCTTGTTAAATTAATTATGTGTTGTGGCACCCCATAGTGCCGCAATCATCCCCCAAAGGGATTCCCTATCAATGCTGTCAAATGACTTTTCATAATCCATAAATTCAATATAAAGTGGCGAATGCAATTCATTACTTTGTTCAGTTATTATACGCAATGGGATTATCTAGTCATTACTGGATCTGTTTGGTCGGAAGCCTGCTTGTTCATCCATTATATGTGTGTCAATGGCATCACCTAATGTCTCCTAGGGTTGCTAGACGTCCTGCGAAAAGAAGACATGTCCTCCTTTTTAGCCTAATATCCTCCGTCCGGTAGGCAAAGCTAAATACCCTTAAAATGTCTGGCTTTTCTTATATTTTATGTTATAATGTTTTATGTATTGTTGTTACAACTTACAATGTATCTACACTCTACCGTATGTTTACATTGATAAAATGTCTCTATGGTCAAAATGTTAATGTTATTTCCGGTAGCAAAGACGCAAATTAAAATTATTTTTAATTTGTAATTTTTGCCGTCTATGTTTATGAAAGCTGAACACAATGGCAGCGTGGAAAGAGTGTTCTCCTTGATTAATGTTCAATGGACAAAGGAAAGGAACAGACTCTTACTCGACTCTGTAAAGGGCATCATTCTCACAAAGTACAATTTGAAGAATCTTACTTGTGAACGGTTTTATGCATATGTGATTGCTAACGAAGATCTTCTACAAAAAGTTGGCTCCGCCGAGAAATATGGTGTGTAATTAACAAAGATTATAAGGTAATAATTGTACAATCGGCTGTTTAAATAATGACTTAAATAATGTTTTTTAGCATTTTGTAAAAGGCCTCCATTGAATTTATGTTTATTTTTTAACATGATTGTTTCTTGATCGATTCACTAAGAGTAAGATACACTTATTGGCAGCTATTGTAATAAAATTGTACTGATTGTGGGTTTAATCTGGAACGATTCAAATGAAACATTCAATATGTCCTCCTTTGTCCTCTTTTTTGTCTTATTATGTCCTCCTTTTGGTGCCCACGTAACTGGCAACCCTAACGTCTCCATAATGTTCCTGCTTAATATTTTCCCAGGCACTGACAACAGCATTATTCCTCTGTAATGTTCACACACCTGCAGGTCCCCCTTCTTAGGGCGCTGTAGCATAATCATGTTCTCCACACCGTCTTATTTTGTTTATTAACTATGTAACTTCTTGTGACTATGTTGACAGATACTCATAGCAGACAGATTCTGGCACGCTTATCGACTTAGCACGGTACGGTAATAACAGGCGACATGCCGTTGCTAGTTAACGGTGCTTATTGTGTCATGAGCAAGGATGGAGGCGGGGCTTGTCGCTTACCAAAGTGAGGGAAGGGCTCTTGTATAGCAGGGGCGGGGAACCTTTTACTCTGCCAAGGGACATGCACATATTTATCACATTATTCACGAGTAATACAAAATTATCATCTTACAATTAGACTGCTACATTTCGGCAAACATGTAATTAGCTCACCCCTAATGTGATGGCTGGAACTACTTCTCTTTGGTTAGGTGCGTAATGTTAGCTGGCATTGATGATGTTTCTAATGTGATGGCTGGAACTACTTCTCTTTGGTTAGGTGCGTAATGTTAGCTGGCATTGATGATGTTTCTAATGTGATGGCTGGAACTGCTTCTCTTTGGTTAGGTGCGTAATGTTAGCTAGCATTGATGATGTTTCTAATGTGATGACTGGAACTGCTTCTCTTTGGTTAGGTGCGTAATGTTAGCTGGCATTGATGATGTTTCTAATGTGATGACTGGAACTGCTTCTCTTTGGTTAGGTGCGTAATGTTAGCTGGCATTGATGATGTTTCTAATGTGATGACTGGAACTGCTTCTCTTTGGTTAGGTGCGTAATGTTAGCTGGCATTGATGATGTTTCTAATGTGATGGCTGGAACTACTTCTCTTTGGTTAGGTGCGTAATGTTAGCTGGCATTGATGATGTTTCTAATGTGATGACTGGAACTGCTTCTCTTTGGTTAGGTGCGTAATGTTAGCTGGCATTGATGATGTTTCTAATGTGATGGCTGGAACTACTTCTCTTTGGTTAGGTGCGTAATGTTAGCTGGCATTGATGATGTTTCTAATGTGATGGCTGGAACTGCTTCTCTTTGGTTAGGTGCGTAATGTTAGCTGGCATTGATGATGTTTCTAATGTGATGGCTGGAACTACTTCTCTTTGGTTAGATGCGTAATGTTAGCTGGCATTGATGATGTTTCTAATGTGATGGCTGGAACTGCTTCTCTTTGGTTAGGTGCGTAATGTTAGCTGGCATTGATGATGTTTCTAATGTGATGGCTGGAACTACTTCTCTTTGGTTAGGTGCGTAATGTTAGCTGGCATTGATGATGTTTCTAATGTGATGGCTGGAACTACTTCTCTTTGGTTAGGTGCGTAATGTTAGCTGGCATTGATGATGTTTCTAATGTGATGGCTGGAACTGCTTCTCTTTGGTTAGGTGCGTAATGTTAGCTGGCATTGATGATGTTTCTAATGTGATGGCTGGAACTACTTCTCTTTGGTTAGGTGCGTAATGTTAGCTGGCATTGATGATGTTTCTAATGTGATGGCTGGAACTGCTTCTCTTTGGTTAGGTGCGTAATGTTAGCTGGCATTGATGATGTGTCTAATGTGATGACTGGAACTGCTTCTCTTTGGTTAGGTGCGTAATGTTAGCTGGCATTGATGATGTTTCTAATGTGATGACTGGAACTGCTTCTCTTTGGTTAGGTGCGTAATGTTAGCTCGCATTGATGATGTTTCTAATGTGATGGCTGGAACTACTTCTCTTTGGTTAGGTGCGTAATGTTAGCTGGCATTGATGATGTTTCTAATATGATGACTGGAACTGCTTCTCTTTGGTTAGGTGCGTAATGTTAGCTGGCATTGATGATGTTTCTAATGTGATGGCTGGAACTGCTTCTCTTTGGTTAGGTGCGTAATGTTAGCTGGCATTGATGATGTGTCTAATGTGATGACTGGAACTGCTTCTCTTTGGTTAGGTGCGTAATGTTAGCTGGCATTGATGATGTTTCTAATGTGATGACTGGAACTGCTTCTCTTTGGTTAGGTGCGTAATGTTAGCTGGCATTGATGATGTTTCTAATGTGATGGCTGGAACTACTTCTCTTTGGTTAGGTGCGTAATGTTAGCTGGCATTGATGATGTTTCTAATATGATGACTGGAACTGCTTCTCTTTGGTTAGGTGCGTAATGTTAGCTGGCATTGATGATGTTTCTAATGTGATGGCTGGAACTACTTCTCTTTGGTTAGGTGCGTAATGTTAGCTGGCATTGATGATGTTTCTACTAGATTTTATTGATGATTGTTTATAAAGCTTCTAGATTTATTGAATTTCGAGACCCGGCTTGTCCTGTTGTCTTGACAAGGCCAAGGCCAAGACCAAGTGACTTCGCGTGTATCTTATACGGTCCGCAGGCCAAATGTTTCCCGCGCTGGTCAAGACATTTCAGTACCACGGCTGCCAAATACTGCCACTACTGTCTATTAAAACATTTAATTTGGTATGAGTCAGTGATGTCATAGTACCATCATATTTCGTGGGCTTGAGAGTACGGAGACATAAGAGGTCAGTCTTTCCCTCACTTAGTGAGACGAAGAACGCAGGTGTCTAACCCTCGTCCGACCACGCTTTAAACAATGTTAGTGTATCTTCCTATCAAATACATTAACTCTCCCGCTGTACTGTTTCTTTTTTTTTTCCTTTCGCATATCCTTTACAGAACATTGCAGTCAACACCAGCATTTTTCAGCTGCTGTTGATGTCTTGGCAAGTTTTACGTTCAGTAGTTTGCCATTGCATTCTGAACGACCAGTTCACATACCCTCCGTAAGTAACCAACGCGACGCGATCCGCTGCCGAATCTCGCGCAGCTATGTTTCGTACGAAAGTATACGGGATTACGAACAACGTCCTTAACTTCTACGCCAGGGAGACCGGCCCCGCTGTACTATTAATTATTAAATCAAATTTCTTTTTTGACGGTAGATTGCTGTGACGCAGATTAGTATGCCAACACGACTGCACTGTCTATTATTAGATCAAATTTTGGGGGTTGACCTTAGTCCGCTGTGACGTGAGTTAGTGCAGCACCACGAATGTACTGTCTATTATTAGATCAAATGTCGGGATTCCCCTTAGACCGTTGTGACGTAGGTACCGCGGCACGATGGCTCTACAGTCTAATATTTTTTTCTTTTTTTTTAAATATTAAGTTTCGTAACAGGAACCTTCTTTGAGCATGAGCAGTGTTAAGACTATCGTAGGTACTTCAATTTTAATTCACCGCAAACAAAGGAAATTCCAGGGCCCACGTCATATCCTGGAGTCCCCTTATTCGCGCTGTATCTCGGTGTGCATGACCTTGACTGGAATAACGTTGTCAGTGTGCAGAAAATGGTTTAGTTATATGTGTGAGTTGACCTGAATATTTCAGTGGTTGTATACTCTTGTGCACACTTAGGGGCTGTTATTGTGTGCTAATTTGTGACCCTGAAAAGGGCCCGTTCCGTTATGGCATTCTTCTAGTGGCCCTGAAAAGGGCCCATTGCTGGATGATACTGCTGTATGCATGAGTTGACAATCATATTCTGCAGACTAGTGTTGCGGCGGTGGCCAGACTGCAGACAATTGTTGGGGTGGCCAGAATCGAACAATGTCAGCTAGAATGGTGTTGAACACATCTAGGCCAGCACATTTAGTGCGACGACGCCACATGAATTAGCACATGTAGGAATCGAGTAGATGCCTGTGTGTTCCATTCTGCCTCTTGGGTTAGGGTTAGGGTTAGGGTTAGGACAGCTGCTGTCAGTTCAATAAAATTCATGACTGCAGAAAGCCAACGTAAAAATGTACTACACACACTGTGTTACCGTTCGTCGCCCCTTTTTCGCGCCATGTCGCGCCATGACACGCACTGAAAAAAACTTTAATTGAACGGAGATCCCCCGCCAGTGCTACATATAGCTGCTAACTACGCTATATATAGCTGCTAACGCTAAATATATCCTCGTGACGTCTGTTGCGGTGAATTAAAATTGAAGTACCCTATCGTATTTTGCAGGTCTGAGTGTACGGAGGTGACCAGTCTTTACCTCCCGCGGCAAATAACGAGAGCTGGCATCAAACACTTGACCGATCACGCTCATGCCATTGTCAAGATACTGTCTTATCCCTAGCACAAAATCGCCCACTGTACTGTCAGTTCACAAATAAACACACATAATTGTTTTGGTGCTCACAGAAGGAGCAGAAGGAAGTAGAGATTAGAGGACGCATTAGACAACATAAAATTTGAAAGCTATAGTTACCGACCGGGATTCGAACCTGTCACCTCCAAATGACGACCCCTCGCAGCAGAAACAAGTGTACTTCGTCGCATGAGGAGTATCTAGTTGGTCAGTTGATTCCATTGTACTGTCTAATGTTAGAGGACATGTCGGGGATTTAGTGGCTGTAACGTGCGTGTTTTTACGCCAAGGTGGGGGTGGATGCACGAGTTAAGAATCTAATCGAGGTTACAGAGTCAGATAAGAGGTATGCGGATGTAGGGTCAGAGCGGTGCAGTAAGCAATCCCAAGACAATGGTTGGCCCCAAACACAATGAAGGGTTATATCACAGAGATGTCTGTCTGAGTCACCAGGGGGCAGAGAGGAACGTGCTGGAGAGAGAATAGACAAAGGAAACCCCCAAAAATGTAATGTTGGAGGAATTTGGAATGGGGTTCAAGGGTGAAATAGACTTTCACGGGTGGGCCCGGGGAGAGTGAATAAAGACACTAGTCTGAGCAAATTGGGGACAGTTGAATCGGGCTAAGGGAGGGAGACTTAGCTAGACAGTGGAGTTCTGAGGCTTAGCCAGGAGAGTTGAGTTGGGGGATACGATACAGAAACTAGCCAGTTACTCGGTGTTTGGGCTAAGGAGGGAAACTTAGCCAGACATTCAGTTGAGTTCGGACACGGAAAGAGTCCAGTACGTCTAGTTGTGTCACAAGGCCGATCGAAGGCAGTATTGTGTATTTACCTGTTCCAGTGTGGTTTCTGGGAATAGTGTATGTTTTCATCATGTCTCTTCATAAGCAATAAAGTTTTGTGCGCGGAAAAAAAAACGGTGTTATCCAGTGCCTATAGCTATTCATAAGTATGCCTGCAGAGTATTCATACAGACATGCCTCTGGACATAACCATAGCCAATTCTATCTGTCAGAAACATTGTGACAGTGGCTAACAGGTTAAATTGTTGGCCTAGACTCCAAAAGTACTGTGTTCTAATAAAGTTGAGGACAAAGATTATCAGGACAGTTTTTATTTCTAGAGATATCCAATGGAACACTCCATTCGGATCGATAGGTAGTGGATTGGTTACGAACCGTTTCCGACCAGGCAAATAACGAAGGGACCCATGTATAGGCCTACACCTTGATCAAGTTAAAGCTCCCCTCCTCTTTCTGAAATCGTAACGACTAGGCCGTAATGAACACACATCTGGCACAATTTTACAATTTGAAACAAATGTACGTGACACGGAATGATGTTGAAGAGGAAGGCAAACGTGAACTGAAAAGAAGGATAAGACGAAACTGTTGTCAAACCGTGTCCTGAAAGGAAGGATAAGACCAAACTGTTGTCAAATGATTAAAAGGAGGTTTATTTAACAATGTGTTTACAGGCGGGAGAATCGTCTTTGTTGCACCGGGTTTTATCCCATACGGCTCGGTCTCTTCCAACAGGGCGGCCAGCCAAAGGCGTTGCACAAAGAACGAACTCCAGCGACGATCCTCTCAGAAGTCTCCGGGGGAAAAAAAACTGCAATAGGGAACCGAATGAAGGAATTCGGAATCGAACTTACAACCTTCGGGGCGCAAGGCAGGCGGCTTACCCACTTCGCCCCGGAGATCACAGTAAAATGATTATAATAGGATATTTAATGTCAATTCAAACGTTAGCATACAGTTTAATTTGCCACGTAAAAGTAGTGATACTGCCAAAATAATAACAATTGCAAAATGAGATTAATTGTTAGCTCTGTATTCCTAAATATTCTGGTACGCCTGAGAGGGCTGTCACCAAATAACCTGACATGAACATCATTACAAGAAGTTGTGCAGTGGAGGGGTGGGATGGGAAGTAAAGATGGGCCTCAGACTCATTAAGTTCTAACATGAGAAACTTCCCACGAGTTCACAAAATACGTCGAGGGCAATGAACAAACGAAGGCAGCCAGGTCGACATTAGAATTCATGGGGCGCTCTCAGCTTCAAACGTGTATATTCATGGAGGCTGCGTGTCGGTGTCTATTGTCAGTTCCTGGGTTTTCATTAGAAAGATCAAAGGGCCTCGTCTGTTCTGATACGCGATCTCCAAGAACCGAGATTTTTCAAAGGCTGACATCGATATTCAAGGCCTCCGAGGAAAAGTGCGCTGTCTCACTTCCTGGGGGAAGAGTTGATATTGGGCAGATCTGCCCTCAAGATTTACTGCCGCCTTACGCTGTAAACTGTACCGTTGTTTGGGAGGGAGGTAGGGACCAAAAAATTCTAACCGTGTATGAATATGTTTGGTAACCCCATATTCTGGTAATTAGGGTGCAGGTGGTTTATAGATAACACACATGACTTGGTAAAAAAGTAAAGGATCCCTTTACGCTCCTTAAGGCGCATGGGCGTACGGTGCTATATCCGTTTGTTTATAGACCAATGGGCACACGCTGGGCGATGTGGTTAGTATAACGCCCGCCGCGTTTGTTCCCCAAGACATTCTTGGTACTCAATTTACGCTGATGTGATCTGTGAGACCATTACACATGTTTAAAAAATCCGAAGGCCCAGCTGTGGATCGAACTCATGACCATCGAGTCGGCAGGCGAGTGTCTGGCCACTACGCTACCTCTGCTCACCTTTGTGACCTGGTATTCTGGTTAGTAATTACAATAATCTTTTCAATCCCTATGGAGTTCGACTTTACAACAGACAATGCGTGAGTATGAATGAGTCACAGAATTAACATCAGAAAGAAGCAGCTAAAATAACAATTCAAATCATCATTGCATGCCACGCTGAGCGACGCAGTCGAACACGCTCTCAAGCGAATAGTTATCTTCTGTGTGTTTGATCAGTTTGACCGCTGGATCATTTTCCGTGCCAATCTATCAAATCGCCCATCAAATTTCATTCTCTGTGGACATCAGTCTCAAACACCCTCGATACTCCTGGTTGTCACAATCTTCTCTCGACCCTATCGTTTCACACGATGCCTCCTGCATTTTCGTGTCCAGGTCATCCTTAATGTCCTTTGCCCACCACAATAGTGGTCCTCCATTGCCTCCATGTCCAGACACCACTCATTTCTTTACTGCTCTTTGTGAACTCGTTTCGTGTGGCTAAAGTATTTCATTCCCTTGGTTTTGTTCTCTTTGAAACCAATTTTTGTTGAATTTGTATACATGATATTGTTATTCTTTATCGTATTGAATTAGTCTAATTTTCCGGACTTTGTTTGTTTTGTTTCTTCTGATGAATTTTGTTACCGCAATGTCTTCCATGATTTTGTTATTGTGTTCTAATTATGGCCGTTTAATGCTACTCTTTACTTAATTTATTTCATTTTATGCATACATAACACATAATAATCGGAATAATGATAACAATAATTATTATTATACAAGAAAAAAAAACACAAGACGCCCAGCATTGTGTAGATATGTGAAGTGTTATGACCATCATTGTGTAGGTATGTGAAGTGTTAGGACATCATTGTGTAGATATGTGAACTGTTATGACCATCATTGTGTAGATATGTGAACTGTTATGACCATCATTGTGTAGATATGTGAACTGTTATGACCATCATTGTGTAGATATGTGAGGTGTTATGACCATCATTGTGTAGATATGTGAACTGTTATGACCATCATTGTGTAGATATGTGAAGTGTTAGGACCATCATTGTGTAGATATGTAAAGTGCTATGACCATCATTGTGTAGATATGTGAAGTGTTAGGACCATCATTGTGTAGATATGTAAAGTGTTAGGACCATCATTGTATAGATATGTGAACTGTTATGACCATCATTGTGTAGATATGTAAAGTGTTAAGACCATCATTGTGTAGATATGTGAAGTGTTATGACCATCATTGTGTAGATATGTAAAGTGTTAGGACCATCATTGTGTAGATATGTAAAGTGTCAGGACCATCATTGTGTAGGTATGTGAACTGTTATGACCATCATTGTGTAGGTATGTGAACTGTTATGACCATCATTGTGTAGGTATGTGAACTGTTATGACCATCATTGTGTAGATATGTGAAGTGTTGTGACCATCATTGTGTAGATATGTAAAGTGCTATGACCATCATTGTGTAGATATGTGAACTATTAGGACCATCATTGTGTAGATATGTGAAGTGCTATGACCATCATTGTGTAGATATGTAAAGTGCTATGACCATCATTGTGTAGATATGTGAACTATTATGACCATCATTGTGTAGATATGTGAACTATTAGGACCATCCTTGTGTAAATATGTGAAGTGTTAGGACCATCATTGTGTAGATATGTGAAGTGTTAGGACCATCATTGTGTAGATATGTGAACTATTAGGACCATCCTTGTGTAGATATGTGAACTATTATGACCATCATTGAGTAGATATGTGAACTATTAGGACCATCCTTGTGTAGATATGTGAACTGTTAGGACCATCATTGTGTAGATATGTGAACTGTTAGGGCCATCATTGTGTAGATATGTGAAGTGTTACGACCATCATTGTGTAGATATGTGAAGTGTTACGACCATCATTGTGTAGGTCTGCGTGTACAGAGCGACACGTGACCAGTCTTTCCTTCTCGTACCTCGATCGTTGTCACCTAACTCTGTGTCGACCGCACTTGCGCCATTGTCAGTCTAACGTCCTAACAGTAACGGGGGAAACTGAACACTCGTAACAGGCAGGGTTGCCACTTTTGTTTTGACCACACTAAAAATCCATAAATATCTAGATTTCGTTGGAAGTATCTAAGAACAATATCCAGATTGAGAAAGTAAGAAATTACATATGTATTGATGTGACTGCCATCTCCCTGGCGAAGGTGTTTACGGCTTTCGCCGTAACCCCGTATATTCTCGTGAGTAACGCGGCTAAGCTCGAACTGGCAGCGGTTCGAGCCGCGCTGGTAATTTACGGGGGTATGTGAGCCGGTCGCCCAGAAAGCAATGGCAAACTACTGAGCGTAATCTTGCCTAGTACATCAACAGCAGCTGAAAAATTCTGATGTTGACTGCAACGGCCTGTAAGGGATATGCAACATTTAAAAAATTTGATGTGACTTGCCCTATAGAATCATGTCCTCATCTTCACTGATGTCTGTCTCACAAGATGCACTTAGCTTGGATGATGAAGTTGAAGCTTCAGATTCAAAATGACTCTGGTATGCTTTAGCTATTCCAATTTCTTTTAATGCACGATCAGGGAGCTGATAAGTTGAACAGCATTTTCCTGCTCTCGTCAGGCCAAATCTTATTGGCAAGATAGCATTTAAGAGGTCACAAGTTTCATCCTGTTTCTTAGTTTATATTTTGTATAATTCATAACACTGAAAACTCTTTCCACATCAGCATTTGAATGGGGTAGTATCATGGCAGACATCGCACATTCAAAGAGCTCACAGAATGGACTGTTACCTAAGGCATCTTTAACTTGTCTTACACTCCAAAAGGCTTCAGTTTCTGTTTTGTTTCTCCAGTCAACCAAATTTATTTTGGTTAACTGATATTCTGCTTCCGCCACACTATTATCAGTAGCCCCTAAATATTTCATAACTTGACAATATTTTGATATGTCCTTTACTGGCTGAAGTATGTTGTTAACAGAAAAGAGTGAAATATTTTTCAATACATCTAAATTTTCAGGAAGTCTCTGCTTCAGTTGCTTGAATAATGAGAGGAGAAAATTTTGACAGCGCTTTCTTAAGTTGTTCTCTTCATTTTCTGTTAACAGTCCTTTTGTTTTTAAACCATCAATTTTTGATTCGATTTGGTATCCCAGGTATGGTTTAGGAGCCAAATAGCTCTCTAAAGTCAGCTTTAGAAGTTGGCAATACAAGTCTTTTACCAATTGAATGAAATAGCAAAGTGAGATCGTCAAGTAATTTAACTTTATCAACATTTTGAGATTCAAACAGTTTATTAACTTTTTGCACTTCACTTAAAATGGGTTGTAAAAAGAGAAGGAATGCCAAATTTTTTTCATCACTGTACATTCCATTTAGTATTTCAGCTGTGTAGCACTTTTCACTTTGTCTTGTTATAACTTATTTCGAAGTGTGTCTTCAACTCCAACCATTGGTTTACAATTACTTCAACAGCTGGTTGAATTGATAACCGTCTAGTTTTGCAATATGACAGAATGTTCAGTGGCGAGGAACTATCATTTAATGCTTTATATAAATTATTATATTGTTGTTGTCTGACAGATGATTTGGAGAACCAGTTATGTGTTTCAGAAAATAAGGAATACTAAATTCCTTGGTAAACATTCTGATGAGGCATGTGATAATGCTAGCTGCAAGGAATGACAGGCACATTTTATGAGGATTAAAGATGGGATATCTTTCTTCAATTTTGCATAAACGCCATGGTTGATACCAACCATTATCGAGGCATTATCTGTACCAGTTGTAGCCAAATTCACATGCAAAATATCACAATGTCGGCATCACAGCAATAAGTCGCAGCACAGTGACTTTACAGTTCAAATAATGTTATTATAATGTATGCGCCCTTTTACTTATTACCGGGGGGGGGGGGGGGGTGGCAGATTGTTGAGCGTTGACCCAAGTCAGTTCAAAGTTTAAATAATGGAGTTACCATAATTTACGCGAGTCCAGACCAAACAAAATATGGGTAAATGACACCGAAAGAAAAGTAAAATCTAGAAAGTATTCAAAATATCCAACTCCAAAGGAAAAGTATCTAGAATTGCATCCAGCATCCAAACGTCAGAAAACGGTATCCAGACGCCGGCAAAAACCTCTAGATCTCGATATAAAATATCTAGAATGGCAACCCTGGTAACAGGCTGACAACGCCTAACCCAAATTCTGGCCACCCGTCACGATGGCCTGGATGGACCACTCCCACGGACCGGTCTTTCATTCTTTAACAGTTAAGAGTACATGACAATGATGCACTGAGATTAGAAGTGATTATTTTACTTAATTTCTTTTAAAATGATATCCATTTCAGACTGGGACGACCTAGGAATCTGGAAAAATCTTCGCCTCGATTGGCGATTTGAACACATGATAACCGAGTTGATTGCTCGCAGTCCTTACATTCATAGATCAACGGCTCAGTCAACTTCCGTCGCACTGATAACCTCTATTCACAGAGGCACTATTTTAGAGAGTTCAGTGGCCCAATGGTTAGTGCGATTGCCTGTTGGGCTCGTGGTCCGAGATCAATCCTCAGCAGAGACAGGATTACTTTTAAAGGCTCTGTGGGAGGGGGGTGGGGGTCGACCCTGTCTCATATAATTAGTACGCAGCAATTGTCTGAATTCTCTAAGCAGGAAAAATGGCGAGCAAAGAAACTGGTCAACTGACCTCATTATGCCGAGGCCTAGAATATTGGAACGTCTGATACTTCATAACTAACTCTACGGCAGTATTGGCCGTGGGACAGCCCACAGCTCTTCTTCAGCTATACATCGAAGCTGGCAGACCACAGTTTAAAAACACAAAAACAAGTCGTTATCGATCAAGACAGAATCTAGCATAAAGCCGTTATCCCGTATACAATCACTCCTGTAACTTTACAGCTATAGAAATCTGGACGTGTGGTGGAGAAATGCCGCTGCCGGTTGACCTTGCACTTGCTATCAAGTTGCTGGATCCGACCGGAGACAAGAAGAATGCGTGCGGGTTTCCCTGTGATGTCTGACACGAAGGCGTGTCTCCAGTCCTTGTCCTGAATATGTCTCCAGTAGGACCCAAGAAAGGGAGATTAATCTGAAGTTTCGTTAGCTTTTGGTTGGTTAATCAGACAATGAGAAACAACAAACTCCCACAGACTTCAAAATAACCGGTAAAATGATTAGGTATTGATTCCAGGGTTCATTGTATACAGGTGGTCACGTGATTAGGCACGACTATCAGACATCAGGATAAATCAAGCTAGTTGCATATCCTTTACAGGACGTCGCAGTCAACCCCACCATTTTTTGACTGATTTCTTAGTAAGTTTACGTTAAGTAATTTATCTAGTACCATTGCTTTCTGAACGACTGCCACGCATACCATTGTAGTTAAATTAACGCAAAGCGGTCTGTATCTAAATCTCCCGCAGCGGTGTTTCGATCGTGGTTTGCGGGATAGCGAACTGCATCTGTAAACTCCTACGCCACAGAGCGGGCAGGTGCAGTCATCGGGAGAGTTAAAATCGAGGGAAACTGCAGATGAAGGAGCATGCAGTTCAACAAAGCCATTTAAAGATCACATTTACATGGTTAAGTCGCCCTGCTACTGAGTGAGTGCGTGGGCGACACTGTGATCTGTGAAATTCGCGTGGAATGTTTTTACATATGTCCTGTACAGCGACCTGCATTTTCGGAACAATGGCTACCGGCTGTTGCTGAATTGACTGATTTGCCCTTTCGGTTCACGAGTGCATTTTCCGGGAGATTTCTGGGAGTCGCCGCTGAAACTGCGGAGTTCGTGCTTTGTGCGACACTTTCGGAGGGTCGCCCTGCGGTAAGAGACCAAGCCATGTGAGAAAACCCGGGTTAATGAGGTATTTCTGGTGATAGCTGAGCCCATCGACGATGAACTGTGGTATTCGTGGAAGAATTTTGTGTTGGCATTCTGGCGGCGGCATTATGCACAGTGTACCTGTGCGGCTGTTGGATTGCCGAGACTCCTGTCTATTCCACTTTTCACACTGGACAGTGGGGAGCATTTTGTGTGATATTCGCTGGCACGGGAATAGAGCGTAATGGGGACGACCCGTTGCTGTGAAGTTGGAACCATGACTAACTAACTAACTAACCATTTACAGACCACGGAAAAAAAAACAAAACAAAAAAACAAACGCGCCAGGACGTCATTTCAATGGCCCCTCTCATAGCAGGAGGGAAATCATGAGCCCACCCTTATCAAAAGAGCTAAGATAGAAATATAATGTCAGAAGCATGCCCATCAGTAAAAGATGAAGATACCCGTTTTTCGTGAACACTATAAGGGGCAACTGACATGGAACGCGACCCAAGTTTACAGAAAGAAATGCGTGGTATACATTGAACGAATTAAGCGAGAGAAGAAAATGTTTTTTTTGCATATCCTTTACAGGACATCGCTGTCAACATCAGCATCTTTCAGCTGTATGTTGATTTCTTGGCAAGATTACGCTCAGTAGTTTGCCATTGCTTTCTGAGCGACCGGCTCAGTTATCCCGCAAGTCACCAGCGGGGGTCGAACCGCTCCCAGCTCTCGACCTGCTACGAGACTCTGCGTGATAAACGGGATTACGGAGAAAGTGTTGTAACTCCTCGGCCAGAGAGACCGGCAAGCGAGAGAAGGCTCGCGAGAAATTCTGGAAAGAAAGGCAATGAGCAAACCTAGGGCTCCTACAGAGAAGGATAAGTACACAGAGGAGACTGGAAAGATAACAAGTTTTTCTTTATTAAAAATTATGAAATGAAAATAAGTAAAAAAAAAAAAAAAAAAACTGAAATAGTAAATCTGCGAGAATGCAATCAGTGGTAGAAAAGGGTGATTGGAAGAACGCACTGCGATAGACAACGGAAGATTTTGCCACAACATGTCTTCAGGATTAAATAACAACAAAGATACAACTCACAAACTATCCGAACAAACGGCGTTGAAATATATTCCACATTGTGTGTCCCGGCCAATAATAGGTACCTGTATAAAAAATAACACTTCACCACCCACCGACAGTATCTGTTATGGGACTGCCTTTACTTGTACCCCTGGCCACCGCGGTAGCACGCTTGGCGGCCAGACTGATGGTTATGTGTTCGAATCTCCATCCAAATGATAATTTTTGTAAAAGTGACCTCTGCTCCCAGGTCGATCTAGACTACAAAGGGTACCAGGAAATGTCATGCGAAGTAAAAGCAACCGGTATAATGATGTTCAGCAATGAATGCGGAATGGTATATACACATAAGTGGCTAGCAACATTTACCCGTTGTGCTTCAGTCTCCTCTGTGTACTCCAGTCTTTAATATCCAACATACAAGTTGCATTTTTAATGACTGTGCAGTGGTTGAAAATATTGCCCGTCTAAGTTTTGTATTTACCTGTTATGTTGCATGAACTTTACAGAGAGTGAATACAAAACTGCTTGGAACTGCGTGCTTTGTTTTCATATGCCGGCCATCCCACAGAACTGTGTGATTTACTTATTGACTCACACTCGTAACGTTTTCTACTCAGCTATGCACCGCTTAATGGGATAAAAATGTGTCAGCATAGACACTAAAAACCCACCTTGGCAGGAGACATTTCGCGAAAGACGCCGAAGTTGAATGTGAAGTGAAAACGTGGTTTAGAAAACAAAGCACGCAGTTATATGTGTAAAAATAAATTTTTTCAAGTTGTTATCATATTTAGTTATTTTTCTACAGCCATGTGTGACTTACTCATTAACGTACCCTCGTACTTCTTGTAGGACTTGCTCATTAGTGTTCCTATCTTTCCATGATATTCTTTGCATTGTCCTCAGAAACCACATGTCCACTGTCATCAGATATTTTTTTAACTTGACTGCTCATTGTCCACGTTTCACATTCATACAAAAGTACAGATTCTATGCAGCACTTCAACACTATTGTTCTCGTTGCAAATGAGATCTTTTTATTAGACAGTATGTTTTCCATCTTCCAAAAGGCTATCTTCGCCATGACGATATTTGTTCTAATCGCTTCAAGGCACCTCCTATCAGATGTTATGACTGCTCCGAGATAGTTGTACTGATTCACTTGTTTAAGAACATTCCCATTTACGCCTATATCACATTATGGTATTTCTTTCTTCCCAGTGACGACCATAATCTCTGACCATATACTCGAGAGTAGATCAACAACAGACTGGAGCACATGGTGGAGACTGGAGCACTTTGTGGGAAAAAATCGTTCCGGTTGTCAAAACAAGTTCCAGTTGTTGTCTTCTCATAATGTGACCACAAAATGACTGCCTCTTACTGATGTTTGTTATAAGTTGTCTTTGTAACTTTTTTTTTTTTTTTTTTTTTTTTTTTTTTTTTTTTTTGCGTATCCTTTTACAGGACTTAGCTGTCAACAGCAGCATCTTTCAGCTGTCTGTTGATCTCTTGGCAAGATTACGCTCAGTAGTTTGCCATTGCTTTCTGAGCGGCCGGCTCAGTATCCGCAAGTCACGAGCGGGGGTCGAACCACCTCAGTTCTCGCTCCGCTGCGAGACTCTGCGTGATAAACGGGATTACAGAGAGAAAGTGTTGTAACCCCACAGCCAGAGAGACCGGCCTTTGTAACTTAGCCTCCCTCAAAATGTTCTGATTGTTCTTTTTGGCGATCCTGTTAATTTTCAGTATTTTCCCATAAAATTACATCTCTGGAACTTAGTCATTAAAATATTATTATTAATAATATTAATATTAATAATATATTTAAATATTCATTAAAATATGAAAAGATGATGGTTTTAAAACATCATCTAATTATTCTATAAATAGCCATACAAATTCAAGATGGCCGTCATGATCATGTGACAAATTTGCATAAAACATATATATTTATGCATAACAACCATTCATAACAGTGCTCTGAAAATTTCAACACCCTACGTTCAATTTTAAATTTTTAGTGAATTTAATTTGAAAACCAGTCATGTTTGCAAACATCCGCAAACACCCTTGGTAATCGGAGATAATAATGCTTCGGATTGTTGGTCAACAAAGTGTTCCGTGTAAATTAGTGCTCATATTGAGCTTATTTTATTCATTGCCAACCATGTTGCTAACATTTTATAGCTTTTACTTTGAAAACATTCACTAAAAAATATGAAAAGATGATGGTTTTAAAACATCATCTAATTATTCTATAAATAGCCATACAAATTCAAGATGGCCGTCATGATCATGTGACAAATTTGCATAAAACATATATATTTATGCATAACAACCATTCATAACAGTGCTCTGAAAATTTCAACACCCTACGTTCAATTTTAAATTTTTAGTGAATTTAATTTGAAAACCAGTCATGTTTGCAAACATCCGCAAACACCCTTGGTAATCGGAGATAATAATGCTTCGGATTGTTGGTCAACAAAGTGTTCCGTGTAAATTAGTGCTCATATTGAGCTTATTTTATTCATTGCCAACCATGTTGCTAACATTTTATAGCTTTTACTTTGAAAACATTCACTAAAAAATATGAAAAGATGATGGTTTTAAAACATCATCTAATTATTCTATAAATAGCCATACAAATTCAAGATGGCCGTCATGATCATGTGACAAATTTGCATAAAACATATATATTTATGCATAACAACCATTCATAACAGTGCTCTGAAAATTTCAACATCCTACGTT
Organism: Cepaea hortensis; assembly: GCA_963921405.1. Lineage (NCBI taxonomy): Eukaryota > Metazoa > Mollusca > Gastropoda > Stylommatophora > Helicidae > Cepaea > Cepaea hortensis. The sequence goes on from OY992886.1 coordinate 87,847,234, forward strand.
CGTTTTTAAATTTTTAGTGAATTTAATTTAAAAACTAGTCATTTTTTTAAAAATCCGCAAACACCCTTGGTAATGGGAGACAGTAATGCTCCGGATTGCTGGTCAGCAAAGTGTTAAAGCATGTCCTTCACAGAAATTCGCAATCAACCCTAGCACTGTTTGGCTGGTTGTGATTTACTAGGCAAGTTTACATTCAGTAGTTTGCCATTGCTTTCTGAACGACCGACGCTAATACCATTCTTAAAAAAATCAAAACAATAAGGTCTGCTTCTAAATCGCCTGCCGCTGATTTCAAACGCCTAATGCCCCTCTGACGTGCCTCCACCTTGTCGTGGTAGAGGGTCTTGCGTGTTCCAATCCCTACAGCTATGCTGACAGTAACACAGCTACATGTCGGACAGGTCAAAGGATAGGAACCAGACCAAAAGAGACACACACCTGCTGCTTGCAGGTAGACTGAGGACAGGCAGTCAAAGTCCGAATCAGGCGCACGATGCCACTAAATTCTTGGTCCAGACACATATTCTACAGATCTCTGCTGAGGGATATGGCTGAACGCCTCTAAGTCAATATCCCCGGGTATTGGGCCGGGCCGATACTCTCCCACTGCAAAATGGAGGTGTGATGCTGAGCCTGCTACATGCTTGGTCCAGATACATGATCGAAGGCTCTCACCCGAGGGATATGAGGGATCCCCAGATGAGAGGGTCTGGCCGTCACTCGCTTCTCTGCTACATGGAGGTAAGGTGCTGAGCCGGCAGCACATGTAGCCTACATCGCGATAGTTATTAAAAGCGTCCCAATCGCACGCAATGGTTACGATGCAAGTCTGCATAAAAAACTCATTGAGTGAGTATTGTCAAAGGTGGAGAAACGTCTCATTAATACGAAATGGAACACTTGGCTAGCGAATCCTTTACGTAGATGTCCGAAGCGAAAGCTTGCTGAGTGGTTGTCGTCTGCAAACTGACCGTTCCTGGTTTGCGTGAGGAGCGGCCAGTGGCGAGCGAAATATCCAATACATGGAAGTGAGGTATTAAAGCAGCCATGAGCAAGACGTAACGATTCCTTCGGTGAGCCCAGTACCAGAGCGCAATGTGTCGGCTCTGCAATTATGGAAGCCTCCTTGGATGGCGGGAAATGCCCATGGTCTGCCCCTGCCTTCCATTGAGTGTTGACCTTGATGTCTTTGGCCGTTTTACCTTGACCAGTTGAGATGTGGGCGACACCACAACAGAATGTCCCACAAAACCCCATGAAGGCTAACTTGGTTTTAAAAAACGCCCGCAGAAGTCGGTTTAAAGGTTGCAAATAAAAATGGCACAACGCATAAAAAGTCCCAGTGAAATGTCCTTCATGCCCGGAACATCTTTAACTATCTTGTCTTCCGGTCGGAACAGCTCTGACTATATGGTCTTCCGGGCATAGCGCCCGAACCGAAAGCTCACTGACTGCAGTCTGCAGACTGACTGTTGCTGATTTGTGCGGGGAGCGGCCGGTGGCGAACGAAATGCCCAATACATGGAAGTGGGGAATAAAAGCAGCCATATGCAAGACGTGGCGATTCCTTGGGTGATCCCAGCACCAGAGTGCTATGTATCGGCTCTGCAATTATGGAAGCCTCCTTGGATGGCGGAAAATGCCCATGGACTGCCCCTGAATTCTCTTGAGGGTTAACCGTGAAGTTTTTGACCGTTCTAACTTGACCAACTGGGATGTGGACGGCACCACCACGGTGAGAGTCCCCCAGGAGTGCTAACCTGGTTTTAAAAAACGCACGCTAAATTCGGATGTGTTGGCCTAAGGGTTTTGGCACACCGCAATTACCTCTGAAAAAAAAAAAAACAACAACAACTCCGGATGAACGCAGAAGAAGAAAAAGAAGAAGAAGAAGTAGAAGTAGAAGAAGAACGCCGAATGCGGGATCGTGTTCGCCACCCCTCTCCACAGACGCCAGCAGCTAGCACCTTAGTTACAATCATACAGGGTGTCTTTTAAATCACTGTGCAGTGTCTGAAAATATTGCCGGTCCAAGTTTTGTATTTACCTATTATGTTGCATGAACTTTACAGAGGGTGAATACAAAACTTGAATCGGCAATATTTTCAAACACTGCACAGTCATTAAAACTACGCCCTATATAAACCAGGCATACATCAAATAAAGAGGTCACATGGCAGAATGTATAAGAGCACACGCTCTTAAATTTCCACAGCAGTGACGACGGGGTAGTGGGTCATTTCCTATCCGTCTGTTTGACTTAACCTTTGACGTCTCCTTCAGAAAGCAATGTCAAACTACTTAACGTAAAATAGTCTAGAAAATTAACCTGGGATTCGGGTTACTCGCAAAGTCCTGCAAAAAGACATGCACCATTTAATAACAAATAAACAAACACAAACATATTAAACAGTTTTGCTGGTCTAGCAAGCAGCTTGCTCGTGTCAGTAAAGAACGACACGTGATCTCACAGACGGGGTAACGGATACTTCTGATCTCCCACCAGATAAGAGCACGTTCCACACCGCCCCTTTGGGAATCGAAACTATAGAGATCACGGGAAGGTGGAATCTTCATACACATCCTGGTCATGTATTCAAACAGAAACAAGCAGGAGGAATGGCCGAATTTTATCTAATCCAGTTTTTTTTTTTTTTTTTCACGTGAATTACAGTGGGAAATTTAATGCGATGTGGCAGTTAACTACCGAGAATGAAATCAAAAAATTGTTGGCGTCTTCTCTGTTACTGATGTATTGAAATGGGGTTATCTCCTTCGCTCCATCGATTGTCTGCCTTTTCTAACGATTTCCTGTCCGTGTTTGCTTCCGCTTTGTTACTTAATGACTTGTACAGTTCACAAATAAACACACATAGTACTGTTTGGCGCTCACAGAAGGAGAAGAAGGAAGCAGAAGAAATTAGAGGACGCACTAGACAACATAAAATTTGAAAGATATAGTTACTGACGGGGATCGAACCTGTCATCTCCAAATGACGACGGCGCCTCGCTGCAGGAACAAGTGTACTTCGACGCATGACCAACTATAAATAAATTGTTTGCATACCCTTTACAGGACATTGCTGTCAACATCAGCATCTTTCAGCTGATTGTTGATTTCTTGGTAAGATTATGCTCAGTAGTTTGCCATTGCTTTCTGAGCGGCCGGCTCACATACCCCGTAAGTTACCGACGCGATTCGAACCACTGCTGATTCTCACCGTCGTCACGTTACTTACGAGAGTATACGAGATTACGGAGAAAAGTCGCTAACCTCTAGGCCAGGAAGCCGGCGCATGACCAACTAGACACTTCTAATTTTAATGACTTGTAGCGTTGTTAGTGGGTCTGTTCACTAATAGATTAGCTGTTGTGTACTGAGATCACATTTTTCTCCTCTCAAATAAGTGTTCCTCGTTTTCGGACTTCTTTTCTTTATGTTGATTTCCTTGCAAGCGTCGAGTTTTGTTAGTTTCTTTTATTTAATGTTGATTCCCTTACAAGCGTCGATATTCGTGTTAGTTTCTTTTCTCCTCACAGGTTTATACTCATACGGTATAACCGGATGTCAGCATGGCTGAGTGATAAGAGCGCTCGATCTTAAACTTCCGGTGGCTGATGCCGAGGTAGCAGGTTCAACCCCTATACTGCTCAGTTGGGCTAAAATGTTGGCTTCTTGTCCTTGACTTGGGGACGTAAATTACACGTACCTCAGAAGTCGGAGGGGGTTTGCCTGATGGCGAGAGTTATCGGTAATAAGGAAAGCTAATCCGCGTACAACAATCATTCCAGTGCACTAGAAGTGATAAAAACTCCGCCGGGGAGCAAGCACGACAGGATGCTTCTAATCATCAGAAGCTGTCCCCCTCGACGAATGTTTCAGCCCCTTTATTAGCACGTGTATGGATTACACTTGGGGTTAAAAATAAATGGTTTCCCAAATGATGTTTTCAGTCCGACTGGGCAGAGGTCTGGTCTCTCTCCAACAATGTCTACTTCTCCTTCATTCAGCGGCGAGTCGCCTTCAGTTGAACACAAGACCTTAAGCAGGAACCTCCCGTGAGTCTGTGATGTACTAGAACCATCACATTCTGTAGGCCTCGGCGCACGGAGGAATAGGTGGCCGGTATTTCCCTCACTTAGCGGACGACGAACGCAGGCGTGTAAATCACGTGCGACCGCAATGACATTATCAGCGTAGCCTTCTAGTGATTAAACTAACGCACTCGTTCTTCGATTGAAACAAAGTAGACGGATACTGTTTTAGAAGTGTAAAGGATTAGTCCTTCACATATAGTAGGGCGAATCCCTTAGAGAGATGTCGAGAGCGGAGGACTTTGACGTCCGTGAATCCACATTACTGTCCAGACTGAAAGACTTCTATGTAAGAATTGACATGACTAGATAAGAGAGGCATATAGGGGGAATAAGGGGCCCTGTCAACCAACACAGAACTGACACTATTAGCCGCCGAATGCTAATGAATATGTTGGGAAGAGAGACTGGGCACTTATGGACTTGTCCGGAGTGCAAGGATGATGCCCAACAGATAACAAATATATTAGGGCGAATATTTATAAAGCGAGACGACAAGTTCTCTACCTCGCCACATTAAATTTCATAAACAAACTCTAGTGCAGTGGTTTTCTCAACCGGTGGGTACTTCCCCCCCCCCCCCCCCCCCGAGAATTTTAGGGTTTCCAGTGGGGTTTGGGGGATTAGGATTATTTAAAGATCGCGTTAATACAAGAATCGATTACTTGATATTGTTTTTCCCTCCATACATTACGGCTCTGTACTTCTCGCCCTTCCGAAATTCGTTTTATAACGAAAGTAGAACCGCAAATCACATTTTATGTAGACGTCTAGACTTATTCTAGCTGATTGCCTGCCATACAAAAAAAAAAGTGATCCTGACCAAACAGAAATTCAAGGCAGAAAATGGGAAGTAGGGGTGTGTCACAATAATGATTTTTTTAAATTGTTAAAATGGTAGCAGATGTATTGTATTACATATCAAATTAAAGAGGTTTGTACAAGGAACATGACTGTTAATAGCTAATTGATAGGTTAGAAGTATTATGACAATAATGAGAGGTTTAGTAATAACAATTGAAATTAAAAAGGTAAAAAATATTTAAATATTTCACTTACCAAAGCTTTATTCTGTATTCACAGCAGCTAATCCAATTAAATTTGCTGAATACTGTTACATACACCACTTTTATTCAATAATATTACACGAACTGCACAACAACACCAATAAAACATAATAATATTTTGAAGCACATAATGTTCACACAAAATGAAAAATGTCAGGAACACACCAGGCAGATTACTGAGGAGTATAGTACTGAGAAACAATAAAGACTATTTTCTTTTTAGTTATAATTATTATTCTTCTAAACTTAATTATTTAAATACTCGTTAAATACCATGTGACAGGCAAAGCAAATTTAGTGGCACAAGTGTGGCCCATTAGCGCAAGCATAAGTCGTCATTTGTTATCATAATATGAGGGACTTTCACTGTTAGATTTCTTTTGAAATTATAACCGTCTTCTAAATAATTAACTGACTACTACACGTGGTGTACGTTTTAGAATCTTTCATAAAGTCCTTTACATCACAATAACTATAATATAAAATTGTTTGAAACGGTAATTTTATTAAAATATATGAGGTCAAGAACCAGAAGGTATTGCCACTTCGAATTTCGAATCACAACAATTATTTCGAATCACACCAAACTCAATTTCTCCTAAAATCATATGAGGCCTCGCGTGTTCTTGCATACGGGCGGAAGCGAAATCTTTCGTTGTAAAGTTTAATTCAATGGGACATTAAAAATTGTGGACTAAAATGGAGCAATGGATCAATAAAAGTACTATATATACCGAACCGACCTATCGGTTCGCGGCTGCCAAAACCGTTCTATGGAATCGATCTATCGGTCTGCGGCAGAGGATCAGCTAGTATTGTTATTAAATTTAGCTTCCATTGTTACTATACTGCGTGGGGGGGGGGGGGTTAATAGGAAGAAAATACGTAAGAAGGGGGGGGGGTGTCATTCTGAACATAAAATGCCAGTTGCTCTGTTGCAAGGCAAGCTTAGTTAAGTTGCCGTCCAGGAAAGCCTTATAGCAGCGTCTGTTAAAGAATTTGTCAGTTTGTGAGCTTCAAACACATTCAGCTACAGTTCTACAGTCGAAGAAGCTCTGTTTATAGAGCTAGATAGAGATAGAGAAAACTCAAGAAACATGGATTTCATCAAAAGTATACCAAACAAATATAAACTGAACTAGCGATATAATTAGCTCTTAGTAGAAATCTTGATTTCCCCTACGGTAACATTTCACCCAGTTATCGATAAGTAATGAATATTTTAATCTTCAACATCCTGATAAGACTGTATGATGTCGATGTTGTTTAGGGACATTGTTGTCATGTAAAGAAAGCAGAATGGGCGGCGAAGCATGGACCTGACAATCCCATGTCAAAATGTCATTACATACATGCATTAAATAGCATAATTGCATTGGTATTTCTTAAGTCATAGTTAGACATGTCTTCGGTACCACTCATTGAAGTCCATTGTGTCAGCTCAGATTTCATTAGCATCTAGGTCCGAGTATAGTATGGCACAGAATGAATTTCATTAAACTAGCCAAGTTATATTTACTACCAGTCCATGCCGTGGCCTGACCCCGTGTCATTACCACGCCGCTTGGGCGATCTTACTGTTCGTTTCTATCCAAGCCATTTCTCAAAGTGTGCGTAGTTTCTCTTAGATTTTTAATAGTCTCAAGAGGGAATGTTCTTATTCATATCAAGAATATTTAGATGTGTGGCTGTTCGTCACAATCAAGGCAGTTTTCTTGATAGACTATTCGTAGGCATCTGGAAATGAGTAGCATTTAGTAGATTATAAGTAGAAGAATTGCTCTATATTGCTATCAACTATCCTCTAGAGCAGTGGTTCTCAACCTTTTTTGGCCCGTGCCCCCCTTCACCATATTTTCAGAACGTCATTCTCCCCCCCCCCCCCTTCGTATTTCCTACCTAAACATTTGGCCAGTGCCCCCCCCCCCCTTCACCATATTTTCAGAACGTCATCCCCCCCCACCCTTTCGTATTTACTACCTAATAATTCCCCCCTCCCGCCCCTACACAGTATACGTAATAATGGAAGCACATACTAAAACAAGTCTAGACGTCCACATAAAACGTGATTTGTGGGTCTACTTACTTTATAAAATGAATTTTAGAAGGGTGAGACGTACAGAACCGTAAAGTATGAAGGGAAAAAGAAGATCAAGTAATCGGTTCTTGTATTAACGCAGTCTTGAAATAATCTTCATTCCCCCCTGGAAACCCCAAAATTCCCCGGGGGGGGGAGGGGGGGGGAATTTCCCACCGGTTGAGAACCACTGCTCTAGAGAGATATATTCTGTAGGGACATGTCATTTACTATGAAATAAACAAGCACGACCACCCGACATCGGGTTGGACACACAGTCTACGAATTGTCACTCACAAGATATTGTTATACTGTTTCTTCCGCAGATTGTTGTAACATCACCTTCGACTACAATCACCACAGAACGAAATACAATTAATAATAACAAACTGTTCAAACTACGAGTTGTTCAAATCAAGAACTGTGACTTAATATTGCTTTCAGAAAATAGCCCACCTAGACAATACACTTTTAAACACCACATTGCTGAAGTAGTAAGCTTTAGCAAATTACTCAAGATCAGCCAAGCGGGATGCTGTGTTGTTCAAGTAGTAGTTCAGAGGAGGTAGAAGAGAACTGGAACTTCACTACAGACGTTTACTGGGGATCGGAAGAAAACAAGCTAAGTCCACTATCCGCCTTCTTCCAGAACTACCACCAACCTTCAGCATCCAAGCTGGTGTGCTTTGGCTTCATTAGTGATTAAGATTTAAAAGCTTGACGGATCTACTAAAGACATAAAACATTATATTCAGTGGTAAAAGATGAAACCACGGTTAGGTGTAAAATCGTCCTCCTTTCTAGAAATATATGATTCCGTGAAATTAAGCGCGGCCCAACATTCGGCGCTAAATGAAAGCAGGTAGTACCGTCTATAGTTATATGGTAGCTCAGTCATCTCATCTCATCTCATCTCATCATGTTCCTCTTGTACCTTGCGGCGTCGAGGTGAAGTATAAACATCGTGAGAGTGCCCGATTATGGGCTTCATATATCGATATTCCCATGGACTCTGCTATTCCCTCCGTCCAACGTTTACGTGGTCGGTCTCTTCCTCTGTTTCCATCTGGTCTGTACATCATTAGTCATTTCTGACTAAAACCTTACTAACAACTGAGATGTAGGTCTATATTTCATACACACTCAATACAGACATTTACCAACTAAGGTACAATTTTAATGGACAAAGAAAATGTAGGTGAAAGATGGGCAGATAATATAAAAGAGTTGTACGATGATATCGACAGATTTGAAACATACAACATGCGCTATGTACAACTTTAGAAGATTAACAGAAAGAAAGACTGCAATGATCAACTATCTTATTTGTGCATTATCGATAACGCTAAACCATTTGACAAGGTGAAAAAGAAGAAATGATTAAAATGTTGGAAATTTTAAATATGTTGAAAAAAGATTTGAGAACATTAAAGAACACACAATGGCAGCAAAAAGCAGTAACAATAATTGACAACGCACTTGGACCCTTTCAACACATTAAACATGGTGTCAGACAGTGTAATGTACTATTACCCGATAAATTCAGTTTGTACAGTGAAATAATAATCAGATTCATACAAGACACGCTAGGAATATCAGTTTGAGGGAATAAGGTAAACAACCTGCTTTATGTTGATAACATGGTTTTGGACGCTGAAAATGAAACGCGGTTACAAGAAAAGATGCGGTAGGTATAAAATTGCAACAGAAAGTCAAAACAAAGGTCTTAGTTTGAATAACAGAAGTAATGGCGAGGCAGGCGGTTCAACCATTTCCTCATGGAAACTTCGTCCGTCCGTCCGTCCGTCCGTCTGCCTGTCTGTCTAGATTATGACTAACTCGTAAGCTGTCCCCCTCCCCTTTTTTTCCCGTTTTCCCATAACAGTAACATCTGTTATACAAGACATGGTAACAAAATGTCGACCAGTCTCAAATGTGTGGAGCGTTGATTACAACAACGGCTCAAAAAATAAAACACGTGACACCAGAGTGTCAAGAATTTTCCCTTCGCCGTCTTCCTCTGTCTCTCATTCCACAAATCTTTCTGGTTGTCACATGTTCCAGTTTTCGTCTTATCATAATATGGGCAACGTTTATGACTGCCTCCTGGTGTGTGTGACAAGTCGTCTTTGTCTCTTCCCCCCCCCCCCCCCCGTGACAGTTTCCTGCTATGAGTCTGTGATGTGATGAGTGCCATGGCAGTTTTGTAGGTCCAGAGAACGGAGAAAGAGGCAGTTAAACTTCCCATCAAAGTAATCAGCGACGAACCCCAGGTGTTGAACTTGTGTTCGACCATGCACACGACATGACCAGCGGAGCTCGATCTCAACTTCGCTAGCACGCCCGTCTGTTTGTGTCGTTGTCTCTTCCAAATCGTTTCGATGACTCATTGATTGATTGATTGATCTAGGAATCGACATCACAGCATTCGGGCATTCCCATAAGCGCTCCGTCCGCATCCTCAGCAGCCAGCGAAGAGTTCCAACACCAATAGCAATCTGATTATATGTCCGTCTCACCTTTCCTCAGAGCGTCGAGCGTCGGCCAGATCCCCTCGTCACTCCTCACTGCCTCATTCTTGCCAGACCATGGTAATTTATTTGCTCCTCCGAGGTGTACACGTGCCCCCACAAGGCCGCAACCACGTCTGCCTTGTTATGCATCAATACTCCACCAAGTTTTGCAGAGCCAACCAATCTGACCGCCTGTTCATTCCCCAGCACACCGGCATGCCCCGGAGAAAAGATCCAGGCGATGCTTGTCACCCGTGACCTCCGAAGCGAAGCAAGCCACTCTGCACCAAGCATGCCTGTCCTAACCTTCCTCAGCATGCTTTCTGAGTCAGTTACAATCACGATGTGTGTGTGTGTGTGTGTGTGTGTGTGTGTGTGTGTGTGTGTGTGTATCGTAGTCTCGATCCAGCGGAAAGCTGCAGTGACCGCTTCTACCTCCATTCTTAAACTAGGTGTTGTGGTATCATATGCCAGGCTCTCCTGCACCAAACGTCGGCCGTTAGCTTTTGCTATAAACCCCCAGGCAGTTCTCCTACCTCTCGACACCCAACCATCTGTGTAGATAATCACATGACCCGAGCGAGCATTATCCTTAATTAGTTGCTGGATTTCCACTTCCGTGGCCCTTGATGGCCATTCCCTGCACTCCCGGCTCAATGTGATTATAACTCTGCACAAGTCTGACTGCTCCGCTGGCACTCTGACCCACTCCTCTCCACGCCTAATGTCGATGACTCATTGTGGCTGTCCAGGGAATTGTCAGCATCCTTCTTCTTCTTTTTCTCTATTACCCTTAACCCATTCAACTTCAAAAGATAAGTTATAATTAGGGCCAATCCCAGCCTCAGATTAATAATCTTGTGACTGAATCAGTCACAATTCGGATATTAATATGACGGGGATAGTTGTCCAAAAGAATGATGTGACATCATTCAGCATCCTTCGTTATTGTTTTTTTTTTAAATGCTCCTACCCCGTTCAATTATTTCTTCCCGCGACGCTTGACGGCAAAAGTGGATGATGATGATGATGATGATGATGATGACCCCGTTCAACCCCAGCCATTAAGAAGAGAGGTTGTATTAGGGTCAACACTCAGCCTCAGATTAGTCATCCTGTGACAGATCGGATATTAATCTGAAAGAAACTGTAGTCTGTAGAGAGTAGTCACTTCGATCATCTTCTTTAACTCTTTCACTACCAAACAAAAACTGGGCTGTGACCAAACAGACATTTATGGCAGAAAATTGGAACTAGGGGTGTGTTACAATAATGCTTTTAAAATGGTTAAGGTGGTAGAAGACCTATTGTATTACATATCAAATTAAAGAGGATTGCACAAGGAACATGACAGTGTTAATAATTAATTGATAGGTTACAAATATTATGACAATAATGAGAGGTTTAATAATAACAAATGAAATTAAAGAGGTAAAAATTATTTAAAAAACTGCACATATAAGGTGTTTTCTACACTCCTATACTGCTAATCATGTTTAATTTACTGAATAATCAAACAAACACCACTTGTCTTCAAGAATATAAACAGTATTGCGCATTAAAGTAACCCAAAAAGAAGTTTTGGTGCATATTCTGAACCATGTATTTTTCACAAATAATGACAAAAAATAATGGCTGAAATCTTGAAGGTGGGGTCTGTCACAGTAAAGTTATGAAAATGGTTACAATTGTAGCAGAAATGTTGTATTATATATCAAAATAAAGGGGATTGCACAAGGAATATGTTGGTAGGAGAATGTTTGCTTTAGGTTGTAAATAAAATAAAAATAATAATATAATTTGTAAAATAATTGGACAAAAGTAGGTAAAAATAATGTAAACATTGCATTTAGAATGTGTTTTCTACACTCCTATACTGCTAATCATGTTTAATTTACTGAATAATCAAACAAACACCACTTGTCTTCAAGAATATAAACAGTATTGCTCATTTAAATCACCCAAAAGGAAGTTTTGGTGCATATTCTGAACCATGTCTTTTTCACACAAATGAAAAAAACTAATGGCCGAAATCTGGAAATTGGTGTATGTCGCAATAATGTTATGAAAATGGTTAACATTGTAGCAGAAATGTTGTATTATATATCAAAATAAAGGAGATAGCACAAGGAATATGTTGGTAGGAGAATTTTTGCTGTATGTTGTAAATAAAATACAAATAATAATATAACTTCTAAAATAATTTGTTAAAAAGAGGTAAAAATAATGTAAACATTGTACTTACCGAGGGGGCGTTGTTATCCAATATCCTGATCACTGCTAATCCAATTGAATTTACTGAACAAACAACACTATTCTAAACTATAAACACCATTGCTTCCAATCAACCATCCGAAAAGAAGTTTCGCCGCAGATTCTGAATCATGTATTTTTTTTTTGTCAGACAAAAATTAGGACAACACTTGGCAGATTTACATTTAATTGTCATGTCTGTTTGTTTTTATTTACTATATGTGGCAGTCTATTTGTGATAGGCTGCAACGCAAACTTTGGCGCACAAGTCTGGTCTATTAGTGCAGCCGGAGCAAACAAAATATGATATGTGTCGTTTAGTTCGAGTGCTGCAAAAACACAGTCTCTATTGACACCGACAAATTCTATTAAATGCTTGGCTCATGTAAATCTTTCGGCATAATTTCCTGCAACAGACTGAAATTCTTCGGCAGGCAGAGTGTCAAACTTTCAGGAATACTCTGAGCTACTTCGCGATGTGCACTTTCCTTTACTTGAAATCCTTCTATAACAATTTTTTTTCCTCCTTTCTCTGTTTGCCATATGGAATGTAGGATGTGAGCATTGATCTGTGCAATTTCAAAGATCTAGTAGTAGATATTCTTCCACCACGTAATGGTTTTCCTATCATGGATATTATAATATCCAACCATTTGGTCCATTCTGTCGCAGCCATTCATCGCCGTGTTATTTTCATGGAGACCATCTTCAGCTTGCTTTGCGGTTTTCGCAATCCGCTCTCAACAGTTCTAACTACAGACTTGGTAGAGACAACAATGCATGGTTTTTTTAGCTTTGTTTAGCCCTTCCACCAAATAATCATATCATCAATGGACACATTTTCAAATGGGTAAAATGCTTCCTGGATATTCTTCAGAGTCAACAAGAGGATAAATTTTTTTTTTTTTGGGGTACCCTCAGGTTGACATACATGAAACATGGTGTGATAAATATATTATAATTTTCTAATTGATTACTGGGAAACGTAGTGGCAGTGCCACATACCAAGGAGTATATAAATGTGCACTTGTACACCGGTAGTCTTTGATACATGGTCTTGGATCAAGTCCCATAGCAATAATGACAGATGTAAACTTCAGCCATTCGTGCTTCATTGTCAAACACTCAGCTGTTGACGAACATTCACTGGTTTTTCTTTATCACCACGTGCTAAAACTTTAGACACAACTAAAACTACTTTCTAAATATTCACATTCACATATTATTATAAACAATAATCTAGCTTGATCTCTAGTCATACTACGTGGACGCAAACTGGTGGGCGTTTCCATTGTGAAAAACCAAAACAAACAAATTAACACTACCTTAAAACTAAAAATTCACAAGAATCCAAAATTAGAAAACCATTGACCGCTCAAAGATGGCGTAGAGATCTTTCGGCTGTACTACTTTTTAGTTTACTGTAACTTAAAATTCCGAAACGGAGCAGAAATATGTGAAATAAACCACTGATCATTTTGTGGGACGAAAAGGGCGGACTGCCATTACAGCAAATCCATTCTGTCCACAGATGGGCGCACGGTAGCGAAAGAGTTAAGTGAAGCACATCTTATATAATAAATCCTTGTCATTGAAACCTAGAAAATAATTGTCGATGTCATTTATACCGTTACTCCTACCCTGTTCAATAATCCTGTGACAATTCAGCTACAAACAGAGTATTAATCTGAAGGTGATTGTTGTCCAAAGTAGGTACTAGTTTAGATAATATTTTGTGCATCCTTTGTTGCGTATTCTAATGAAATTGTCTTTGCATATGGGGTTCCCCATCTCCTTTCCCTCCATGATTCTATATTTCATATCTTTTATTGGATGTGACTGTCCAATTGTCATTTCATTGGTGAAGGTTTATAATCTCATACTGGCGGTTATTTATTAACTTTTAAACTAATACCTCTAATTAAAAAGTAGGACTGTTGGCGCAAAAGACCTCCACTACCAGGAAACTGCGGGAGTTATTCCCCTTCAATTCAATATCTGGCTTCAAGTAACACAGAATCTCTGTGTCCCGACTTGTCACTTCTATTAAGAGAAGACGTAATTCACAGACAAATTACTTGGGTTGAGTTAAAATTATGAAGTCGGCGTAGCCGACAAGATTAAAGTTTACGCGCTTTGACTTCTGGTGCGCTAATGGCGGGGTACGGGTTTCTTCCCTACACAGGTCAGTTGGGAATGTCCCTAGTGCTGTGATTTCGGTTTTTGACGGAACTCAACATACTCGTGAATTCAAATACCAAGAGAGTGTTGTTGTTGTTTCTTCCTCTTCTTCTTCTTCTTCTTCCTCTTCTTCTTCTTCTTCTTCTTCGTCCTCTTCTATCTTGGTGACTCCTAGTAGAGTATAGACACACAACCTCGCAAGTCAATCCCTTTGTAGGCCTGTTCACAGTTGGTTGGGTGTTGGCTGGTCTACTGTCTACGGCGTGACAAAATCTCTTCCTTACATTTCCGACATGCACAGGTTGTCTATAGTGGTACTATTCTTTGCTTCCCATTTTAATTATTCTTAAATAAATTGTCCTGTTGCAATTCCCTGCGACGTGGCTGTGATGTGATAGCGCTATCATATGTTGTAAACATATAGCCAATAGCCGGCTCTGTGGCGAAGGCGTTACGAATGCAATTCTTGATCCTGCATGTCGCATTCGAAGCTAACTGCCTTGCGTTGATTTTCATACAATGGTATGATTGTCGGTCGCTCAGAAGCTAAGGCAAACTTCTTCTTCTTCTTCTTCTTCTTCTTCTTCTTCTTCTTCTTCTTCTTCTTCTTCTTCTTCTCTTCTTCTTCTTCTTCTTCTTCTTCTTCTTCTTCTTCTTCTTCTTCTTCTTCAGCATTCCGAACCATTGAGGTTCTTTGCTGCAAATACAATCCGTCTCCATTCGTCTCTCTGGTTGACCCTCTCTTGCCAGTCGTTGATTTCAAGTGCTTGTAGATCTGTATATATATTATCTCTCCACCGTCTTCTTGGTCTACCTCGGGGTTTACGGTCATTTATGTACTGAGTGTAAGCGAGATTTGTTTCCCTATTATCTTCCATTCTTTCTATATGCCCCAGCCATTGCAATCTATTAGCCTTCATGATACCAGTGATTAGCGGGGACTTAAACAGATCATAAACGTCTTTGTTGCAAACTACTGAACATAAACATGCCCAGAATCACAAAGAGCCCAAAAATTGTTTCATGTGACAGCTACATCATATAAAGGATGTAACTAACTATCAAAGAGGAATAGGCTGCCAGTCTTTCCCTCACTATAGCAAGCGACGAGCCCCAGGCGTCCGGCCGTGCTCATGGCATTACCAGCGGAGTTGGCTATCAACTTGGCTTGCGCACATCCACTAAGGCCCGATAACGCACGAGCAATTGCGGATTCTGGTCTACGCATATTGCCATCACTGCTGGAGCTATCAAGCAGTACACTATACTGATAACCTCTTTGTGTGATCTGTAAGTGAAGCACGGAGCACTTATGGAAGTATCATAGTGCAACGTAAGTAATCTTACACAAGCTTCACACTTCAAACCGGCTGCGCTCATGCGTCGAACAGTTTAAGAACCTCGGGCTAATAAACAAGAAGGAGGATTTAGACTAGAAATCTTAGCTTGTAAAAATTAAAACAAAAAATGATAGTCGAACAAGCTGAACAGTTCAATTAGGATTATTGGGGAACTGAAGCCAGTAATGACAGGGTAAAATGACATGAGATGTAAAGGTGATACGCTAATGACAAGACGCGCTAAGCTGCAGACGACAAAAGTCGTTAGCCACATATCCTGGTGATAAACAATGTTAACTCTTATTATGCGAACTAAAAAATCGCCTTTTACAGCCAAATATTGGGTGATGTGGGGTTGGGCATAATTTCCAGCATCGCCATAGACTCAGACTAAATAAACGAATATAAGCAAATATAAACGACAAGCAACAGATAGTAAAAACACACATAGATATTACAGGGAAACGGAGCCAATAAATGGATGAAGATAATCATTAACAGGAATGAATGGAAGTATGAATGCACATCATCATCATTATCATGTGACTTGCCAGTTGGCGTGGGCGTTCGTGTCTTTTCACAGATTTCGGTCCTTAGTGCTATGGATCAACAAGGCCGATGATATTTTACAATACTTTAAAAAAAAAAAAAATTAATAATAATAATTTCACTTGGTTTGCCCATGCCTCTTTTCCAACTGATCTTTTCAGTTGGCGCGATATCCTCAAATGCCACTATTCTCATCACATGACCAAAGAATGCTGTCTGTCTAATTCTTAATGTTGTATACAATGCTCTTGTTGCACTAGTCTCTTCCAAGCAATCATTGTTAGTTACTCTGGCAGTCCTAGGTATTGGCAATATTCCTTTCTGGAGACATCTCCGTTGCCTCCAAGATTTTCCTAATTTGTTTATTAACTTTCTTTGATTCGCCGCCATACAGTTAAAAGGGTTCTATGTAACATTTCAATACTATATTGACTTGCACCTTGCAGCATTGAAGGGCTATAGTTTGTAATATGGAGTTATATCTCTCCATAGCACAAAGCCTGGGCGGAATTTAGAGACCATGTGTTGATGATGCAGCACTATCCCTCTCTTGACTGGCCTTGTTTACTCCAGGGGAAAGGTAACACCAATACGTCTGGAACAAGGCAAGTTTCAGAAGCTGCCGAATCAGCAAAGCAATGCTCTATTTGTCCGCCTGTCAGAGCTGCCAAGCCAATGCGATTCATCATGATTCACTCTGTCCCAAAATTTTTCACCCTTTCTCATCATTATTCACTAAATCTGACCATTATTCACTCTGTCTCAATATTATTCACCTCTGTATCATCATTAATCGCCTCTGTCTCAAAACTATTCACCTCTGTCTCAACTTTATTTACCCCTGTCTTGTTGCGTATTTTTTTTAACATCATCTGTACTTCTCTACCCCACCCCTCACCCACCAATCACTGCCTTTTCTCTATCCTCTCAGCTTTATTATTTTACCGTTTCTCCTCCTTGATAAGTTACTTGTCTTTTTTTCTGGAATGATAAATGTGCCCCTTTCTTCCCATACGTTTTCTTCCAATCTTCGTAAGCATAAGAAATACTGTCACAAGACCCTCTGATCACTGGCAAATATAACGAGAACGGGAAGAAATAATACTGTTTGCGCCGATTAAAGGGCCCTAAGGTAGAGAGACCTGAATAGAGCCTTGTTATTTGGTTTAACAGGTACCCATACAAGCCCGCTATCCTGGCATGTCCTCTTATTATCTGTCATAATGATAAAGCTCCCATGAGAGAATCAAAGAGCACGAGCTGCGGGCTATCAAAGTCAAAGTGTCCGACCCATAATCTCACTTCAAAGCAGCCGGGGCGGGGACTTCAAAGGCCAGTGATCTGCTCGTTTACCACATTCAGTGACCAAACAAGCGGAAAATTGTCCTAGCACTGTGACAGGAGAAGGGCCAGAAATTGAAGGATGCAAACCCCTCCCTTCTGTCCTTCGTTGACGTTCGAACTAAAATAAAGGGTTTGTTGTTTTTCTTTTCTTTTTTAATCATTTCCTTTTTTATTTAAAAGTTGATTCTCAAGCGCTGCAATGCAGCTAAAGATAACATTTTGGCCTGTTGGAATTCACATCAAAGAAACTGAAGTTTGTTTGTGGGAGCAAAGAGACCTGAGAAACTAGAAGGACCGGTGCGCCTGTTTGTGATTTCAGTTTAAGAGTTGAATAGTAGAACAGTGTCGCCTCATTCCTGTTGTTGGGAGAAGTGGCAAGGGGAAAGGTGTTGCCCCAACAACAAATGGCGACTGTTTTAACTCTGAATGATCCAGGCAATTGTTGTACTACAATAATAACGCCCTGGAGGGGAGGAAGTAGTGGAAATCACAGGCCTCTTGGAATACAGAAGTTAGAGCTGAGTGGAGGTCAGCACAGCAGATGGATAAGAGCACACGCTTTTAAAATTCCGGTGTCCTCGGGAAGGTATCCTGGCCAACAAATGTCTGAAGAAGACGATGTGTCGGCCGAAAGGGTCGAATATCGCAGCTCTGCTGTAAACAGGTACAATGCAATTACGTCTAAAACAACATTCCGGACGAACGAAGAAGAAGAAGAAGAAGAAGAAGAAGAAGAAGAAGAAGAACAACAACAACAACAACAACAACAACAACAACAACAATAACAACAACCACAAAAACAAGAACAATAAGAAGAAGAAGAAGAAATTCCGGTGTGCTGATGGCAAGGTAGCGGATACAACTCCTACACCGGTCAGTTAGACTCTTATGTTTGACCCCTCGTCCTTGACTTGGGGGCGTAATTTACAAGTACCTCAGAAGTCGGAGTGGGTTCGCCTGATGACAAGAGACACGTGTAATAGGGAAAGCTAATTCACAAGCAAAAATCAGTCCAGTACACTAGAAGTAGTAGTACTGTATGGACTACGTTTGAGTTCATAGTGAGAGATAAGATCACAAGCAAGAACCAGGAGAGGAACATTTAAACCAACGACTAGGACAGTCATAGTTAGGGTTGCCAGACGTCCGGCAAAAAGAGGACATGTCCTCCTTTTTAGCCTAATGTCCTCCGTCCGGCAATCAAAGCTAAACACCTTTAAAATGTCCGGCTTTTTAAAATATTTTGTTATCATTGTTTAGGCATTGTTGTTACAACTTTCAATGTATCTACACTCTACCGTGTGTTTACATTCTTTATTAAAACCCATTGCTTAATAATATTTATTTAATTTTCCTCTTTATACCAAATGTGAAACACCAATTATTTGTATAATTTGAATCTAACTGTTGCTCTATTCGTATTCGGCAAGACTATTCTTTAAGTGGTATTTCATGTTCCGGTCTTTCGACAGAAAATATTTCCGATTTTTGTTCAGTACTTTGACTGGAAAAAGGTGGAATCCAAATTAAGATTCTCGAGTTAGACAACACACCACATGAAACCTCAGAAACTATATCACAGTATATTTTGAGAACACTCCAAAAACATGATTTGCACTCCAAATGTGTTGCTTTTGCAGGTGTCAATGCCAATGTGAATTTTGGAGGCATTAACAGAAGAGAAGGTAGAAATGTGTTCTCGCAATTGGCAGCTATTGTAATAAGTTAGTTAGTTAGTTAGTCGACAGATCATCCTCATTGCACATCGAACCATTCAGTCCATAAGTGCTCGGATCCCCTCCTCAGCAAATCCCGCAACGTGTAGCGGCTAACGACGCCAGTTCTGTGTTGGTTTATAAATCTTCTTTGGCTTCCTGCGTAGTGTTCTTGTTTGGCCACCCCTCTTTTAATTTGCTGCTCTCGCAGTCTGGCCATTGTTGTAGATTCACAGTCATCACTTGGTTCTCGCAAAAGTCTTACTTCTCGTAGAGCATTCAGAATGTCGGCCTGGTCCATGGCGCGTCCGCCCTCCACAGTAGCCTCACCTGCGAGCTTGTCAGCCCGCTCATTTCCTTGTATTCCTGCACGCCCTGGCACGAAGATGAAACTAATCTTTGCCAGTCGAGACCGCTCCAAAGGCAGCAACCATTCTCTTCGGATCGACCCCTCCTCTATCCTCTTGATCATGTTCATTGAGTCGCTAAGGAAACAAGCCCTAGCGAATGTCTGTGTCTCGAGCCATGTTATTGCTTTACTTACTGCCATGACTTCCATGGTCAGGCTACTTGTGGTTTCAGTGAAAGCACCAGAGTCCTCCTTCACAATTCTCCCTCCGGCCCGAGCTGTAAAGGCCCATGAGCTTCTCACATGTCGGACGACCGACCCATCTGTGTAGATGACCGCGTCACAGTCTAGCGAATTCTCGAAAATCAACGCTTGTACTTCAGCCTCAACAGCAGCCGGATTTTCTTGTCTGCATTTTCTATCTAGTTGGATGCAAACTGAAAAGGATGTGCAGAAGTCTGTTGGCACTTGCACCCACTCCTCGCCAGGTTCTAAGTCCTCAAGTGAACACACCTGTTGAAGAATGTCTTCGGCTTGACCCATCCACGACCGTCCTCTTTTTAACCTGCTGCCCTTCACCTTCCTAATTTCACTATGCAGTGGATGTTGTGTGTTTGCGTTAATTCTGAGGTAGGCGCGTGCCCTGCAACCTTGTATTCTCTCTTCAATGGTTGGAAAACCAAGAAGGTAGCGCATCGCCCTGCATGCTGTATCTCTTGTACATCCAAGAATAATGCGCATAGCTTCATTCTGTATCCTTTCCATCCTTTCTATCTGCTTATGGCTGAGAGTCAGGATTGCCATTGCATACTCCAAAACAGACATGACCAACCCCTCGTACAGAAGACATAGATGGCGCTGCTCACAGTTTGCTGCCGCCATCACCCGCATCGCTGCCAAACCCCGCTTGGCCTTTGTTATCACCTGGTCTATGTGCACATTATAAGCAAGGCTTCGAACAAACCGTATCCCCAGGTAATTCATTGCCTGCGTTCTTTCCACCGTCTCTGAACACAGCATTACAGTTGGTGTTGGAGTGTTGACAATATGATTATTCAACGAGAACCAAGTCACTGTTGCCTTTGTTGGGTTGACCATTGCCCCCGCTTCATCACACCAAGTACTTATGCGATTGAGTTCGGTTTGTAGTTCCACAGCAACCTCCTCTCTATCCTTCCCCTGACGATACACCAAAACATCATCGGCATATGACAATGTCCTGCCAGGTCCAGTGATCTGCTCACTGGTGATTCTCACTGTGTAGGCGTTGAACAGTACCGGAGATAATGGTGATCCCTGTGGTAGGCCAGGATATATTGTTGTTGGTTCCGAAGTCCAACTGCCTAAAAACTACTTTCCGTTGGAAGAGGGCTGCAGCGATCCAACTAAGGAGGAATGGACTTACGTTTAGTTCGAGAAGCTGAAACATTAAAAAATCCAGTGGTACTCTGTTGTATGCGTCCTCAAGATCAATCGCTGCAGCAACGGTTTCAGTGCCTGAGTGGAAACCTTCATAGACATCCTGGGCAAAGACTGCTGCATTGGTCCAGGTTTCTCTCCTTGAACGGTACCCACCCAGGGTGGGTGGGAAAACACCTTGCCTCTCTAGTTGGCTTGATATTTTCCTGGCAATTACCTTTTCCAGCAGCTTGCCTATTGTATTCTGCATGGTTATAATTCGATATCCCTGAATTTTTTTGTGGTCATTGTCAGGCTTCGGCAAGGGAATCAGATAGCTGTGTAACCATTCCTCCTTGATGCTAGCACTCCCTATACTGTTGTTGTACATGTCTGCTAGTTTCTCTAGCTCATTGTCAGTACACCTATTTATGTCGTCGTAGCTTATGCCATCAGGACCTGGAGCACTGTTTTTTGATCGTCGAAGCACAGCCTTGATTTCTTTCACTGTCACTGTGTCTTCATCCGAAGTGTTCTGGGCCTTGCATCTGTCTGAGGTGACCTCCTTGGCCAGATTTCGGCCTCCAATGTCTGTCTGGTTGCTTTACTCAAGGTAGCGTTCAAAGAGGGCTTTGCCCTTGTCCTCGTCAGTCCTCTGCCAGATGAGGTCAGCACCTTGGAAGTCAGAAATGCTCTTATTCTTGACTACACCACTCATGCTTTTATGTAGTCGCCAGAACAATTTCAGTGACTTGTCTGTGCTTAGTCTACTCTTTGAAACACCTCTGCCCATTTTTCGCTTTTAACAACCTTGACCAGTTTTTTGAAGTAGCTTACTTTTGTGTGCATCTCTCTTTCTAAGTGCAAGCAGGGACTAGGATGACCAGTTCTGTTCTTCTTGGCATTTTGCCATCTCCTTACAGCACTACGCTTATCCACCCAAGCCTTCTCCACCTCGAAACTCCACCACGGTGGCTGCTCCCAGCTTTTTTTTCCTGCCCTGAAACGTTCTGCGCTTGTCACGTCTTATTTTACTCACCACATCTTGCCCTGTACTGTCATACTGGAACGTCTTTACCTTTAGCTTGTGCTGCCTGGTTCTGCCTTTCTCCACCAGTATGCTGCACGGGTGGTGGTCGCTGCCATGGTGTCCTAGGACACCCCATCTACACACTGTAGTGAGTGAAGGTGAAACTAGCGCCAGATCAATAGCACTGTCCTCATCGCCCGGACGGCTTGCTGTCCTGGTGACACAGCCACTGTTGATACAAACCAGGTCGATGGTTTCCAGTGCAGTCTCGAGCTCCTCCCCTTGTGTATTGGAGGAAGTGTTACCCCATGATCTGCCTTTAGCGTTGAAGTCACCACAGAAAATAACATTTCTCTCGTGGCCTAATATGCCACTTAAGCACTGCCACTTCTGGGCGTCCACACTGGCATTGCGGGCATAAACATTAACCACCACGAATGGTATACTGGAATGAACTCTCAACGCCTGTATTTGTATATCGTCACTGTCCCAACTGGACATGTCTAGCTCTGACGCCACCATGCTGTCGCGAACGAGAATCGCCGTTCCCAGATGTCATATGTTGTAGAAAGGCGGCAATTTGGAGTAGCTGATCGCCCAGTCTCGTCTCCTGGAGTGCTACAATGTCGTTCCTGTAAACTAGGGTTTCTAAAATAGAGCCCCGTTGTTTTACACTGGCACAGTTCCAATATAGAATACGGATATTCCTAAGTCCTAGTCGGTGACACTTGAGTCTAAAACGCCTCAAACCTCCACGCTTACCTAGCTTCTTTTTCCCTGCGCGGCTACCACGCCGCTTCGGTATGTTGACTGCTGACCGCACGAAGAACACACGTTGTTCCGCCATGTTGGAAAAAACGTAAACACAGACTGAGAACACCACACACGCTGCTGAAAAAAATAAAATTGTAGTGATTGTGGGTTTAATCTGGAACGATTTAAATGAAACATTCAATATGTCCTCCTTTGTCCTCCGTTTTGTAATGTAACAACTTGTCCTCCTTTTTGTCTTATTATGTCCTCCTTTTGGTGCCCACATATCTGGCAACACTAGTCATAGTTAATGTAACAAATAGGACAGACATTGTTAATGTAACAACTTGTACAATCATAGTTAATGTAACAACTCGGACAGACATAGTTAATGTAACAACTTGTACAGTCATAGTTAATGTAACAACTAGGACAGTCATAGTTAATGTAACAACTTGTTCAGTCATAGTTAATGTAACAACTTGTACAGTCATAGTTAATGTAACAACTTAGACAGTCATAGTTAATGTAACAACTTGTACAGTCATAGTTAATGTAACAACTTGGACAGTCATAGTTAATGTAACAACTTGGACAGACATAGTTAATGTAACAACTTGGACAGTCATAGTTAATGTAACAACTTGGACAGACATAGTTAATGTAACAACTTGGACAGACATAGTTAATGTAACAACTTGGACAGTCATAGTTAATGTAACAACTTGTACGGTCATAGTTAATGTAACAACTTGGACAGACATAGTTAGTGTAACAACTTGGACAGACATAGTTAATGTAACAACTTGTACAGTCATAGTTAATGTAACAACTTGTACAGTCATAGTTAATGTTACAACTTGGACAGTCATAGTTAATGTAACAACTTGGACAGACATAGTTAATGTAACAACTTGGACAGACATAGTTAATGTAACAACTTGTACAGTCATAGTTAATGTAACAACTTGGACAGACATAGTTAATGTAACAACTTGGACAGACATAGTTAATGTAACAACTTGGACAATCGTAGTTAATGTAACAACTTGGACAGACATAGTTAATGTAACAACTTGGACAGATATAGTTAATGTAACAACTTGGACAGTCATAGTTAATGTAGCAACTTGGACAGTCATAGTTAATGTAACAACTTGTACAGACATAGTTAATGTAACAACTAGGACAGACATAGTTAATGTAACAACTTGGACAGTCATAGTTAATGTAACAACTAGGACAGACATAGTTAATGTAACAACTAGGACAGACATAGTTAATGTAACAACTTGGACAGTCATAGTTAATGTAACAACTTGTACAGTCATAGTTAATGTAACAACTAGGACAGACATAGTTAATGTAACAACTAGGACAGACATAGTTAATGTAACAACTTGTACAGACATAGTTAATGTAACAACTAGGAGAGACATAGTTAATGTAACAACTTGGACAGTCATAGTTAATGTAACAACTTGTACAGTCATAGTTAATGTAACAACTAGGACAGACATAGTTAATGTAACAACTAGGACAGACATAGTTAATGTAACAACTTGGACAGACATAGTTAATGTAACAACTTGGACAGTCATAGTTAATGTAACAACTTGGACAGACATAGTTAATGTAACAACTTGGACAGACATAGTTAATGTAACAACTTGGACAGACATAGTTAATGTAACAACTTGTACAGTCATAGTTAATGTAACAACTAGGACAGTCATAATTAATGTAACAACTTGTTCAGTCATAGTTAATGTAACAACTTGTACAGTCATAGTTAATGTAACAACTTAGACAGTCATAGTTAATGTAACAACTTGTACAGTCATAGTTAATGTAACAACTTGGACAGTCATAGTTAATGTAACAACTTGGACAGACATAGTTAATGTAACAACTTGGACAGTCATAGTTAATGTAACAACTTGGACAGACATAGTTAATGTAACAACTTGGACAGACATAGTTAATGTAACAACTTGGACAGTCATAGTTAATGTAACAACTTGTACAGTCATAGTTAATGTAACAACTTGGACAGACATAGTTAATGTAACAACTTGGACAGACATAGTTAATGTAACAACTTGTACAGTCATAGTTAATGTAACAACTTGTACAGTCATAGTTAATGTAACAACTTGGACAGTCATAGTTAATGTAACAACTTGGACAGACATAGTTAATGTAACAACTTGGACAGACATAGTTAATGTAACAACTTGTACAGTCATAGTTAATGTAACAACTTGGACAGACATAGTTAATGTAACAACTTGGACAGACATAGTTAATGTAACAACTTGGACAGTCATAGTTAATGTAACAACTTGTACACACATAGTTAATGTAACAACTAGGACAGTCATAGTTAATGTTACAACTTGTACAGTCATAGTTAATGTAACAACTTGTACAGTCATAGTTAATGTAACAACTTGTACAGTTATAGTTAATGTAACAACTTGGACAGACATAGTTAATGTAACAACTTGGACAGACATAGTTAATGTAACAACTTGGACAGACATAGTTAATGTAACAACTTGGACAGACATAGTTAATGTAACAACTTGGACAGTCATAGTTAATGTAACAACTTGTACAGACATAGTTAATGTAACAACTTGGACAGACATAGTTAATGTAACAACTTGGACAGACATAGTTAATGTAACAACTTGTACAGTCATAGTTAATGTAACAACTTGGACAGACATAGTTAATGTAACAACTTGGACAGTCATAGTTAATGTAACAACTTGTACAGTCATAGTTAATGTAACAACTTGTACAGATATAGTTAATGTAACAACTAAGACAGACATAGTTAATGTAACAACTTGTACAGACATAGTTAATGTAACAACTAGGACAGACATAGTTAATGTAACAACTTGGACAGTCATAGTTAATGTAACAACTTGGACAGTCATAGTTAATGTAACAACTAGGGCAGACACATTTTATATAATAACTTGGACATAAGTTACACGTGACGACCAGGACTAAAATTTTATTCAAGAATCAGGACAGATATATTTTATGTACCAACTACGACATACAGTTAATGTAACAACTAGGACAGACACATTTAAGTAATAATTGGAACGGAAATAATTCATGTAACAATTAGGACAGAAACATGTAATATAACAGCTACCACAGAAATATGTACAGTAACAACTAGGACAGACACGAGTAAAGTAACAACTAGGACAGGCACATGTCAAATTTGGCAGCGATGCGGGTGATGGCGGCAGCAAACTGTGAGCAGCGCCATCTATGTCTTCTGTACGAGGGGCTGGCCATGTCTGTTTTGGAGTATGCAATGGCAATCTTGACTCTCAGCCATAAGCAGATAGAAAGGATGGAAAGGATACAGAATGAAGCTATGCGCATTGTTCTTGGATGTACAAGAGATACAGCATGCAGGGCGATGCGCTACCTTCTTGATTTTCCAACCATTGAAGAGAGAATACAAGTTTGCAGGGCACGCGCCTACCTCAGAATTAACGCAAACACACAACATCCACTGCATAGTGAAATTAGGAAGGTGAAGGGCAGCAGGTTAAAAAGAGGACGGTCGTGGATGGGTCAAGCCGAAGACATTCTTCAACAGGTGTGTTCACTTGAGGACTTAGAACCTGGCGAGGAGTGGGTGCAAGTGCCAACAGACTTCTGCACATCCTTTTCAGTTTGCATCCAACTAGATAGAAAATGCAGACAAGAAAATCCGGCTGCTGTTGAGGCTGAAGTACAAGCGTTGATTTTCGAGAATTCGCTAGACGGTGACGCGGTCATCTACACAGATGGGTCGGTCGTCCGACATGTGAGAAGCTCATGGGCCTTTACAGCTCGGGCCGGAGGGAGAATTGTGAAGGAGGCCTCTGGTGCTTTCACTGAAACCACAAGTAGCCTGACCATGGATATCATGGCAGTAAGTAAAGCAATAACATGGCTCGAGACACAGACATTCACCAGGGCTTGTTTCCTTAGCGACTCAATGAACATGATCAAGAGGATAGAGGAGGGGTCGATCCGAAGAGAATGGTTGCTGCCTCTGAAGCGGTCTCGGCTGGCAAAGATTAGTTTCATCTTCGTGCCAGGGCATGCGGGAGTACAAGGAAATGAGCGGGCTGACAAGCTCGCAGGTGAGGCTACTGTGGAGCGTGGACGCGCCATGGACCAGGCTGACATTCTGAATGCTCTACGTGATGTGAGACTTTTGCGAGAACCAAGTGATGACTGTGAATCTACAACAATGGCCAGACTGCTAGAGCAGCAAATTAAAAGAGGGGTGGCCAAACAAGAACACTACGCAGGAAGCCAAAGAAGATTGATAAACCAACACAGAACTGGCGTCGTTAGCCGCTACACGCTGCGGGATTTGCTGAGGAGGGGATCCGAGCACTTATGGACTGAATGGTTCGATGTGCAACGAGGATGATCTGTCGACTAACTAACTAACTAACATGTCAAATAAAATCATGAAAAAAGGTGCAGTCTTTACAGGACGTCGCAATCAATCTCAGCATTTTTAGCT
Source organism: Cepaea hortensis (assembly GCA_963921405.1). Classification (NCBI taxonomy): domain Eukaryota; kingdom Metazoa; phylum Mollusca; class Gastropoda; order Stylommatophora; family Helicidae; genus Cepaea; species Cepaea hortensis. The sequence continues at coordinate 87,874,459 of OY992886.1, forward strand.
GTTTGTGATTTACTTGGCAAGTGTACGTTCAGTAGTTTGCCATTGATTTCTGAACCACCAACGCTCACACCACTATTCACAAACAACACAAGCCGGTCTGCTTTTACATCGCTTGCAGGTTATTTGGAACCCGATAAGCAGGACCGCGAATTGTGATCGCTACCCCTTCGCCATGGACAGTTCTTTGCAAGAACTAAGACAAGAACATTGTAAATAACAGTTTGTACTGAATCGTGTTAATCCTCGGAAACAACAGCAATAGATCTAAAGAACAAACATGAGAGTAGAAAATTTAATAACATTAAAACACAAACAGAAAAAGCCTAGATATGACACGTTGATAGGCCATAACACACTTCGTTGCCAGGAAGGCGGCGCAGAAGTTTAGTTCTGAAAGGTGACAAATAACAAAATGTGAGCCGAAAGTGCGCAAACAGTTTATCATCATCAAGTGCCTTGCCAGCTGGCGTAGGCATCCAAGTCTCTCCACATATCACGGTCATTGGTGTTCTGGATAAACTGCTGATAATAATCCTCCATGGTACCATCTCAATCCACACAGCATAATTTTTCTTGGTCGGCCTCTGCCTCGCTTCTCGTTGATCTTTCCGGTCGTCACAATGTTCTCCAATGCCTCTCTTCTCATCCCATGACCAAAGAACGCTGTTTGTCTGTGTCTTATTGTTATATATAATGTTCTAGCTTCATTAGCCTCTTTCATGCAGTCGTTGTTAGTTACTCTGGCAGTCCAAGGAATTCGCAACATTCGTCTCAGAAACCACAGCTCTGTTGCTTCCAAGTTCTTCCTATTTTTTTTTTTTCATTTACATTCCAAGATTCACTGCCATACAGCAAAACAGCACTCTCTTCCTTACACATAATGATAGTGACTTATTGCATAAGGTACTTTTCATTTTCTCAAACGCAGCTTTCGTTTGCCCTATTCTGTTCTTAATCTCTGTTGTGCACTTTCCATATGATGTTATAAATGCCCGTAGAAGATATGGGTAAATAGAGGTGAGTCAGCAGAGTGATACTGTGGTTCTCCTTCTGTGAGCACCAAACAGTACTACGTGTGTTTATTTATGTAACTGTTTCAGTGGTCTCAGCTGGTTCCCAGATTGATTTCATGTGATATTTACAGCAGTATTGATTGCCGCTGGGTGGATGCATCCCAAAGTGTTGTTTAACTGAAAGCAGTGAGCTCCCATAGGGTGTCAACAGTTTGGGCCCACGAGTTTATTTTATTTTTCTGTTCAGTAGTTTGCCATTTCTGAAGCAGACCAGCTCTTATACCTATTTTCGAAAAATACCAGCACCGCTGTGTTTCGAACCCGGGTATACGGGCTCTTCTTCTTCTTCTTCGTTCATCCGGAGTTTTTTTTCGGACGTGATTGCGTTGTGCCTGTTTACAGCAGAGCTGCGTTCTTGCGCCGTTAGGCCGACACATCCGACTTCTGCGGGCATTTGTTGACCGGGTTAACCTTCCCGGGTATACGGGCTCACAAACCGCGTTCGCAAGCCCTCAGCCACAGAGACCGGTTATTTTTCTGTTCGGTTTTGCTGCTCTTTTATATCTACACAGTTGTTGGAATTAACCGCCTCTTTGTGCAGTAGATATTCCTCTTTTATTCTTTTCAGCATATATTCCTCTTCGGTCTTTATTTTTGTCACCCGGTTTACGTCTTGCTTGATTTTGTTGTTGCAATTTTTTCATATGTTGAGGCATGTTTTTTTTTCTTCAACTCATTGTCACCGGCAATGTGTGGTTATTAGAGTTCGCTGGTCGAACTCCTTACTCCTATTACTGTATTTATCTATTCCATAAGTCTGGCATTTGGCTTCGCAAGTGTGTTTCCCCCTGGGGTGTTGTCCCTTTGGATGACTCGCTTCTCAGTTGCGCATCCTTGTATGGTATATTTTCGATGACAACAATTTTCAGTGTCTCTATAATTCCGGAGGCAAGGGCAGCCAAGGTTATGTAGTTCAGTGTGTGCCGAAACAGTTGACGTATTTCCTCTTTTCGTTCGGTTTTCGGAAATCCGTGTCTTTCTTCGCCAAAGGAAATCACTGAAGAGGTTTTCTTTGGTACAGCAAATGTCTGTCTTGCTGAGACAAATGGCCTTGACCTCTCTTCTCTAAGTTACCGCTGTAACCGACCACAATGCCGGGTGTTCCGAGCATTCAGAGTAAAACTTGCAGAATTCCCCATCGCCTCTTTACAAAGGAGCGCTTGGACCAGGAGCTGAAGTTGAATGGAGAATATTGACTGTGTAACAAGCGTAAGGTCTGCAGGGTCAAATATGCTCTGCTTAAAATCCGAAAGGCTGCCAGAGAGATGCTGACACTGGATGAGAAGGATCAGAAGAGATTATGCACTCCTGCATCGTCTGAGTGTGTTCGAAGTAATGCATTCCACCATCGTCTTGTACGTATTGGTGCACTTGATGAGAGCAAGAGGAAGTCTTGGGTTTACGTTTGGAGGGCTTCCGCGAGAGAAGTCTGCAGACCCAGGTGTTCAAGTTGGACCTGGCTAAAAGTATCCATCATGCTCGAGTCCACATTAAGCACAGACACATCAGAGTTGACAAACAAGTGGTCAACATCCCCAGCTACATGGTTCGTCTTGGCTCTCAGAAACACATTGACTTCTCTCTGCGCTCACCTTACGGTGGTGGCAAACCTGGTGGCGTAGAGAGGAAGAATGCAGCTGATGACGAGGATGCAGAAGACTAAATGTTAGACGTGCAGACTGTTCACAACGTTTTGTTTTAATATTAAATGTTTAAACACGAAAAAAAGCTGTTAGCCTTGGTTTTCCAGGATTTCTGGCGCCTTGAACATTGTCGGATCTTGGGGATATAACATTCCTGCTGCTGCTGACTCTTGTCACACATCACGGTATCGGGCATGTCTCTTGCTTCTCCCCTTAATAATGCTTCTGAAGTCGGGCTGTTCTTTTTCTTCGATAGTCAGTTCACCTTGTTGAATTTGATCTAATTTTTTGCTCTCTTACTTACTCATTGGTAAAGTTATTTTTATTGTGCTTTACCGCCCACTTTCTCTCAACGTGGTGAATGGTGGCTTAGAGGTTGATGCTATACGTTACCAGTAGTTTCTTCTTTCGCCTGGCGCTCTGAAGGTTGTGGGTTCGCTCTCTTATTCGGTTCGCAAGTCAACGGAGTTCTTACGACGCTTTCTTTCGGTAGGCCGTTCTGCAAAAGGAAACCAAACCATATGAGATAAAACCGGTGCAATGAAGTGGATCCTCTCGCTCTGAAACCCTTTTTGTAAACGCAAATGCATGCTGAAATCGCACACAGTGACACCTGATTTAGAGAGGTGCATAACAATGTGGCATGGAGCCGATGCGGCTCAGTGACTAGCACGTTTGGTTGTCGAACTGTTGATCATGTGTTTGAATCTCCAGCCAGACGGGGATTTTTGTTTTCAACGACACGGGCTCCCTGGTTACCCTAGCTTACAATTGGTACCAGGACATTTCATAAAAAGTAAAGGCGGCCAACGTGATAGTAATCATATCACATATCGAGAGATTATCGGTCTAAAATAATGAGGATAGCAACATAAACCTAAATACGCCTCATAATTTGGAAAGAGGAGTCTTAACTTATATACATGAATGACTAGCAGCACGCCGAATGGATAAGAGCGGTGTGCTGATGCCGAGGTAAGGGGTTCAACCCCCACACCGGACAGTTGGATTAAAATGTTGACCTCTCGCTCTTGGCTTGAGGACGTAAACTACAAGTACCTCTGAAGTCGGGGTGGGTTTGTCTGATGGCGAGGGACACTGTTAATAGGGAAAGCTAATCCACAGCCAACATTCAGTCCGGAACTACTAGAAATAGTGTGTATGGACTACGCTTGAGTTCAAAACGAGCGAGCGCAAAAAAAATATATATATTTATAACTATCTTCTCTAAAAGAAGAACAAAGTAGAAGATACCCCTCAATTAAAATACAATAAGGAGAGTAGGTAACAATATCGAACATGTGAAACAGAGTTAACGCAACAGAACATTAAAGGTTAACGTAACTATTGAGTAAGAAGATAGAAAGATATCTCCAACTGAAGTCAAAGAGCTATTTTGGTCTTTAACTTTAGTCGTTCATTGCATAGTTCAAAGGCAACAACCGCCCCACAACAAAATACCCCAACGGAATTCAAATCTCCGGTAAATTAATATTTAACCTTAGTATAAAGATATCGCCTTCCGGGGAAGAAAAAGCTAAACTCCAGCTAAGTCCCTTTTGTGACAAACTAAAGATCAAAGACTGTTTTGAACCGTTCCTTTGGAAGGCAAAGAAGAAGTATCATTGTTGATAATTTGCCGTTAAATGTAACAACAGATACCGTTCACAGGTTGTGTGTGAAAACAGGAGACCGTCACACTTTGCATGACTTTGGTGTAATGCTTTCTTTCATTCCCCTTTTGCGAGTTTCCTATTTGAAATCAGTGAATCGAATATTTGTGCTTTTTCACAGAAGACCAGAAAACTTGATTAAGCTGTAGTTAAAAGTTGGACACAATAATCTGGGGCGATGGTGCAAGCGCCTTTAATGGCCGCCTTCATAGAAATGTGTCACCTGATATGATCGGGTCTGGAGACCACATCCGAGCAAAACTGTTCTATGTGAAATTAGAGCAAAAGTGTTGTAGGAGAACTCGAACTGGGGGATTTTGCTGGGGAAGAGAAATTAACCCCATCTGTCCCAGTCTGTTGTAGGAGAACTCGAACCGGGGGTTTTGCTGGGGAAGGGAAATTAACCCCATCTGTCCCAGTCTGTTGTAGGAGAACTCGAACCGGGGGTTTTGCTGGGGAAGGGAAATTAACCCCATCTGTCCCAGTCTGTTGTAGGAGAACTCGAACCGGGGGTTTTGCTGGGGAAGGGAAATTAACCCCATCTGTCCCAGTCTGTTGTAGGAGAACTCGAACTGAGGGTTTTGCTGGGGAAGAGAAATTAACCCCGTCTGTCCCAGTCTGTTGTAATATTAACTCTTTTATTTCGTTAGCTCGCTTTGAACCTATGCGTAGTCCACAAACGTGCCACTACTTATAGTACACTGGACTGATTTTTGCGTGTGGATTAACTTCTCCTATTACCAGTGTCCCTCGCCATCAGGCGAAACCACTCCGACTTCTAAAGTAGTTGAAATTTATGACCTCTAGTCAAGAACACAAAGTCAACATTTTAGTCCAACTGACAATATTTAAGTACAATTAATGTCAGAGCACTAGACCAGATATATACTACACACACAGATAACAAATCGTGCGGATTTTACCAGATGCCACTAAATGAATCAAGACTCCATCTGGAGTAAATGTCATTGTTTTCCCTATTCATCGCTCACTCAGACCTACAAATTTAGTTAATTTCGTATCCTTTACAGGACGTCGCAGTCAACAACATCATTTTGTTTGTTTGTTTGTTTTGTTTGGTTTTTCGTGATTTATTGGCAAGTTTAGGTTCAGTAGTTTGCCACTGCTTTCTGAACAACAGGCACTTTTACCATTGTATGAAAACCAACACAATTCGGTTAATAAATGCAGCAGTTATTTTTGAATTAAAGTCATTTCTATGCAGTTTTATTTGTTTAAAGGAATGAAGTTGGCTGATGTTAAATTGATGTCCAATAATGCAGGAATACCCCCTCATTAGACGCTCTTTCAGGCAGTAATGAGGTGACTATCTTATTACATCCATTTTCATCACACTACCCAAAATGCCAAGAGCTGTTAACTGTGAGGATTACAGAACTGTTAGCTTAATGAACTATATAACTAAGATACTCCTCAAGGTCACACAAGAAAGAATTCAAAATAAAATAGATTAGGATGTAGCTGAAGAAGAATTTATTCATTATCAGCTTAGAAAAACGATGCGGTGCATTACTTTCTGAATTATTATTTTTTTTTTTTTAAATTTCGCATATCCTTTACAGAACATCGCTGTCAACATCAGCATCTTTCGGCTGATTGTTGATTTCTTGGCAAGATTACGCTCAGTAGTTTGCCATTGCTTTCTGAGCGACAGGGTCACATACCCCGTAAGTTACCAACGCAGCGAGAACCGCTACCGAGTCTCGCGCAAGTTGCATTCCTCACGTGGATATACGGAATTACTGAGAAAGACGTTAACCTCTAGGTCAGGGAAACCGGTACTTTCTGAATGCCCCTCGTAAAACATTGCATACAACAATAAGACAGCTGTCTTTGGTCATATGATGAGAAGTGAGACATTGGAAAACATCGTCACATCTGGAAAGATCAATGGGAAGAGAGGCAGAGGCAAACCAACAGAAGTGATGCTAGATGGATTGAGAAAGTGGTATGGATGAACATCATCAGCAGAGTTGATCCAGAACACCAAAGACTGAGATCTGTAGAAAGACATGAACGCCTCAACCGGTTGGCAAGGCACTTGATGATGATAAATTTCACATCCATTTCCACAGCTGTACCGCAGGCCCACTAATTTTTATATATAAACTATACTGTTGTATACATGCAAAACATTGGCAATAAACAGACAAGATAAGAAACATCTAGTAACAATGGAAATGTAGATTCTGGGGAAAACGTAAAGAATAGCAGGGACGGACACACGAGGAAGGCCTTCAAGAAACAAATTAAGACCGGAAATTGACTTGAGAACTTACGCGTACACAACCAAGATATATGTAGGCATTTTACGAGGAGGAATTACGCGTAGACAGTCAAAATATCTGTAGGCACTTTGAGAGGAGAAATAAAATTGAACACTGGCAAACTGGATGAGAAATTAGCCAGGCGAGGACACCGAGGTCAGTACCTGGATGGACTGGTCATGTGGCAAAACAGGGGCAAGAACACAAGATATGATCCAAGGTTGCGGTCGTGTGGAAGTAGGTCAGAGGTTACGTTGTCCTCAGCGGGCTCAGGCAGACCAGGCACGTCTCATGGTGATAACTGTTTGGGTGTTTACAATACAAGAACAACAACAGTATACACCCTTCTATCCCGGGGTAGTCGATGAGACGTCTAGACATCTCGGACACGGGTGACAATCTCAAAGGACGCATAAACATGCTGTGCAATTTAAATATCAGCGAGGAATTGGAAATCGAAAAGAGCAGACCGTAAAGCCGACGCCCTTTCAAAGTATCAAAATTCGAAAAGCTAACCACAAACAGCCGGTCTCTCTGGCTGTGGGGTTACAACACTTTCTCTCTGTAATCCCGTTTATCACGCAGAGTCTCGTAGCGGAGCGAGAACTGAGGCGGTTCGACCCCCGCTCGTGACTTGCGGGATACTGAGCCGGCCGCTCAGAAAGCAATGGCAAACTACTGAGCGTAATCTTGCCAAGAGATCAACATACAGCTGAAAGATGCTGGTGTTGACAGCTAAGTCCTGTAAAGGATATGCTAAAAAAAAAAAAAAAAAAAAAAAAAAAAAAACCACAAACAATGTATTAATTAATTAGATTGCATGTCCTTCACAGGACGTAGCAGTCAACCCCAGCATTTTCGCTGTTCGTGATTCCTGGGCAAATTTTACGTTCAGTAGTTTGCCATTGCTTTCTGAACGACCGGCTCCTATACCTTTTTCGAAAAAACCAGCACCGCTGTGTTTCGAACCCGGGTATAACAGGGAAGGTTAACCCGGTCAACAAATGCCCGCAGAAGTCGGATGTGTCGGCCTAACGGCGCAAGAACGCAGCTCTGCTGTAAACAGGCACAACGCAATCACATCCGAAAAAAAAACTCCGGATGAACGAAGAAGAAGAAGAAGAAGAACCCGGGTAAACGGGCTCACAAACCGCGTTCGCAAGCCCTTAGCCATAGAGACCGTGAAACAATGTATGGCATGTGTTATTCAGCTATATACATGGATATTTCGCCGATGCTTCGGAGTTCGTGCATTTTACCGGGACACCCCTTGTGTAGTTAATCTATGGCAGAGACTTGGACACTTTGAGAGTGTACACGCGTGCAATGTAAGAGCCGTTTTTGCAAACACCAAACCAATATGTGCGAGTATGTTGTCCTTCTGATAAAAGTCTACTCTTGTCATGGTGGTTCATGGTGATTCCGCTGACACTGGGGTAGCGGGTTAATTCCCTACACCGGTCAGCTGGACTGAAACGTTGACTTCCCGTTCATAAATCAAACTTCTGAAAGTCAAACTGCCTAGACAGTCAACCCGGGCTTGGTCGCAGTGTCCTGTACAGGGCATTGAACATTTGTATTTATATTTCAGTCCTCATAATTCATCATCATCATCATGTATCATGCCGATAAGCATTGGCGGTCATGTTTCGTCATCTCACTCGATCACCAGAGTCGTGGGTTAGCTCTGTGTTCTTGTCTCGTTCATGCCACGTGGTCAAGCCATCCAGGTATTTACTTCTGTGCCTTCCCTCTGTTCTTTCCCCTTCAATCTTGCCAGTTGTCACCAAGTTCTCTAATTTATTTCTTCTCATAACGTGACCAAAAAATGTTGACTGTCTACGTCTAATTTCTCTAATCAGTTTACGATTTTCATTTGTTTCTTGTAGGACTTGGTCATTGGTTTTTCTATCTATCCATGGGTTTTGTTTGTTTGCACATCCTTTACAGGACATTGCTGTCAACATTAGCATCTTCCAGCTGATTGTTGATTTCTTGGCAAGATTACGCTCAGTAGTTTGCCATTGCTTTCTGAGCGGCCGGCTCACATACCCGTAAATTACCGACGCGACTCGAACCACTGCTGATTCTCACCGTCGACACGTTACCTACGAGAGTATACGAGATTACGGAGAAAAGTCGCTAACCTCTAGGCCAGGAAGCCGGCTCTATCCATGGTACTCTTTACATTTTCCCCCAGCCTGTTTGCTCATAATTACTATTTTCCCAATGCTAGAAACCAGAATAAACAAAAGCCAGAATGACAAAATAAAAACTTATACGCGTCGTTTTGTAGGTTGCACTTCGTCTTGTATCGATACTGGCTTGTGTTTAGATAGGCACTTCATCTGTCCGATACTAAGTTTTCTTATGCCCGTGGATTGTGCTAACCTTGCGCTGCAGAAACAGGAGAAGCATAAACATAATTTATTTATAAGGCAACAATGAAGAGGTTTGACAGGCGAATAAAGAAGGCGAGCGTAAACGTTTGCCAGCTTGCAGACGTAGACATAAGCTTCCGTTTAGAAAGCTGGCATGACTTCACGCACGTATATCTGGCCAGTAATTATTATTATTATTATTATTATTATTATTATTATTATTATTATTATATATATATATATATATATATATATATATATATATATATATATATATATATATATATATATATATAGACACACACACACATACATACATAATAAGGGTAAATTATCTCAAACGACACCTAGCCAAAAAACATTCCCATATGTTACACCTTCCTTAGGTATTTATAATGCCCATGTTAAAACATTGCCTCAGTAAGTCGTGTATTATTGATTCATTTTCATGCGTTTCAATGATTATTGTTCTTTGTTGTCAAAGATTTGCTTCATAAGTGATGTTGAATGAAAGAATGTATGAGAGGAAAGAAAGAGGAAGGGCAGAATGTCAGACGGGCCTCCGTACCCAGTTCTTAACCCTTTGAAAATAAAGATTGTTCGTTCGTTCATTATCTCGTCTGGTATTTTTTTTTTTTTTGGCGGCGTTAGTTGCATATGCTTTACAGGACGTCGCAGTCAACCATAGCATTTTGACTGAGATTTCTAGGGAAATTAGCGTTTAGTAGTTTGTCATTGCTTTCTGAACGACCGATATTCATACCATTGTATGAAAACCAACGCAAGGCGGTCTGCTGCCAAATCGCCCGCAGTTGTGTTACGAAAGCGGTGTGCAGGATTACGAATTGCGTCCATAATCCCTTCAGGCGGAAGGGGTATTTAAAACATGAAATGGTGGTTTTCTGCCATTAGGTTGGGGGAGGTGGTGGAGGATCTTCTTCAGTTCTTTTTTTTAAAAGTGTGTCACACTTATCAACCAGTGCCGTCTCCGCAATAAAAGTCTTGAACACTTGACGTTCATCATATCACTGACCCATAGCAGGAAATTGAGGACAAATAAAAGATAATGAAAACTATCCAATTTGCTTAATCATGTTTTCTGTGTGAAAAGGCACACCGATAGCCGCCTTCCTAACAAAGAAGGATTTGAATAACGAAGACACAAACAACAGATTGCATTATTTATTGCCTGGCATATTCCGCTGCGTCTCATCAGGTACATACTGCAGAATTCCCCCCCCCCCCCCGGGAAGGTTAACCCGGTCAACAAATGCCCGCAGAAGTAGGATGTGTCGGCCTAACGGCGCAAGAACGCAACTCTGCTGTAAACAGGCACAACGCAGTCACGTCCGAAAAAAACAATCCGGATGAACGCAGAAGAAGAAGAAGAAGAAGAAGAAGAAGAAGAAGAAGAAGAAGAAGAAGAAGAAGAAGAAGAATTCACACAACATAAAATAAAATACGTAGATAAGTCCTTCAAGCTGAAATATAGACATGTTCGCACAGTAATGTCAGTTGTCTACCACGGTAATTTTAAAATGACTATCATGTCTTTCTGTTTGCACAAAACTGGCCTGTGTAGATTAATCATGATGGCTTCTGCAAACTTTAACAAGCAACAAGCTTGTGTATTAAACAATACGCGAAAGAAAGATTTGTGTTTTAATATTATTAAATTTTCTAATTTTGTCTGTACGTCTGTTTGTGTTGTTCCTGGTGAAGATTAGTATAATCGAAACGTTGTATAATTATTATTATTTATTTTTTATATGGTTCACCCCCCCCCCCCTCTGTGATTTACGTTTACCGTAGTGGAGTTCGTTGTATGGTATGTATTAAGGTATAAACATGGCAGGTCCGCATGGCCGAATGGGTAAGAACGCGTGTTCTTAAACATCCGTTGTGCTGATGCCGAGGTAAGCGGTTCATCCCCTACACCGGACAGCTGGACTAAAATGTTGACATGTCGTCCTTGACTTTGGGACGTAAATTACAAGTACCTCTGAAGTCGGAGTGGGGTCGCCGGATGGCGAGGGACACTGTTAATAAGGAAAGCTAATCGACACGCAAAATTCAGTCCATCACTACTATAAATAGTGTGTATGGACTACGCCTGAGTTCAAAGCGGGAGAGCGCAAAAAAAAAAAAAAAAATCAACAGAAAAATGAAACTGACTGTCTTGGCATTTGTAAAGAAGGTAGTTTGCCACTGGTTTCCTTATCTGCAATGACAGCATAGACACTAAATAGAAATAACAATAAAGAATCTGTAGGCCGTAAAATGTTAAAACCATTGGACTACCAGGTATTTCCTCCATAAAGAGATCCTCTGCCTCCTGTCGTGAAATTGGACACCATAACCTACAACTAATTATCTGTCAACTGCTCTTCAACTTCATCATCCACCACCTGCACACATGGCTTCACGTGACAGTGATCGGTTAGGAGGTGAGGGGGCGGGGGGGGGGGGGCGCTAAACGGATACTCCACCTTGCCCAAGGGTGTCCCGCGTAGGCTCGCATTTGGAAGGAGGCACCGTGATTATATATATATATATATATATATATATATATATATATATATATATATATATATATATATATATATATATATATATTGTTCGCATATCTTTTAGAGGACATCGATGTCAACATCAGCATCTTTCAGCTGATTGTTGATTTCTTGGCAAGATTACGCTCAGTAGTTTGCCATTGCTTTCTGAGCGACCGGCTCACATATGATACCCCGTAGGTTACCGACACGGAGAGAACTGCTACCAATTCTCGCGCAACGTCACGTTACTTACAAGAGTATACGAGATCACGGAGAAAGTCGTGTAACCTCTAGACCAGGGAGACCGGCTTTCTATATTGTCAGACAAGGATGTATACCGTACGCTTATTTGTATACAGTGTGCATATATTTAGACCAGGTGGCGATGGTAGCACTGTGACTAGAACGCGTAGGTGTTCAAATCTCTCTCGTGCTGTGATTTTTTAACCCGAGCTCCCAGGTCGAGGCAGTCTAAAATGGGTACCACGGAATATCGTGGGAGGTAGAGGTGACCGGCTTGATATTGACCTCCAAATGGTCTATAAATATTTGGGGCTAGTCTCAAAGCGTGTACAAAGGGTCCGTTAACTCTTTTACTTTGGAACATGCTTTGGGTATCTTACCCGGTCTTTCCCAGGTGGATTTCTTTGTTTCAGAGATTAAAGGGCTGCTTGCAGCTCTCCCATGGTGAGGTTTGCTGTAGTGTGGCTCTTCTGGGACAGATGTTACATTTTTGGAAAGTTCTTGTTCTTTGATAACCTCTGTTCTTCATGTCAGTTGGAATCTTGATCTGGCATTTTGTGAGATTACTTTGGCAGAAATGCAATCTGATTCTTGCTGTGTGGTAATTTCCCAAGTTGTTGAAGTGCTATTTCTTTATTTTTGCAATCTTCATTATCTAGGATTTTGACAATCGTCCACACTTGTCTTCCATCTTTGTCAAGATTAAAGTTTTCTCTTGATATAGTCGAGATGTTTATACTGCATAGGTTAGTTTTGTAGAGTTAGTTTTTAATAATATATTTTCGTCACCTTGTCTGTCCTAGCCTGCTTTATAATTTCACTTTAGTTGCTTTTATTTTTCTTTCTTGTTCTTGATGTTCTGGTGTCCAGAAGGGTTTGTAATCTCCCATTGACTCTCGTCATGTTTAGTTTCAGCCTTTTCTCTTCACTTTCATCGTAAACAGTGAAAACGAAAAGAAAGACGTTAGTTAAATGTCCTTTATATAAAGTTACAATTAACACCCGCATGAATTGACTTTTTGTGATTTACCTGTCAATGTTAGTTCAGTAATTTGCCATTGCTTTCTGAAAGGCCGACATCTCATACCATGGAAATCAACGCAAAGCGGCCTGTTTCCAAAAACCTCCGCGGTTGATTTCAAAGCTTCGAATCGGCATCCGCAGAAGTCGGATGTGTCGACCTAAAGGCGCAAGTATCGCAGCTCCGCTGTAAACAGGCACATGCAATCACGTCCGAAAAACCACAGACACCGGGCGAAAGGCGGAACTAAAGTTTAAAAACACAAATGCGAAAGTTATCGTCACAACCAAAGTAAACAATGACAGCAGCTGGGATAACTCTGAAACACCATACAGTGGTACTGTGGAGTACCCGGAAACGACAGAGCTGATCAATTGGCTAAGGAAGGAGCCAAAGAAGAACAGCCTGATGTGCCCGTTACATACCACCAAAAGAAAAGAATGATCAAATCAGTCAGAAAACCACCAAAACCTGCTCAAGATGACTACCACGTTATGGACAGACCAGAACAAGTCATTATTCTGCGCCTCAGAACAGGACACAATAGATTACTCAACCACATGTATACAAAATTCAAGATTGGTGAAACAGCCATGTGCACACGTGGATTGGCCTCGCAGACAGCAGAGCACATACTCCAAGACTGCCCAAAATATAACATATGTAGGCAAATCTTCTGGCCTAGAGAGACGACAGTGGAAGATAAACTCTATGGACCACTGTGTGAACTGAAAAAGACAATTAAATTCATACAAGAGACAACATTGCAGATATAGACATATTTCAAGCGAACGAAAGAAGAAGAAGATCAAAGTCAATGCAACATTCCATCAGTTGAACAGTCTGTGTAACGTAACGCTGTCCATGAAAGTTAGAACAAACGTTTAGGGATACTATATATTGTCCAAGCTACAGTTTCTTTGGCTGGCTCCGTGGCGAAGAGGTTATCGATGCAGTTCGTAATCCCGCATACCGTGCTCGAAACATAGATGCGGGCGAATTGGCAGCAGACCACCTTGAGTTGGGTTTTTATACAATGATGTAGGTTTCGGTCGTTCAGAAATCTATGGCAAACTACTGAACGTAAACTTGCCAAGAGATTAGAAACAGTCACACAAATTATGGAGTTGATTGCGACGACATGTAAAGGATATGCTACAAACTAACTGTTTGGTTGCGAAACATGAACACTAAACACAAATAAAAGAATGAAACTGGATGCCGAAGATGAAGTTTCTCCGTAGAATGCTAAGAATCCACTGGACTACTAAGAAGATGAATTTCCAAGTACTCCTCTGCTGTGTCTCCTCCATCTTGTAGTGGTAGAGGGACTTGTCTATTCCAATGACCCAAAGAGGTTGGCTGGCTGTAGCGCAACTACTAATGGAGTCTCTTATGTCGGACATGTCAAGGAGTAGGAACCATTCGAAGAGATACACAAACCTGCTGCCTTGTGGCTAGATTGCGGACAGTCAAAGGCTAAGGAAAGCACACCTAAACCAATGCTTGTACTGAGCCACAGACTTGATGAAACAGAATATCACAACTCATTCAATTATGTGTTTCTATGTACTGCAAGAGGCCCACTGACAAACATATTTGATTATCAATATCAAAACGAGATAAACTATATCTTTTGGTCACGTTATCAGCCCACAGAATCTGGAAATAGTTCCAGTCAATTAGGATGATCAAGCATATCGCGGAGTGATATATATAAGGAGAAAATGCTGCATGGGATGAGAGAACCGAATAAAAACTCGGGGGATAGATGTTTGTGGATGAGCTAGCTCGCCTACAGCCCTCAATATAGCATACGATGATGAGACATATCAGTGTTGTAAAACTATAACCAAGCGATGTTACTGAAGTCCAAAGAGACTTAAGATGATAAAGTGCAAAACCCATCAAAAAGTAAAGTAAAGGACCCCTTAAGGCGCATTAGGTATCCATCCATCCATCCATCATGTGCCATGCCGGTAAGCGTGGGCGGTCATGTTCTGCCATCTCACTCGATCAACAGAGTCGAGGATCAGCTCCGTGTTTCTGTCTCGACCATGCCACAAGGCCAAGCTATCCAGGTACTTGCTTCTAGGTCTTCCCCTTGGTCTGTTCCCCTCAATCTTACCAGTTGTCACCAAGTTCTCCAGATCATTTCTTCTCATAACATGCCCAAAAAATTGTGACTGTCTACGTCTAATGTCTCTAATCAATTTACGATCTTCATTTGTTTCTTGAAGAACTTGTTCATTGGTCTTTCTGGCTGTCCATGATATTCTTTGCATTTTCCCCAGAAACCACATTTCCACAGCCATCAGATGTTTGTCAGCCTTAGGTATATGGTGCTAGAAACATATTTGTGATATTGTCAGTATCACACCGGCTGCCTTTACTTCCCATACATTTCCTGCTACCCAGGTTAGGCTGGGTCGGCCTGGGAGCCAAGGTTAATTTTAAAAAAAAATTCGAATCTGTCCTGATATAGATTTGAACCCACGACCACCAGGCCGGCAGATGAGCGTTTAGTCACACCGCGACTGCGGTTCCATCTGCGTGACACATACTGAACATGAATTATGTCAACCTGTAACCTTTATCATCATCATCATCATCATCACCATCATCATCGCCCAGTAGTTTGTCCTGTGGAACATTTTGAAATGTCTCTCTATCATAAGCCAGATATCCTGCCTCTGTTTTTTTTATTGTAATACGAGATCCAGTAACATCCGTGTGGAAATAAATCTGTTAAACACTGATTTATAATTGTGCAAGTGCTTCCCTCATAATGTTTAAAAACAAATTAAATACATGTTATTGTAATATCTAACCAACATGGTCATATTCGGAATGCAGTGGACTTTGACAAAGCACCCTCATGATTTGGACTTTGCCGATGATGTTACTCTCTCTCTCTCTCTCTCTCTCTCTCTCTCTCTCTCTCTCTCTCTCTCTCTCTCTCTCTCTCTCTCTCTCTCTCTCTCTCTCACATGACACCATAAGGAGAAAGATATCCTGCCTGTGTTGCTGTCATGTGTAAATGTCTCGCTATCATAAGCCACATTGATATCCTGCCTCTATTGCTGTCATGTGTAAATGTCTCGCTATCATAAGCCACATTGATATCCTGCCTCTATTGCTGTCATGTGTAAATGTCTCTCTATCATAAGCCAGCCAGATATCCTGCCTCTGTTGCTGTCATGTGTAAATGTCTCTCTATCATAAGCCAGCCAGATATCCTGCCTCTGTTGCTGTCATGTGTAAATGTCTCTCTATCATAAGCCAGCCAGATATTCTGCCTCTGTTGCTGTCATGTGTAAATCATCTCCCACATCTTAAAGCTATCGATGATGAGGTCTTCCTCTTCTCCACTTCACCGATTGTCTTCCTCCATAATGATCTATTCTACATACCCACAATATTTCACTCTCCTTAATGTTATTTGTCTTGATAATCAACCTTCTTCAATATTGAGTTCTTGTTTGATAGACTCTCTTTCCCATTTCATGCATGTTACAAGTCTTCTGTATCATTCGGCTCTGTGGCTAATGGGTTACGAATGCAATTCGCAATCCGCATACCGCGTTTGAAACACTGCTAGGGGAGATTTGGAAGCAGATCCCCTTGCGTTAGTTTTCATGCAAATGACATGAGTGCCAGTCATTCAGAAAGCAATGGCAACCTACTACTGAACTTGTCCAGGAATCACAAACAGCCAAAACATGCTAGAGTTGATTGCGACGTCCTGTAAAGGATATCCAACTAACTTTATCATTAACTTATTTAGTGCCGAAGGATAATATACCGCTAAATGTGACCTCCCATTTGGACAGAAGGATGATAAATAGCCATACTATGGTCATCGTGCTATTTGTTTTGTTTCATGGTATCTTCGGAAATTTCAATGCTCAGTGAACGGAACTTTACATGATAATACTTGTTCATTTGATTGTGCACCATGTTTGGTCCAAACCTACTTTTAGTTTCTCACTGAACTTAAGTTTGATGCTCTGGTTTTCTATTGTAATATGAGATCCGGTAACATCCGTGTGGCTTTTATGGAAATAAATCTCAGCTCAATGCACGAACTCCGTTGCATCGGCGAGGATCCTGAAATACTTTGGGTAGATTTTTAACTCGAAATTTTGCCCGGGCAGCGCCGTTAGGCTACTCTTTTTCGATTTCCAACTGCCAAGGGATTTTTTACGTGCGCAACAATACACACGGGCGTCCGATCTCACTACCCAGAGACCAGGGGACATTACTGGAAGTCCAGGTGGATTTTTTAAATAAATCCTGGTCCTCACCGGGGCCTTAACCCGGGACCTCCAGCACTCGAGGCGGACACCATACCTCGAGACCACTCAGCCCCCTTCTCTCTCACATGACATTGGGAGTCTCCATTGCAAATGGGGTTAACCCGCCTGAGTCGCGCTCCGCTCCCGGTTGTGGTCTCGATACCGGAATCTGTTATTCACAAGTGCCACACGGAGACCTCTGGGCGTCGTCCCTAGAGCTACTGAGTTCCTTCTCTATGCCACGCTTTCGGTAGGCCGGCCGGTGGACAGAGACCGAACTATATGGGATAAAACCCGGTGCAATGAAGTCGATCCTCTTGACTTTTACATCTCCTTTATTCGGAGGCCAGCATGGCCGAATGGGTAAGAACACGCTCTCTTAAACTTCATATGCGCTGATGCCGAGGTAGCGGATTCAACCGCTATACCGCTAATTTGGACACAATTTTGTCTTTTTGTTTAACCAAGGATTGATGGGAATTGGTGACATGTCACCATTAGAGGGATTGGTGACCTGTCACCATTAGAGGGATTGGTGAACTGTCACCATTAGAGGGATTGATTTATTACCATTGGTGGGATTGGTGACTTGTCACTATTGGTGGGATTGGTGACCTGTCACCATTGGTGACCTGTCACTATTGGTGGGATTGGTGATCTGTCACTATTGGTGGGATTGGTGACCTGTGACTATTGGTGGGATTGGTGACCTGTCACCATTGGTGATCTGTCACTATTGGTGGGATTCGTGACGTGTCACCAATGGTGGGATTGGTGATCTGTCACCATAAGTGGGATTGGTAACCTGTCACTATTGGTGAGATTGGTGATCTTTCACTACTGGTGAGATTGATAATCTGTCACCATTTGTGAGATTGGTGACTTGCCACCATTGGTGAGATTGGTGACTTGCCACCATTGGTGAGATTGGTGACCTGTCCTTACAGAGGCCCAGTATTTCCAAACATAATATGAATCCCGACGGGATGTCTCTACACATGTGTCCTACCCTGGGTAGAGGGTATATGACCACACAGGAGAAAGCAGGGTTTACTGCGGTTGGTTTCTATTCGCCAAGCAGATTTCTGTCAGCAGCCTGTGCGGTGCGATGACTGTTGGTTGGATGATTTGGTGTTATATCTGTAAAGACTACTTGTTTTAACTCTTAATCTTGATGCATTAGCGCTCGGGTCATCTGGGTCTCGATTGGGGCTTGCATATATAATGAGAACGGGGAGAAGCATGGACAGGGCCGACACAATCAGTGTAGTACGGACTTATTTGGGGGATACTGACGAGACACCTACTCTAGCCCGTCTGCACGAACTGAGGGTAAAACCTGGCCAAGGACGCCAATGTCGCCTTTATGGGAAAGAGATTAGACACCAGAATCAACTCCTCATAGGGACAGTGAGCAGAAATACTTTGGGATGGCTGCTGCATCAGAGAACTGAGCATGCTCGGGAATGCCCAATGTGCAGTGACGTCTTTCAACATAACATAACATAACATAGCACAGCATAGCATAGCATAACATAACATAACACAATACAATACACCATAACATAACAGAATGAAATCAGCGTATATATTTTTTCCCCGATCCGGTATTCAAAATACCATCTCCACGGGGATAATATTGTACGGCTCTCCTTCTCCTCTCCGTACTCAGATACCAGCGGGGCGTGCAAGGCAGGTACTGAAACCTCACGGAAAGGTGCATTACGATGCAGCCATCTCATGATTCAACACAGCAGATAAGGGGCTGGTTGTATTTAAGCCTAGTTTAATCATGTTTCTTCCGTGTCTTTTAGGTATATCATTGTCAACAGACTTCTTCAACTCAATGCCCGCCGAGAAAGATGACAGTATGGAGAAATTCATATGTGAAGATCGCATCATCCAATGAACACCGGTAATGAAAAGCCAACTCGCGTGTGAAGTTTCCTTTACGGAAGAACGGGCGAGGGTTTTGTATATTGAGGTGCTTGTGGCGCAGTGGCGTCGAAGTTTCTTTGATGTTGGCGGCCTGTCGAAGATCAGAGAGACCTGTGAAACCACGTGACGGTCCCGCACTCGCAGGTTGAGAGAAGGTAGAAAATTTGTCCTTTGCTCAAAGTACTGTTGTGCGCCCTTGTTTCACGTGAGGAATTCGCAGTCTGCGTCTCGTTGCGTATACGTTTCATTTCACTGAGTATAAATTCTAATGCTTTTGATTTTTGACACTAGTTTGTGTGATTTCTGAACTATGATGCTTCATTGAAATAAAAGTACTAGAATAAATATACACTTTTATATTTACCATACATATAGATTTACGTTGCCTCTTTCAGGTTATAAATTACGATATTACATTTTATTAACTATATTTAATTTGGACATTTATGAGATTTAAATTTGTAGATTTGCGCGTAAAGGTCCTTTTGTTATTTTTACAATATAATCGTTGAATGAAGATATAATTATTTAGTTCCCTTTACAGAAGCGAACTTGTATAAATGAGTTAAGATAAATACAATAAGTGACTTAAGATAGATATGCATATATAACTAACTCAAAGATGTATACAAGTGACTCAAAGATAAATACAATAAGTGACTTAAGATAGGTATGCATATATAACTAACTCAAAGATGTATACAAGTGACTCAAAGATAAATACAATAAGTGACTTAAGATATATACATATATAACTAACTCAAAGATGTATACTAGTGACTCAAAGATATATCCATCCATCCATCATGTGCCATGCCGGTAAGCGTGGGCGGTCATGTTCTGCCATCTCACTCGATCACCAGAGTCGTGGATCAGCTCCGTGTTCCTGTCTCGACCATGCCACGAGGCCAAGCCATCCAGGTACTTGCTTCTAGGTCTTTCTCTTGGTCTGTTCCCTTCGACCTTACCAGTTGTCGTTGTCACTAAGTTCTCCAAATCATTTCTTCTCATAACATGCCCAAAAAATTTTGACTGTCTGCGTCTAATATCTCTAATCAGTTTATGATCTTCATTTGATTCTTGAAGGACTTGTTCATTGGTCTTTCTGGCTGTCCATGGTATTCTTTGCATTTTCCTCAGAAACCACATTTCTACAGCCATCAGATGTTTTTCAGCTTGACTCAATAAGATATATACGATTCAAGATATTATATATATATATATATATATATATATATATATATATATATATATATATATATATATATATATATTGCTACCTTTAACGGCTATACAAATGATCTGTTGAGCCTTCTCCGTGTCGATAGCGTGGGCGCGATTCGTAATGCCGCTTACCCGCGTTCGAAACACAGCGATGACCGATTTGGCAGTAGACCGTGTCTTGCTGGTTTTAACGTGTTGGTATGGGAACCGGTCGTTCAGAAAGCAATGGCAAACTATTGAACGTCAAACTTGCTGAGACATCAACAACGCAGTAAAATGCTGGTGTTGACTGCAACGTCCTGTAAAGGATATGCAACTTTAAAAAAAAATGATATGTTGTACTTTCGATTTAAACGTTTGTTAGGAATATGAACATATTTGTAGGCCTTGTTACTTTTGAAACGGTTCATAAAATGGTTGGATACTTGTTATAAGTTTTGAAACAAGACATTAACATTGTTATTTATAGATGTAAGGTTAGGAACAAATCTTCGCGGTTTCATTGTCCTGAAATAGACTATCGACTATTCAACATGTAATTATTTCATTCCTTCAGTATTGTCACTTGAGTACTTGTAACAACATTATCCAGTATTGCCACTTTGGTCACCTTGTAACATTATCCAGTATTGCAACGTTGGTCACTTGTAACAACATTAGCCAGTATTGCCACTTTGGTCTCTTGTAACATTAGCCAGTATTGCAACTTTGGTCTCTTGTAACAACATTATCCAGTATTGCAACTTTGGTCATTTGTAACAACATTAGCCAGTATTGCCACTTTGGTCTCTTGTAACATTAGCCAGTATTGCAACTTTGGTCTCTTGTAACAACATTAGCCTGTATTGCCACTTTGGTCACTTATAACATTAGCCAGTATTGCAACTTTGGTCTCTTGTAACAACATTATCCAGTATTGCAACTTTGGTCATTTGTAACAACATTAGCCAGTATTGCCACTTTGGTCTCTTGTAACATTAGCCAGTATTGCAACTTTGGTCTCTTGTAACAACATTAGCCTGTATTGCCACTTTGGTCACTTATAACATTAGCCAGTATTGCAACTTTGGTCTCTTGTAACAACATTATCCAGTATTGCAACTTTGGTCATTTGTAACAACATTAGCCAGTATTGCAACTTTTGTCTCTTGTAACATTAGCCAGTATTGCAACTTTGGTCACTTGTAACAACATTAGCCAGTATTGCCACTTTGGCCTCTTGTAACAACATTAGTAAATTAGCAGGCATTTATTGGCGCTCATAAGCGAGCGGCAAGAGGACACGGGGGAATATAGTTTGTGGCTAAAAGTGATTTGGTGTTTGTCGGTAGCTTCAGAAATTCAAATCGCTGGTTTCGATAAAACTTCGGTTAAGGTAGTCCCAAATGACATATTGCCGTGTGGGCTATGAAGTGATAGGTCTTCACATTAGGCTATGACATAATCAGATGTGGTGGTCAGTTCCTTCCGGTGCCTTTCCTTCCCAGACAAGTGAAAATTACCTGGTACCCATTTTTATCAGGATTCAATCCAAGATGCAAAATAATCGGGTCTTTCCCGTGGATTAAACTCCCATCACACTCTTAGATGGCCAACGCCCTAACCACTACGAAACCGGCGCTTCGATACCTGATTTGAAATATGATTATTAGAGGTTGAAATCAGTTGTCGTTAAATACGCATTCATATTTATTCTGTAAATCTTACTTATTTGTCTGGAGGTTCAACGTGTGTATAAACAAGAAAATCAAACACAATAAAGGCGGAGTGGATATAAGCATTAACTCGCTGAGCAAAGGAAGGAAAACCGTGAAAACACGGGCAAATGGTAATTTCACCTGTGTGGCGGCCGACTGCTGTGAATGAAGTAGGCAGATTATAGGATTAAAGCACAGGTGAGTTTCTCGTGGGTTTTATCTCGTGTCACGTATCGTAATGTCCGCGCCTATTCCTACACACAATACCACGCTGTGAGAACTGTGCCGCTATTTACATATACACCGGGCATTGTGTCTGTTTTCTTGAAATTAAATTTTTATGTAAAAGTCATTTGTATAGATGTACTTGTTATCCCCGGGTGATT
This sequence comes from Cepaea hortensis, assembly GCA_963921405.1. Taxonomy (NCBI): domain Eukaryota; kingdom Metazoa; phylum Mollusca; class Gastropoda; order Stylommatophora; family Helicidae; genus Cepaea; species Cepaea hortensis. The sequence goes on from OY992886.1 coordinate 87,896,876, forward strand.
ATCTTTGAAAGTATCCAGTGAATGTTTAGAGGGGGGCAAACGCACCTATAATCTAGACATGAAAGGGGAATGAGTGATTCAACGAAAACGCACATATAATCTAGACATTAAAGGGCAATGAGTGAATCAACGTAAACGCACATATAATCTAGACCAGTGGTTCTCAACCTTTTTTGGCCCATGCACCCCTTCACCGTATGTTCAGATCGTCATCCCCCCTTTCATATTTCCTCTCTATAAATCCCCCCCCCCCGCCCCTACACAGTATATGTAAAAATGGAAGCTAAATTTAATAACACATACTAGAACAAGTCTAGACATCTAGATAAAACGTGATTTTCAGGTCTTCTTATGTTATAAAACAAATTTCAGAAGGGCGAGAAGTACAGAACCGTAAAGTATGCAGAGAAGAACAATATCAAGTAATCGATTCTTGTATTAACGTGATCTTGAGATTATCTTACTTCCCCCCCCCCTCCCCCGGAAACCCTAAAATTCCCCTTTGGGGGGGGGGGAATTGTTGAATCACCTTTAATGTCTAGACCAGTGGTTCTAGACCGGTGGGGAATTCCCCCCTCCCCAGGGGGGAATTTCAGGGTTTCCAGGGGGGGGGGGGATTAAGATTATTTCAAGATCGCATTAACACAAGAACCAGTTACTTGATATTGTTTTTCCCTCTAAATGTTACGGTTCTGTACTCCTCGCCCTAATGAAATTTGTTTTATAACGTAAGTAGATCCGCAAATCATGTTTTATGTTGATGTCTAGACTTGTTCTAGTATGTGTTATTAAATTTAGCTTCCATTTTTATGTATACTGTGTAAGGGTAGGGGTGAATTTCTAGGGAGGAAATTCGAAAAAGGGGGGGGGGGGGAGAGAATGACCTTCAGAAGATATGGTAAAGGGGGGCATGGGCCAAAAAAGGTTGAGAACCACTGCTCTAGACATTAAAGGACAATAAGTGAATCAACGAAAAGGCGCATATAATCGACGTTAACGGGCAAATAGTGAATCAACGAAAACCAGAAGTAGAATCGGTACACTGTAGTAGAATAGTCACAAGTAATCAAAACGCTGCAGTTAAAGCTTTCGTCACATAAAAACAAATCACTGATATAACTACATAAACACATCTACATGAATATCATATCATATCATATATATATATATATTTTTTTTTTTCCCGCATTTCCATCCTGTTTCAGGATATTGCGGTCAACACCAGCATCTTTCAGCTGTATGTTGATTCCTAGGCTAGATTACGCTCATCAGCACGCCACGACTTTCTGAGCGACCGGCTCCATACTCTCATAAGTCACTTTTGCGATTCGAACCACTGCTAATTCTCGTCCCGTCACGTGACGAGAGTATTCGGGGTTAGCGGAGAAAGCTGCTAACTCCTCGGCCATGGAGCCGGCATATATATATATATATATATATATATATATATATATATATATATATATATATATATATATATGTGTGTGTGTGTGTGTGTTTGTGTGTATATGTGTGTGTGTGTGTGTGTGCGTCCGTGCGTGCGCTACTTGTCCGTAGAGAACAGCTGTCTTGTTATGGACTGGACATGTGTGTAGCACGCGCCTAGTATGAAGTTAGAAGAGGATAGTCATGATGTTGATCGTATCGGCTGTTCATGGGAAACAGAAAAACGGAACCTTTATTTTACTATTAGAAAAATATACATCAGCTGGGGCGTTGGTATATTGGTTAGGATATTAGGCTAATAATGGCATTAGCGTAGTCGGGAGATGGTTCCATCTCAGCTCTAGACCTTCGCTATGGGAGGGACAGACTGGTCACCTGTTGCTCCCTGCAGTCAGGCCTACAGAATATGTGTGTCCTAGTGTTTCACTTAACTACAGCTGGATCAACCCTACTACTGGACTTGGTTTTTTTTTTTAAAGTGGTAGATCAGTGGCGAGCGATTGGCGAGTGCCTAAGAACAATGGATTATCCTTGGGGAGACCCGGGTTCGAATCCTCAGCAAGGAATGGATTTTTTTTTCTGTATGTGGCAAAAAGACAAATCCTAACCTACACAGTTCGCGGTGACTGCACTAACCAGGCGGCCTTAATTCCCCAGGCTCTCCTACCCCACACTGCAAGGTACCATAGACAGTGGATGACAGACAAACAGGTAGATCAGTGGCCGATATAATACTATCTATTGAACTTCCTGTGTGTTGACCCCGGGGAGGCGAGATCAACCCCTATTACGGCTAGTTGAAATTTTAGCGTTGTATTCCCCTTCCGAAAGCTAAGGTAAACTAATGAACGTAAAATGTCATAGAAAATATACCTAGGGTTGGGGTTGCGCGCAACGTCCTGCAAAGGGCATGGGAGGGTGGAGGGGGAAGGGGATCGTTACTTTTTTTTTATGCTGCATATCCCTTACAGGACGTGGCAGTCAACACCAGCATTTTTCAGCTGCTGTTGGTGTACTAGGCAAGATTACGCTCAGTAGTTTGCCATTGCTTTCTGAGCGACCGGCTCACATACCCCTGTAAGTAACCAGCGCGGCGCGATCCGCTACCAAATCTCACGCAGCTGCGTTACTCACGAGAATATACGGGATTACGGAGAAAGACGTTAACACCTACGCCTGGGAGATCGGCTTACTGGCCCTTTTAAAAAAAAAAAAATTCGCATATCCTTTACAGGACATCGCTGTCAACAGCAGCATCTTTCAGCTGTCTGTTGATTTCTTGGCAAGATTACGCTCAGTAGTTTGCCATTGCTTTCTGAGCGGCCGGCACAGTTATCCCGCAAGTCACCAGCGGGGGGACGAACCGCTCCCAGTTCTCGCCCGCTACGAGACTGCGTGATAAACGGGATTACGGAGAAAGTGGTGAAACCCCTCGGCCAGGGAGATCGGCTTACTGACCCTAGAGAACACAAATCAGAAATAACTTCGAGGAAATAACAGTCTGACGCTGGAAAGGATACCCGTTGAGAAAAGCGGTGTATAGCATAAAGAGACAACAGTCCTTCCGCAATCTACAATATTATAGAAAAAGAGGGAAAATTTGACAATAATTTCATACAAATTAGTCATATGGAAGTGACACAGAACGAACCATGAGAGATAACACAAGGATTTAAGGGTAGTAAATACACGTGCTGCTTTTAGTGCACTGGGCTGATTCTCACGAGTGGATTAACTTTTCCTATTACCAGTGTTCGGGTCTCCCTTGTCTAGAGGTTACACGACTTTCTCCGTAATCCCGTATACTCTGGTGAGTAACGTGACGTGCACGAGAATCGGTAGCGGTTCTCTCCGCGTCGGTAACTTACGGGGTATTTGAGCCGGTCGCTCAGAAAGCAGTGGCAAACTACAGAGCGTACTTTTGCCAAAAAATCAACAATCAGCTGAAAGATGCTGATGTTGACAGCGATGTCCTGTAAATGATATGCGAACAAAAAAAAAAAATGTTAAGTGTAAGTACTGAGGCGACCAATCATTGTGATCCCATACATCATTTGCATGACTGGATTCATCCGCGAAACCCCGCGAGGCTTTGAACTCAAGCGTAGTCCATAGACACTACTTCCAGTAGTGCTGGACTGAATTTTGCGAGTGGATTAGCTTTCCCTATTAACAGTGTCCCTCGCCATCAGGCGAATCCACTCCGACTTCCGAGGTACTTGTAATTTACGTCCCCAAGTCAAGGAGAAGTCGAATATGTTAGTTCAACCGACCAGTGCAGGGGTTCTATTTCGATTCTACCATTACCCCTTCCCTGTTCAAAGAGAAGATATATTAGGGTCCATCCCTGGCTCGAATTAATAATCATGTGACTGCATCAGCCACGTATACCGGCTGACCACGGTTTCACCCACACAGGATATTAATTTGAAGATGATTGTTTTTTGTTTTGTTTTGTATATCCTGTTTACAGTACATCGCTGTCAACACCAGCATTTTACTGCTGTTGTTGATGTCTTGGCAAGTTTTACGTTCATAGTTTGTCATGGCTTTCTGAACGACCGACTCCCATACTAACACGTTAAAAGCCAGCGCAACGCGGTCTGCTGCCAAATCGGTCGCAGCTGTATTTCAGATGCGGGTTAGCGGGCTTAAGAATCGCGTCCGTAAGCTCTTTGCCACGGAAACTGGTTGTATAAAGAGGGCAATTATCAGCACACCAGATGGGAACAATGAATGGGGTCTCAGTAGCATAGTGGTCTCCGTGGCTAGCGGTTGGGACACCTGCCTCGCGCTCCGAGAGTCGTGGATTCGTTCCTTGACTCGGTCATCCTGTCCAGACTGCAAGGAGTTGTCGCTGGGGCTACGGAGTTCGTGCCCCGTGCTACGTTTTCGACAGCCAACTCTGCGGAAAGAAACCAGGTGCAATGAAATCGATCCTCTGGCTTTTACCTTTCAAAGAAGAGGAAAGGTGAAACCTAGTATATCAAATAGGAATACAGTCAGTAATCTATACGGCCAAAGAGGAAATGTGATACCCAACAGAACAAAGGGATTAAGGTAGACGAGCATCCAAACAAGAGGCGATCAGTGAGTGGGATGTCGTCGTGGCGCCGCTGACCAGTTTGACTCGGTTTGGGTCAGAGTTCAATAAGAGCATGCGGAGTAGACTGTAATTACCTGAGAGTGATGTGGGCAATGTGTGACGGAGGGCAAACTGTTGTTGGAGACAAACTGGTTGGGGACAAACTGGTTGGGGACAATGTGTAACTTGGGACAAACTGTGGTGGGGGGCCAATGTGTGTGTGTGTGTGGGGGGGGGGTGGGGGGAGACAAACTGTGCTTGGAGACAATATGTGATGGGGACAAACTTTGGTTGGGGACAATATGTGACTGGGGACAAACTTTAATTGGGGACAATGTGTGACGGGGGACAAACTGTTGTTGGGGACAATGTGTAACTGAGGACAAACTGTGATTAGGGACAATGTATGACTGGGGGACAAACTGTTGTTGGGGACAATGTGTAACGGGGGACAAACTGTGATTAGGAACAATGTGTGACCGGGGACAAATGGTTGGGTACAATGTGTAACGGGGGACAAAATGGTTGGGGACAATGTTTGACGGGGGACAAACTGTAGTTGGGAACAATGTGTGACGGGGGACAAACTGTGGTTGCGGACAATGTGTGACGGGGGACAAACTGTGGTTGCGGACAATGTGTGACGGGGGACAAACTGTGGTTGCGGACAATGTGTGACGGGGGACAAACTGTAGTTGGGGACAATGTGTGACAGGGACAAATTGTGGTTGGGGACAATGTGTAACGGGGGACAAACTGTAGTTGGCGACAATGTGTGACGGGGGACAAACTGTGGTTGGGGATAATCCTTGATGTCAAACAGCGTTGTAGGCAGTGTGCTTGGGGAAAAAAATGATGGGGTAACATCGTAGAATAAACAAAACAATTGGGGATAAAACTGAGAGAGAGAGAGAGAGAGAGAGAGAGAGAGAGAGAGAGAGAGAGAGAGAGAGAGAGAGAGAGAGAGAGAGAGATGGAGAGAGAGAGATGGAGAGAGAGAGTGGTGTGTGTGTATGCGTGTGTGTGTGTGGGGGGGGGGGGCAAAGTACAATGGACACAATTACAAATGGGGGAAACACTAAACGTGGTGGGGGAACAGCTTATTCAGAAAGTGATCGGGGAACAGTTTGGTGGGAAAGTTATAGCAAAATTTGCAAAGTGATGAGAACAAAGTGTGACGGCGATAGTTGGGGACAAACATGTTTGGACAGAAAGTAATATGACAGCAAAGGTGGCAATGACTGATGTGAAGAGAGATGGGTTGAGTGACCCAATGGGTACAAGACACAGTAATGGACGCAAAGAGTGAGGATCAAACATGCAAAGAACTCATTTTGTCGCCATGAAGCGTACAGGACATAGCGTGCTGCTATAGATCATACCTTAAAAATAATCGATGCTTGATATGTGATGCGGAAAATTTCATGCTGGGCTCATTTTCGTTCCAGAACAACTTCTGGTACTAATTTTAGCCCACACGGGAGCCTAGGTCCATGAAAAAATATCCCCACCTGCAAGATTTAAACACGTGACTGCTAGGCCCTAAAGCAAACGGCTTGCCATTTAACATGGGGGATCCCTTAAAGAATGAATGGGCAGTGGCAATGGGTAGGGGGAATTCAGTAATGGGAACTAAATTTGATGGGGACAATTGTGGAGACAAAATATTTTAGGGTAGAAGTAATGGAACGGCGAAAGGCACAATGACTGATTTCAATGGAAGTATGGATCCAATAGATACGGGAAAATGAGTGAATTGTGCAGTGCTGGGAACAACTTGTGATCAGTCTCAAGCAGCAGACGAGTAGTATGATAGTGAACACAACAATGTTGTCCTTACACCGCACTCCTTGTGACCGGTGCTATAGTTGATATCCAAACTCTTAGGCACTCTCAGCAGACATTCCGTTTCTGTCTCCTTATCTGGTACAAGGTCTACTACAGTTTTCCAATATGCATGTTTTCACTCATTGTAACAGAACTTTAACACTGACACCTTTCCGTCTTGACAGGCGATAGTTTGTGACATTCCGCTTCAAATCAGGCGTAATAACTACAACCCATGATATGGTAGAGGATGTGACAGATCAGACCAACTCGCGATCAGACCAATTCGCGTGGTAAATATTCATCCACAATGGATGCATGTGAACACATGGTCATTTCCACCTCACTCACCTTCTGGCGTCTCAAGCTCAATGAGCGACCTATCTACAACCATTTTCTCCGTTGTCTTTATTCCATTCCAGAACTTTAAAAAATGGTAAACAGGCTAGAAGATTGACTTCGTTACTCTGGCTTCCAGCTCATATAGCTAGGTATTTCTCCGCAAAGCAGCTAGGCCCCAACTGAAAGCTTCTTCTAAAACAGAACTCCGTAGCTCCGGTGACGACACAAAACGAATCTCCGAAAAAAATTGCGCTGGTGAGTGAACTGTATAATGGAGTCCACAAACAAGCAACAATGGAAACCCCCATAGGAGGTAAGAGCGTTGATAGGTGGAGGTCTTTCCACCAATCTTAACTCATTAACAGGAGGTAAGAGCATTGATAGGTGGAGGTCTTTCCCCAAACTTAACTCATGAAGTGCCATGGGATGATTCATCGTTTTGAGCGAATTTCCGTTTCTGCCACGGGTTTATAAATCGCCGAAATGTTGTCTCAATTAAAATATCAATATAGTAGTTTTCCCCAAGCAACCTGCTTTAATTTGATATATAATCGAACATGCTACAATATTAACAAATTTTATGTCATAACTGTGACACACCCCTACTTCCAATTTTCCCCCATCCAATTTTGTTTGGTCCAAATCTACTTTTTGTGTGGCACTGAATCTGTTAAAGCAAGATATGCAGATTCGTACCCAGTTGCCTGCAATCCCTTTAACCCATTGCTGTACCGTTTCCCCGGATTATATTAACATATGCAATAATTAACTAGAAATATGTATATCCTTGTTTTCAGCATACATTCGGGTGTGGCTCCTGGCATGATGATACAAGAATCTATATACAAGAATGTTCCAGAGGATCAACTCTTCAGAATAACGATGAGGATGGAGATAGTCAAGAGATGATTACCTCCCCACCCAGAGGGTTTTTGGGGTAAGTTAAATATGGTGTTTCTATTATTCATGCAAAGAGATAGTGAAGGCATCATTACCTCCTCACCTAGAGGGTTTTGGGGGTAAGTTAAATACGATGTTTCTATTATCCATGCAAAGAGATAGTCAAAAGATCATTACCTCCTCATCTAGTGTTTTTAGAATAAGTTACATATAGTGTTTCTGTTACTCATGTAAAGAAATAGTCAAGAGATGATTACCTCATCACCTATGTTTTTAGAGTAAGTAACATATAGTGTTTCTGTTACTTGTACAGAGATCGTAAAGAGATGATTACCTCCTCATCTAGTGTTTTTAGAATAAGTAATATATGGTGTTTCTGTTACCTGTGCAGAGATAGTCAAGAGATAACCACTTCTTCACCTAGTATTGTTAGAGTAAGTTACATATGGTGTTTGTGTTACTCATGCAAAGAGATAGTAAAGAGATGATTACCTCCTCACCTACGGGGTTTATGGAGTAAGTTATATACATTGTTTCTGTTACTAATAGTGACATATTTGCATGGAGGCGCATCATTGTTTGGCCACATTATGAGATGATACAAACAGGAGCATGTTGTAACAACCAGAAAGATTTACGGAAAGAGAGATAGCGGAAGACAGCATGAGAAAATTCTTGACAGTCTTGTGTGATGGCACGGAAAACATGAATTGATCCACGCCGTTGGAGATCGCAATTTGTGGAGAGGCATGATATCCCACACCAGTCAGCAAGGCACTGGATGATGATAATGATGACGTCTCTGGCGATGTCTGCCGGGTACCGTCTTTAAAAAGTACAGGATTCTTCTACACGCCATCAGATGTATATGGTATATAGTGGTAGTCCCCAAATGTGTATAGACCCGCGACACTAAATGGGTGATGTGGTCAATATCAAGCTGGCCGCCTTTACTTCCCACATTTCCTGGTATGCATTTTAGGTAGAGTCGACCTGGGAACCGAGTGGCAGAGTTTAAAATATCCCCTCCTTGACTGGATTCAAACACCACAGGGTGGGTATGCTAGTGTGCTAGTCACTGTGCCACCACAGCTGCTAGAACTTCAAGGGAAATGTGTCCGTGATACATCGCCAGTGTTTGCATTCATATTTTGTGTTCACTTTCATTATGAGCTAAATGTGAGGCTGTGAGAAAGAACTTAGCTATCAGCTCGTTAAGTTAGTCTTGATTCACTTACCATCTGTAGTATTCTTTCATTATGCGCAAACTGTAAGATAACTGGCCAATACGCACCATACGATCTGGTGTATTTGGAGGCCTAAAATAACTTGTGGTGGAATTTACAATGTAATCGTCTTAACCCTCTTAGATTGATAATCAGTCAGTATAGTTAAAAACAGACACCATAAACAAAATATGTGTCCTCTTTATTTGATATAACCCTGCAGTATGCACCAGGCGAGATGCAGCGAAATATGCCAGGCAGTAAATCGTGCAATATTTTGTTTATGACGTCTGTGTTTAAATTCACTAAGGGAATACATTGTTTTGAATCAGTCAGTACTAGAATACCTCATCACATGCAGGGTCCTTTAATGCAGTGGTTCTCTAGAACCGATTACTTGATATTGCTTTTCCCTCCATACTTTACGGCTCTGTACTTCTCGCCCTTCTGAAACTCGTTTTATAACGTAAGTTGACCAGCAAATCACGTGTTATGTAGACGTGTAGACTTTTTCTAGGTTGTGTTATTAAGTTTAGCTTCCATTTTTACGTATACTGTGTAGGGGCGTGGGGGGGGGGAAGTTATAGGGTGGAAATACGAACAAAAAGGGGGGGGGGGTTACATTCTGAACATATAGTGAAGGGGTGCATGGGCCAAAAAATGTTGAGAACCACTGGTTTGAGTTTTGTCTAAGAGATTTGTTGGAGTTGCATGTTAAAAAGCCACCACTCTTGATACCAAAGACCTAACGTAGCATGTAAGATGGCGTGGAATGGAACCAGCCACAAAGTCCCATCTTGCTGTATTTGAAAGCCTACCACTTCACATTGCAATTCATAATCCGGCATACCGCGTACGAAACACAGCTGCGGGTGATTTGGAAGCAGGCCGCCTTGCGTTGATTTCCATACAGTGGTATGTGTGCCGGTTGTTCAGAAAGGAATAGCAAACTACTGAAAGTAAACTTTCCCAGGAATCACAAATAGAACACAATTGTTGGAGTTGTCTGCTACGTCCTGTAAAGGATATGCAATTAACTTTAACCACCTCACACTAGTGTGTCAGAATCAGCCGTATGGTTAACTTTTGCCTTCTATGGTTAACTTTTGCCTTCTTCTTCTATGTCAGATAAAAGAGAAAATCAATTGGGGAACCCTTTGGGGCCACTAAAACAGTCCATAAATAAACACACATAGTATTGTTTGACGCTTACAGAAGGGTAAGAAGGAAGTAGAGATTAGAGGACGTTCAAGAAAACAAAATTTGAAAGCCATAGTGGGATCGAACCTGTCGCCTCCAAATGACGACAGCGCCTCTCTGCAGGAATAAGTGTACTTCGACGACGCATGACCAACTAGTTAGGGGTGTCTAGTGTCGGGTCTGGAACCAGGGATTTGTTTCGTTTAGTTAGGGGTGTCTAATGTCGGGGTCTGGAACCAGGGATTTGTTTCGTTTAGTTGGGGGTGTCTAATGTCGGGGTCTGGAAGCAGGGATTTGTTTCGTTTAGTTAAGGGTGTTTAGTGTCGGGTCTGGAACCAGGGGTTTGTTTCTTTGATCTGAACTCTCAGGTCCACGTGGCTTACAACCGGATACCAGAAAATGTCCAGGAAATAAAGGCAGACGGCGATATATTGACCACATCACTCATCGAGTGATGAATGGTATAAACATCAGCGGCTAACGCCATATATAAGATCCATGTTCTGAAAAGTGATTCTTTACTATTTGTTTACTTACGCTGGCATATTACGTCACAACCGTTCTCAATTGCATCCTCAGATTGATAATGGAGATTCTTCCACTCCTCACTGGTATATCTTGGATGATAATGGCTGTATCTTCATCAACACCTGGCGCGTCTTCCATGTCTTCACGATCCTCCCCCAGCAGCTTCACCACGCCCCCATTTGCATCAACAGTATCACACAGCAGTGATGATGTCACTTTTAACACCAATAAACTGCAAGAGCTGGGCAGTCGCGGGCAGTGGTTGCTGAGGCACATGGCTATCATGACGCACACTTGCGGGGTCAAGGACATGCCCAATCTGCGGAGAAAATTATTGCCGAAATCTGAGGTCACCTGCAATGATGGGTCTCCCGCGGGGTAAGTACATTTTTTGTTTATCATCTTCATCGTCATCATCGTCCAGTGCCTTGCCGGCTGGCGTGGGAGATCATGAATCTCCACAAATTGAGATCTCCAACGTATGGATCAATTCGTGTTGACTATCTTCCCTGCCATGACACAAGACTGTCAAGAATCTTCTCACGCTGTCTTTCTCTATCTCTTTCCACAAATCTTTCCGGTTGTCACAACATGATGCAGTTTTTGTCTTCTCACAATGTGGCCAAAAAATATCACTGCTTCTTTCTGATGTTTGTGATGAGTTGTCTTTGTGACTTTGCTTCTCTCAAAATGTACAGTTTGCTCATTTTGGCCGTCTAATTAATTTTCAGCATTCTTCTATAAACCCACATCTCCAAGTCCATGGATTCTTTTTGCCTGTTTATCAATTGTCCAGGATTTGCAGCCGTTTGTTAATACTGGTTCTATGTAACATGCAGGAACTCTTTTCTTAACTTCAAGGACAATGACTTAATGCACAAAACGTTCATTTAATAGAATGCAGTGTTTCCTTGTCTTATTCTGTTTTCTAAGGAAAATGCAAAGAATACCATGGACAGACAGTAAAACTAACGAACAAGACCTTCAAGAAACAAACGAAGTTCCTAAACTGATTTGAGACATTAGACTTAGACAGTCACAATGTGTTGGGCATGTTATGAGAAGAAATGAATTGGAGAACCTGGTGACAACTGGCACGATCGAAGGGAAGAGACCAAGGGGAAGACAGAGAGGTAAATACCTGGATGGCTTGGCCACGTGGCATGGTCGAGACAGGAACATGGAGCTGATCCATGACTCTGGTGATCGAGTGAGATGGCAAAACATGACCGCCCACGTTTATCGGCATGGCGCATGATGGATGGATTGATTCTGTTCTTCATCTCAGTGATGCACTGCCATCTGTTATCCTTGTGCCTAGAAATCTGCATTTCAGCACTTGCCCCCTGAATAAGGTCGTTTACTTTAATTGCACATTTGGGCACAATCCGTTTCGTTAATATCACCATGACTTCCGTCTTTCTAATCATTCAAACTAAGGCCCATTTTTTTCACATTCTACAACCACTGTGTCTATCAATTCCTGCTTTTCCTTCTGACGTGTTGCTATCGAAACAGTGTCATCTACATAAAGTAAGTTATCTATATTGTTTCCATCAGCCAGGATCGCTGACATATTTTCTGTATATTTCATTATGCTCACTGTACAATGAGAACAACCCTGGAGACATGCATTACACAACTTTGTCCGGCGCCCTTCTTTATTGCAGCGAGGAAATTCCCCCCTGTAGTTTGGTTAGCGTGTTGTTCAGTTGCACTTATTAATTTTCTTAAACAGATGGTATTCATACATTTTCCATCTACATTACGGTCTGGAGAGAATGGTGCTGCAGGGAGTAACTAGAAGATCTAGCCGACACTCAGGACTCAGAGAAAAGGACAGACGGACATGTAATGAAACTGCTACTGGTAAAATTAGTATTTGGACTCTTCTGGCTGGCTGTTAAAGATGCTGTCAATCGCTAGCGGGACTTGGTCATCTGTTGGATAGCAATCGGAGAACTTCTGGGAATGTCCCATAGCTGTGATGTCGGTTCATGACTCACTCAACTGTCCTTCTACAGCAGTGGTTCTCAACCGGTGGGGAATTCCCCCCCCCCCACCCGGGGGGGGGAATTTTAGGGTTTCCAGGGGGGGGGGGATGAAGACCATTTCAAGATCGCGTTAATACAAGAACCGATTACTTGATATAGTTTTTCCCTTCATATTTTGCAGTTAAGTACGTCTCATCCTTCTTAAATTCATTTTATAAAGTAAGTAGACCCACAAATCATGTTTTATGTGGATGTCTAGACTTGTTTTAATATGTGCTATTAAATTTACCTTACAGTTTTTACGTATACTGTGTATGGGTGGGGGATTCTTAGATAGGAAATATGAAAGGGGGAAGGGAATGACTTTTGATTGGGAAAGGGGGGGGGGATGACGTTCTGAAAATATGGTGAAGGGGGGCACGGGCCAAAAAAGAATGAGAACCACTGTTCTACAGTGTGTCCATCTGTGGCTGTTGTATCATTTACAACATCCTTGTCACCCGAAGACTAGTTTGACATAAGTGATATTCTACCAGTTTCTAGTTATAGCACCATTTGGGCTCGTTGGTGTAATGGTTAAAATATTCCGCTGACAATAGCATGAGCGTTGTCGGATGTTTCGTTGTCGGATGTTTCGTTGTCGGATCTGTATGTTCGTTGTCGGGTCTGGATGTTCGTTGTCGAGTCAGTATGTTCGTTGTCGAGTCTGTATGTTCGTTGTCGGGTCTGGATGTTCGTTTTCGGGTCTGGATGTTGGCTTTGAGAAGGAAAGACTGTCCACATATTCCTCCTTGCACCGAGGCTTACAGAGACAGACAGACTATGCCTAAATGTGCAATTAAAGTAAAGGACGATATTTTGGGGCAAGTGCAGAAATTCAGATATCTAGGCACATGGATAACATCAGATGGAAGATGCATCACTGAGATAAAGAACAGAATAGGACAAGCAGAAACTACATTCTATCAAACGAAGAACGTTTTGTGCAATAAGTCACTGTCCTTGACAGTTAGAAAAAGAGTTCGTGCATGTTACATAGAACTAGTTTCAAAATACGGCAGCGAATCCAGGACAATTACAAAAAATACAAATATAAAAGACAAAAAATTACTCGGCAGCCTAGGAGATGTGGTTTTATATAAAAATGCTGAAAATTTATTGGACAGCCAAAATGAGCAATTGGAACGTTTCATTGGAAGCTGAGTGGCAAAGACAGCAAATCACAAACATTAGAAAGAGGCAATCATCGGTTTTGGGCCACTTTATGAGAAGACAGAAACTGGAACATGTTGTGACAACCGGAAAGATTTGCGGAAAGAGAGATATAGGAGGACAACGTGAGAAGATTCTTGATAGTCCTGTGTCATGGCACGGAATGGAGTCAACAGACGAATTCATCCGTGACATTGGTTTTTTAATCTGTGAAGCGGCATGATCGCCCACGCTAGCCGACAAGGCACTGATTGATGATCTAAAATATGGGCGGGGAACGTCCAACTGGCAACCCCTATTTTATAAACAGCCAGCTAAAATCACACGTCTCACCAAAGAGAGGCAGTTCCATTCAGCACATTAGGGGTGTTTTAATTGTTTGACCAAACAGCAGACTAATATTTAAATTGACAATCGTATATGGCTTGCGAAAGACGTTATAAATATCCAAATGGCCTTTGGTTGGTGGGGGGGGGGGGGGAGTAAGAGAGGTTCCCGACTCCTGATCTAATACCATGACATGGAGGATTATCATAAATAAAATTGATCCAGATCACCAAAGACCGAGATCAAGATCTGTGGAGAGACCAGAGATCTGTAGAGAGACCAGAGATCTGTAGAGAGACCAGAGATCTGTAGAGAGACCAGAGATATGTGGGGAGACAAGAGATCTGTGGAGAGACGATATATGTGGAGAGACACGATATCTGTGGAGAGACACGATATCTGTGGAGAGACTACAAAATCTGTAGAAGGACACGAGATCTGTGGCGAGACACGAGATCTGTGGCGAGACACAAGATCTGTGGCGAGAGACGAGATATGTGGCGAGAGACGAGATCTGTGGCGAGACACGAGATCTGTGGAGAGAGACGAGATCTGTGGAGAGAGACGAGATCTGTGGCGAGACACGAGATCTGTGGAGAGAGACGAGATATGTGGAGAGAGACAAGATCTGTGGAGAGACATGAGATCTATGGAGAGACGAGATCTGTGGCGAGAGACGAGATCTGTTGCGAGACACGAGATCTGTGGAGAGAGACGAGATCTGTGGAGAGAGACGAGATCTGTGGAGAGAGACGAGATCTATGGAGAGACGAGATCTGTCGAGAAATACGAAGCCTACGCTACTTTGCAAGGTCCAGGATGATAATGATTATACATTACAAGAACTACTTCTGCTCCTCAAAAATAACTACCTCTCTTTATCAGTTGAATCATTAGTTGAGACTATATAATGTTCAGTGCCGACACGGTCTTGCGTCGTTGCTTCTACATCTGCCACATGATAGAAAGTATTGCAGAGCAGTGTTATTTCATAAACATAGCTCGCTGAAATGTATACCCCTAATGTTTCATTCAAAGGAAAATTTCTATTCACACCGGTGGAGAGATCCAGCATATTAAAGGTACAAAAGAGTTTTACATTAGACTCTAAGGTTTATGTGATACCGGTGGCTTCTAAAACTTGCCCTGGTTAAAATCTCTCTCCTTTTCCAAGATGAAAGAAAACTTTACAATAGATCAGATCATCAGTCTAGGTTCCCATCTTGTAAACACGAAAATATCAAAGGCTTTCCGCGGCCAAATACCGGCAGTAAACAAATATGTACGAAATGCGGTCGTTAATACAGCATCTATTTTAAAATTAGAGTTACTGTCTCCCGGAAGCTCGTGTTTGCGTGTCTGCTTTCAGCTGTTGCATGGTCGCAGTTTGTTGTTGAATGTATTAATATAGTTCAGTCGGTTAGAGTTTGTGCTCTGTGACTAACCAAGAGTTTGTACTCTGTGACTAAGGAAGAAATGTGTGGAAATGGCTCGATTGCAGTCATTCTCGATTTTGGATTTCAATCACATTCGTCTGTTAGGAACACTTTGAAATGATATAGCTGTTCAGCGATGGCAGATGGTGTTTGCACCTGTCTTTGGTTGGACAGTTCCTTGAGTTTCAGTTGGAATACAGTCAAATCTGAAGTCCGATGATTTGGCGTTCAAAGTCGTCCTGAGCTGAAAGAAAAAGGCGTGGCTTGCATCAATCAACGGTGTAGAGTAGTGTTTACCAACGTGGGGCCCACGCCCCACAGGGGGTCAATTCGATTGTTAAGGGGGGCAATTCGAAAATGGAAGAAATCGGCTGGATATAACAAAACGGGGAGACTTGAGACTGAAGTTAACTAAATTGGAACCTGACATAAGATCTCTTTGCAGCAAGCATCAAGCGCAAGGATCTCACTGAATTTAAATAATAAATAATTACTAATAATTAAAATAATATAGAAACATCTTTCATTAAAATTATTTTGTACTTGAATTTCAGTTCTCCATTATATGTTTTTAAAATTTACTTACTGTATTTGCTCAATAATTTCCTAGTGATTTCTTCCTAAAACCTATCATTCAAGTTTCTTTAGTGAACAATTCAATTTATGAATATTAAAAATAATGTATGTTGGGAGGGGGAAGAGAGGGGGAAAGGGGGGGGGGGCGGGTGGGGCATAAGAATTTTTAGAAAGGCTTAGGTGGGGCATAGCACAAAAAAGGTTGGGAAACACTGGTGTAGAGTCTTGTCTCTTGACTCAACACCCAATTACTATTTCCACGAAGACTGTCTAGCTCAGTGGTTCTCAACCGGTGGGGAATTATCCCCCCCCCCCTTTCCTTGGGGGAATTTTAGGGTTTCCGGGGGGGGGGGATGAAGATTATTTCAAGATCGCGTTAATACAAGAACCGATTAGTTGATATTGTTTTTCCCTTCATACTGTACGGTTCTGTATGTGTCACCCATCTAAAATTCAATTTATAAAGTAAGTAGACCCACAAATCATGTTTTATGTGGACATCTAGACTTGTTTTAGTCTGTGCTATTAACTTTAGCTTCCATTATTACGTATACTGTGTAGGGGCGGGGCGGGATTTTTAGGTAGGAAATACGAAAGGGGGGAATGACGTTCTGAAAATATAGTGAAGGGGGGCACGGGCCAAATTTATAGGTAGAAAATACGAAAAAAAGGGGGGGGGGGGGGATGACGTTCTGAAAATATGATGAAGGGGGGCAAGAGCCAAAAAAGGTTGAGTACCACTGGTCTAGCTCTCCTTCCCCTTTGCAAGCTTAGGATCCGGCGACTTGTGCAATGCCACACCTTCACATCTGTGGAGAGGAATATTAGGATGTGGTTAAAAGTTAGTTACATATCCTTTACAGGAGTCACTGTCGACCCCAGCATTTTTCAGCGGTTTGTGATTTCTTGGCAAGTTTACTTTCAGTAGTTTGCCATTGATTTCTGAACGATCGGCACTTATACCATTTAATGAAAACCAACGCCAAGCAGTCTGCTCCAAAATCTCCCGCAGCTTTGTTTCGGACGGATTTTACGTGTTTACGAATTGGGTTGAGTTGAGTTAAGAACCAACATCACTGTACTCAGGACATTCCCATACGTGATCCGTCACCTCGTTCAACAGCCAGCGAAGAGTCATACTACGTGTTTACGAATTGCGCCCATAACCCCTTCGGCTCAGAATGTAACCGGGTGATAATTCAGCACAGCTCTTTAGGACTGGGAGGAATTGCCTGTTTTAATCACAAAAGGCTCCCTATAAGGAAACCAGCGAAGGAAGTGACCACTTTACATGGAAGAACGATTTTGTAACTGATTCAGTGCCAGAAAAACAGGGTTTGGGCCAAACATGGTACCCAATTAAAATGAACGAGTACTATAATATAAAACTAGAAACCACACAAATAACCCTGCACCCTTAGCATCGCGACATATCGCCATTCTGTCCAAATGGGAGGTCATATTTGACGATATATTGTCTATAACTACATAAGTTAAAGGTTAATTAATGGGTACGCAGGTTGGTCTAACATTCTGGCAATTTTTTTTTTTTTTTGCGTTCGTTTGCTTTAAACTCAAGCATAGTCCATGCACGTGCTACCCCCTGGTGTGTTTTTAACGACTGTGCAGTGTTTGATAATTTTGCCGGTCCAAGTTTTGTATATACATATTATGTGGTATGAACTTTACAGAGGGTGAATACAAAACTTGGACCGGTAATATTTTCAAACACTCAAGACCCCCCCCCCCCCCCCCCCCGCCATACACCGCAAGGTACTATATTGGCAATAAATGTCACTTCACTGCACAGTCATTAAAAATACACCCTATACTTTTAGTGCACTGGATTGATTTTTGCTTGTGGGTTAGCTTTCCTTATTACCAGTGTCCCTCGCGATCAGGCGAATCCACGCCGATTTCTGAGGTACTTGTAATTTATGTCTCGGAATCAAGGACGAGAAGTCAACATTTTAGTCCAACTGACCGGTGTAAGGTGTTGGGTCTACCTCGGCATCAACACAATGGAAGTTAAAGAGCGAGCTCTCTTATACATTCGGCCATGCTATTTTATCATTCGTTTTTCATACGGCTTTCATTTGTACATCTCTTATTAGGTGAAGTGATTGCATATCTTTTGCAGGACGTTGCAGTCAAACCCAACATAGTTTGGCTGCTTGTGATTTCTTGGCAAGTTTACGTTCAATAGTTTGCGTCCATAACTTCTTCATCGCAGAACCGGTTTATCAGGTTAAGCTGAAACAAAAACCAACACATACACACACACACACACACACACATTGTAGAATGATTAATGAATCACCAAAAACGAGAAGTTGATTGTGAGGTTTACTAAAACACATTTATAAGAAACAAATTGGACGTTGCGACCAAAGCCTTCGTCAGCACAGAACAAACAAACACAAACCGACACAAAACTACATGAAATACACTACATGACAATATTAAGGGTACTTCTCTGAATCTGTATCCTTGCTTGGAGCGACTGACGCGTTAGCCGACTTTCCGTTGATTATGAGCAGGATGTCTGGCCAATGGTCAAAGGTCAATACCGTCAGAAGCTCAGGTATTGGCAAAGCCACCCGGCTGGAGGACAGGCGGGAAGGGGGTGAGGGTGGATACGCGCCCATGTGAGCGGAAGGTGAAAATTGGGATTGGTGAAGTCACAGACGTAGTTCGCAATTTCTCGTTCCGCGCTCGAAACACAGCTGAGGGCGACCTGGATGCAGATCGCCATTGCGTTTGTCCTCATAGAATGGCATGAGTGATGGACCCTCAGAAAACAATTACAAACCACCGAACGCAAATCTGCCAAGAAATCGCAAACAGCAACAATAATGCAGGGGTTGACTGCGACGTCCTGCAAAGGACATGCACTACCTTTTCAGTGGACTATACAACTAGGGGGTGGGAGTGGGAGGGGTTTAGGAAGTTAAATGAAACTGTGTTGGACATTGAAGCCGTGAGGGGAGAATGAACCCAATTGGAAGATGAGACGCTTTTCCAATGTCTTACGATCCCGTTCGTGGGTTGCGCACGATTTGATCGCCGTGATCTGTATGTCAGCCACGCCACAGTGGTCAGGACTGTTGAAGTGCATGGATACTGGTTTCTGGGCGCCACTGTTGATATCAGAAAGATGTTGTCTGAATCTGTCAGCCAGACGTAGACCTCATCTCATCTCATCTCATCTAATCGTGTTCCTCTTGTACCTTGCGGTGTCGACGTGAAGTATAAACTTCGTGAGAGTGCCCGGTTATGGGCTTCGTATATCGACATTCCCATGGATTCTGTTATTCCATGGGAATGTCGATATACGACGTAGACCTATCCACCCAATATATACCATGTCACAACGTGTGCAAGTAATCGCATAGGAAACAATGCGACTCGTGCATGAGAAACCCTCACGGATGTGGAAAGTCGTCTTAGGGAATGCCAGACTCTGGGTTTGAAATACATGTGGGCAGGCCTTACAATGCAATCGAAGACAAACCACTGTGTCAGGAAGAGACTGGTGAGATTGGGGTAGACTGCTATGGAGCAGTACATCCCTGATGTTACGATCCCGGCTGTACGCCATTTAAATTTGAAAGCTGTAGTTACCGACCGGGATTCGAACCTATCACCGCCAAATGACGACGGCGCCTCGCTGCAGGAAAATAGTGTACTACATGTAACCGACCAATTATTTCTCTTCTTTAAATGTTTGTGAATATACTGGACTCAGCATTATGGTCCGATGTGTTTGGGTGCTTAGTATTTGACCTATGCTGGTTTAATATAAAACTATGAGACCTATGGCCGTCGTTATTTGAAGGTGACAGGTTCGAATACCGGTCGGTAACTATAGCTTTCAAAGTTTATGTTGTCTAGTGCGTCCTCTAATCTCTACTTCCTTCTTCTATGAGCGCCAAAACAATACTATGTTTGTTTACATGGGTAGCAAAGGCGAACGTGGTGACGTTGACCACATCGCGCCTTGAATGCCTATTCATATATCAAAATATGGGGGAAACCCCGTTTGTCCAATACGCCATGAGACGTGTAAAAAAGGGCTCGTTAATTACTTGTTATACTATTTAGCTCACATTTAGTGAAACAATATAAATATCATATTAACTATTACAATAGAATTCACAGCGATTTTCCTAGTGGAAATCCTGCGACCGGCGGACGTAACGGTGGAATCCTTGGGGACCACCCGAGCGAGAAGTAAAAACCACCTGGGGCACAGGCAGGTCTAGTTAGATAATCGTTTTATTAGATGTTTGGGAACTCCAACAAAAAGTCACGAGACGAGATCAAACGCCTGGCGCATGCGATATGTATTCTTAATATACCGTAGTTTTGGTAACCTGCTCTTTGTTGTTAATTCTACCTGAACCTTTTCCAAGGCACTTGTCTGTTCTCAGGTACGTGAAGGGTTTGGGTGTCTGTTAACACAATTTTAAGGAAACAACAACTCAAACAACAACAAAGGGTTTCATGTTAGCAGTGTCATTAAAATGATAAAACGTTGTTCTTTGTTCTCGACAGTTCTGGCACTAAAATTTTGCACCTTTGTCTTTGTCCCCCTTATACCTTATATTCGGTACTAGAATGTTGTGAGGTCTTCTTATTCTTCCCTCTTCTCTCCCCCCTCCCCCAAATCTCTTCTTTTAATTCTTCTTTTACCCATTTCTTCTTCATCATCTACTTCTTCCTCCTATTCTTCTTCTTCTTCTTCTTCTTCTTCTTCTTCTTCTTCTTCTTCTTCTTCTTCTTCTTCTTCTGCTGCTGCTGCTGCTGCTGCTACGTCCATGGAGCATACACCCTCAACCAACTCACACGAAGCCCTCCAATCTTGTGCCGTCTCATTCAAGTTTCTCCATGTCCTCCCCATAACATTCATCTGTGTCTTTTGTTCTCTTCTCCTGTTTAAGGCCAACCCTCTATTTCTTTTGCCTTGTGAGTTCTAGAGAAATGAAATTATTGACAAGTTCTCTCACTGTGCCTTTCCAGTGCCAACGCATCTTCATCGCCCGCTTGATTTGCTCTAATTTGCTTGGTTCTATCCATAATCCCCGCTTTATTGATTTTGTCACAACATTGTAGTCCTTTCTTTCTTCGGAGGCATGGATTAATAAATATTTGCTGCTTATTAATAGTAATTGCTTTAGCCATGCTCTAGGTTTCTGATTCATAGCAGTTCTGATTGACTTTAAAGTTAAATATCCGAATTTCCTTTGTAGATTTAATATTTTGTAACTTCCAAATAGTTCCTTATGCTGTGAAAGATTCTCTTGCCTATAGTATTTTAATATAAATACCTTTGCCTGTTCCCCTTTCGTGTCAGCATTGCTACATAAATGTTAGACAAATCCCACTTCTATTGCGCCCTCTAAAATAAGTCTCGCAGCAAGAGCCTGTTAAGGGTCTGTGAAATATTGTTTTTTGCTCGCTCAGTTAGAACTCAAGCGTAGTATATACGAGTAATACTGCTTCTAGAGCACTGGGCTGATATTTGCGTGTAGATTAATTAGATTTCCCTATTACCAGTCTCCCTCCCCATCAGGCAAATCCACTCCGACTTCAGAGGTGCTTGTAATATATGTCCCAAAGTCACTGTAATGAATTATAACCATGAGATTGTATAGGCTTGAATGCACAGCGTGGCGGGCGACAAGCGCAGGTGTTGAAACTCTCGCCCCACCGCTCTAATAACATCATCCGCGCAATCTGTAACGATTCCACCAATTCCTCCGCTGCTGCCCCCTCTCTATCCATTGTGTGCCATGCCGAAAAGCGTGGGCGGTCATGACTCGCCATTTCATTCGATCACCAGAGTCGCGATTCAGCTCAGTGTTCCTGTCTCGACCATGCTATGTGGCCAAGCCATCCAGGTATTTACCTCTCGGTCTTCCTCTTGGCCTGTTCCCTTCGATCTTGCCAGTTGTCAGCAAGTTCTCCAATTAATTTCTTCTCATAACATGCCCAAAAATGTGCGACTGTCTATGTCTAATTTTTCTAATCAATTTACGATTTTCATTTGCTTATTGCAGCATTTGGTCATTGTTTTTTCTGTCTGTCCATGATATTCTTTGCGTTCTCCTCAGAAACCACATTTCCACAGCCATCGGATGTTTTTCAGCTTTACCTCTCATTGTCCAAGCTTCACATCCATACAAAAGTACTGGTTCTATGTAGCACCTTAACGCTCTTTTTCTGGTTTCAATTGACATCTTTTTTATTGTCAGTATGTTTTTCATTTTGCTAAAGGCTACTTTCGCCACGACGAGTATTGTTCTAATCTCTTCAAGGCATCTCCCATCAGACGTTATGACTGTGCCGAGATAATTGTACCGATTCTCTTGAAGAATATTCCCATTTACTTGTATATTACATTGTGGTATTTCATTCTTCCTAGTGACTACCAAAATCTGTATCCTTTTACAATTTAATTATAACCCTAGTTGTTCACTGTGTGCAACAACCGCATCTACTAATTGTTGCAGATCCTGCTCATTGTCTGCAATCAATACTGTATCATCTGCATATCTAATGTTATTGATGTTTCGTCCTCCGATGATAATTCCATTTATATCTTCTATATTCCTGAAAATATTTTCACGGTATAGGGAAAAAAGATCTGGAGACATTACACATCCCTGTCTCACACCTCTCTTAATAGGCTGATATTGTCCCACTTCATTATCAATCCTTATCGCAGCTTGTTATTTCCGATTGTTGCCCCCTCCAGGCAATGCTAATTGTTACGTTAACGTCGAACAACGTCACTGCACATTGGGCATTCCCATAGTGCCCAGCCCTCGGATGCTGCAAATGGGCATTCCCATAGTGCCCAGTCCTCCGATGCTGCAAATCCCAAAATAGTTCTGTTCATTCTCCGAAAGAGGAAGACAGAGAAGTAAATACCCGGATGACTTAGCCACGTGATATGGTCGAAACAAGAACACAGAGCTGATCCACGACTCTGGTGATCGTATGAGATGGCGAAACATGAGCTCCCACGCTTATTGGCATGGTACTTGATGATGATGAATAAAAACTTTAAGAAGATACATTTTTAAACGTTATGATCATATTCCATTCCCCCGTCCCTACATCCTCCCCCCCCCCCCCCCCAAAAAAAAAAAAAAATAAATAAATAAATAAATAAATAAACAAGCAAACAACTTAAACAAGAAAATCACTTTCGAATTAATATCCAAAATGTGGCTGATTTGGTCACAGGATTGTTAATCTGAGGATGGGATGGGCCCTAATTATAACTTCTCTTTTGACTCTTTTGAGGTTGAACGGGGTAGAGGTAATGGAAAAATGATAAAGAAAACTCACTATGGGATTTAGGAATAAAAAATTACTTCTAGGGACGAGAGTTCTTTTCAGATTAATATCCAAAATATGCCTGATTAGGTTACAGAGTTATTAACCTGAGGCTGGGATGGATTTGCATTTTAACTTCTTTTTTGAGGTTGAGCAAAATGGAATGGGATGGGGACACAAACATTTCGATATCTCATCTCATCTCATCATCTCATCATGTTCCTCTTGTACCTTGCGGTGTCGAGGTGAAGTATAAACTTCGTGAAAGTGCCCGATTATGGGCTTCATATATCGATATTCCCATGGACTCTGCTATTCCCTCCGTCCAACGTTTACGTGGTCGGCCTCTTCCTCTGATTCCATCTGGTCTGTACATCATTGTTTGTTGTGGTATGCTGTTTACTGGTAACCTACTCTCTCTCGATGAGTAGTGGGCCTGCAGTCAGTAAGCTGGTATAGCTTCTTTTTTTTTTCGGTCAGTCCTGTCGGCGTAGCTTGAAAGCTCGTCGGTAGGCGTCCAGTGGTTTTGCATGTATCACCTTGTACCGGGAGGGCGCGCTTTAGCGATGCTACTCTTGGCTTGCGTGTGCGTGAACGTCTGTCCTGTCAGTCGCCATGTGCACTTGTGCGCTGGTGAGGCTCAACCGTAAATCGGGAGATCTGTTCGCAACCTAGACGAGCAATATCTTCTGTGGGCAGCTTCTCGCCTCATATGCGTGTGGTCTGTTCTGGCGGTCAGTCCGTCTACGGCGAAGGAAATCTTGTGGATCCTATCAGTAATCATACGCTCATTGCTTGTCGCTACTCATCTCATCTCATCATGTTCCTCTTGTACCTTGCGGTGTCGAGGTGAAGTATAAACTTCGTGAGAGTGCCCGGTTATGGGCTTCGTATATCGACATTCCCATGGATTCTGTTATTCCCTCCGTCCAGCGTTTACGTGGTCGGCCTCTTCCTCTGTTTCCATCTGGTCTGTACGTCATTGCCTGTTGTGGCATGCTGTTGACTGGTAGCCTACTTGCATGGCCAAACCATTTGACTTGCTGCTTTCTAATAAAATCTAGAGCAGCTTTAACCCCCACTTTAGTCCTGATTTCTTCATTTCTGATCTTATCTCTTCTTGATACGTTGAGTATTCTTCTCAGGAACCTCATTTCTGTTGTTGTGATTTTTCTTTTCTCTTTTTCTGTCATTGTCCAGGTTTGGCATTGGTAGCACAGAGTTGGTAGGAAGATTGTGTTGTAAAGTGCTTTCTTAGTAGTTATTGATACATGTTTGTTCTTTAGTATTGGTGCCATTTGTCCAATGAGTTGATTTGCCTTATTGCACCTATTTTCGATCTCGTCTTCTGATCTGCCATTTGATGATATTATACTTCCTAGGTACTTGAAGCTCTTTACTTGTTTCAAGGGATGTTCGTTTAGGTGAATTGTTGCTGTTTGTTCTTCTTTAGTTATAGTCTTCTTTAGTATATAATCATACGCTCATTGCTTGTCGCTACGCTTGTCTTAAAATTGAAAATTAAAGGAATTGACGGAAAGGCCGTTTGCACGAGGCTCTCGAGAGCCAATATATACAGGGATAACTGGCCGTGGCAGCCTAACGTCCACTGCATCTGTGTCCGTCTTCCAGTCGTCTTGCCATGCTCGCCACTGGAGCCAGATGGACACAGACGAGAGAGCGAGGACGACGGAGTTGCGCGACCACTACCTCGCTATATAAAACTAAAGCGCAAGTCATTCGTTCCTCATCAAAAGATGCAGTGTAATGAATGGTCCTCGTCATTCAAGATGGACGAACATCGCGCACATCATTGCCTGTTGTGGCATGCTGTTGACTGGTAGCCTACTTGCATGGCCAAACCATTTGACTTGCTGCTTTCTAATAAAATCTAGAGCAGCTTTAACCCCCACTTTAGTCCTGATTTCTTCATTTCTGATCTTATCTCTTCTTGATACGTTGAGTATTCTTCTCAGGAACCTCATTTCTATTGTTGTGATTTTTCTTTTCTCTTTTTCTGTCATTGTCCAGGTTTGGCATTGGTAGCACAGAGTTGGTAGGAAGATTGTGTTGTAAAGTGCTTTCTTAGTAGTTATTGATACATGTTTGTTCTTTAGTATTGGTGCCATTTGTCCAATGAGTTGATTTGCCTTATTGCACCTATTTTCGATCTCGTCTTCTGATCTGCCATTTGATGATATTATACTTCCTAGGTACTTGAAGCTCTTTACTTGTTTCAAGGGATGTTCGTTTAGGTGAATTGTTGCTGTTTGTTCTTCTTTAGTTATAGTCTTCTTTAGTATATAATCATACGCTCATTGCTTGTCGCTACGCTTGTCTTAAAATTGAAAATTAAAGGAATTGACGGAAAGGCCGTTTGCACGAGGCTCTCGAGAGCCAATATATACAGGGATAACTGGCCGTGGCAGCCTAACGTCCACTGCATCTGTGTCCGTCTTCCAGTCGTCTTGCCATGCTCGCCACTGGAGCCAGATGGACACAGACGAGAGAGCGAGGACGACGGAGTTGCGCGACCACTACCTCGCTATATAAAACTAAAGCGCAAGTCATTCGTTCCTCATCAAAAGATGCAGTGTAATGAATGGTCCTCGTCATTCAAGATGGACGAACATCGCGCACATCATTGCTTGTTGTGGTATGCTGTTGACTGGTAACCTACTTGCATGGCCAAACCATTTGACTTGATGCTTTCTGATAAAATCTAGTGCTGCTTTAACCCCCACTTTAGTCCTGATTTCTTCATTTCTGATCTTATCTCTTCTTGATACGTTGAGTATTTTTCTCAAGAGCCTCATTTCTGTCATTGTCCAGGTTTGGCATTGGTAGCATAGAGTTGGCAGGAAGATTGTGTTGTAAAGTGCTTTCTTAGTAGTTATTGATACATGTTTGTTCTTTAGTATTGGTGCCATTTGTCCAATGAGTTGATTTGCCTTATTGCACCTATATTCGATCTCGTCTTCTGATCTGCCATTTGATGATATTATACTTCCTAGGTACTTGAAGCTCTTTACTTGTTTCAAGGGATGTTCGTTTAGGTGAATTGTTGTTGTTTGTTCTTCTTTAGTTATAGTCATTACCTCTGTTTTGCTTGTGCTAATTTTCATGTTATGTTCCCTACACATTTCGTACATTCCACACAATGGTGTGGAATGCGCCTGGCCCTGCAGCCAGCAGGGTTAGGATCGGCTAGCCTCTCCCAGGAGGGGTGAAGAGCGAAAATTAGTAGCCTGCCGATGACCCGCAGACTACACAAGTCAACCCCCACCTCCGCGTGGTGCAGACCGGGCAACCATGACCACGAGGTCATGGGCTAACGGGGCTATGGCTCGCCATAAGGGATGGACTCCCTGTGGACAGATTAGTGTCCTAAACCTGCGACTGGCCTAGCAAGCCGGCAGGGGATCTTCATACTGCTCGTAGAAAAACTAAGAATTATAAACGGATTGACCCAAACGGATATCGACACGGCAATGTTAATGGACCACGAGACAGATCAGCGATTCAAATAATAGGCACAATGAACGTCTGTGGTTTCAATAGTAAAGAAGAAAAGCTTATAGAAACAATGGCCCGGGAAGGTTAACCCGGTCAACAAATGCCCGCAGAAGTCGGATGTGTCGGCCTAACGGCGCAAGAACGCAGCTCTGCTGTAAACAGGCACAACGCAGTCACATCCGGAAAAAAATCCGGATGAACGAAGAAGAAGAAAAAGAAACAATGGAGGAGAGGACAATTGGACTGATGGGAATAGCGGACACCAGAACATTGCGATATCACTGGTGAAAAATTGTCAGTGATTTAAAACAAACCTATTTCTCGATGAATTCATTTACACAATAGAGACCCACGTGTCCAGCTTATTTGCACCGTCTTTTCTTTAAACGTTAGTTAGTTAGTTAGTCAGTCAGTTAGTTATTCGCGGTTCCAACTTCACGGCAACGGGTCGTCCCCATTATGCTCCGTTCCTGCGCCAGTGAATATCACACGAAATGCTCATCACTGCCCTATGTGAAAAGTAGAATAGACAGGAGTCTCGACAAGCCCACACAGGTACACTGT
Organism: Cepaea hortensis; assembly: GCA_963921405.1. Classification (NCBI taxonomy): domain Eukaryota; kingdom Metazoa; phylum Mollusca; class Gastropoda; order Stylommatophora; family Helicidae; genus Cepaea; species Cepaea hortensis. Next base: position 87,924,402 of record OY992886.1, read on the forward strand.
GCATAATGCCGCCGTCAGAATGCCAACACAAAAGTCCTCCATGGAAAATATAGTTCATCGTCGATGGAAGCGGCAGTCACTAGACAATCAGCAGCCACACATTACTGCATTAAAAGTCGAGAGGATCAACTTCATTGTCCCGGGATTTATCCCATGTGGCTCGGTCCCTTTCGGCAGGACGGCCCACTGAAAGCATCGCACAAAGCACGAACACCGTAGCTCCAGCGACGACCCCCGGGAGTCTTCGAGAAAAATGCACCCGTGAACCTAAAAGGCAATCCAGTCAGTTAAAAAGCGACAGGCCGACTGTCTTCTTTCCGAACATGCTGCAGTTCACGCTACAACAACCGCGGACAAATTTAAACACATTCCAAACAAAATTCACAGCACACAGTGTCGCGCCACGCACATATCTCAGTAGCAGGGCGACGGAACCATGCACTACCAGTCCAACATGAGGAGAATGCGACAGCAAACCCTAGCCAGAAGCATACACTCCAGAAGCTTAACGGTTCAAATGCCTATACGCCATATTGGGGGCCGGAAGTTTATTTACAAACAAATGCAGACTCCAATCATATCTTTATTTTGTGTTTTTGTTCGATTATTTTCGACTTGATTATCCACTCCCCAATCAGTATGGCACAACACACCTGTTGACTATCTTTCCACGCACCTGTATGCGGTGGCGCACCTGTAACAAACCCTGGTTAACAACATTGATATTGTTATTAGCTTGATTTTGCAGGTGTCTTTGAAACTCGCTTGAACTTCCCGTGCGCTAACGCGGGATGATGGGTTCATTCCTCACACCGGTCTAATTTTTTTTTTTATTTCTTCGCGCACGCTCGCTTTGAACTCAAGCTTAGTCCATACACACTACTCCAAGTATTGCTGGACTGAATTTTGCGTGTGGATTAGCTTTCCCTATTAACAATGTCCCTCGCCATCAGGCGAACCCACTCCGACTTCAGCGGTACGTGTAATTTACGTCCCCAAGTCAAGGACGATAGGTCAACATTTTAGTCCAATTGTCCGGTGTAGGGCTTTGAACCCCTGACCTCGGCATCAACACACCGGATGTTTAAGAACACGCATTCTTATACATTCGGCCATGCTGATCTACACCGGTCTAATGTTAAAAGTTGTATGCTCAGGTCATTCGTAGCGAGTAGCAGACAGCCCGACCACTTCGTTAGTGCCCACCCCCACCCCTCGCCCCCTCCCCTTTTTTGAGTCCCGATCCCTTTATGACACAGTTACCTAATTAAGGTTGATGTTCCAGGCAATTTTTTCCGTTCACTAATTTGCTACTGTTTTCTAAACGAGAAGTCGGCAGCTATGCCCAACTGACCCGTGTAGGGAATGTATCCGCTAGTAGGCCATCAGCGCACCAGAAGTTTAAGAGCGGGCGCTCTTATCCTTTCGACCATACTGACTCTACACACCGGTCAGTTAAAACGTGGACTTCTCCTTCAGAAAGCAATGGTAAACTACTAATCGTAAAATTGTCTAGAAAGATCAATATGGCCTTGATCGCAACGTGCTGTCAAGGCCGTGTAAGTAGATAATTGGGTCGCCCTGGCGAAGTGGTAGGGCTGTCGGCTTCTCGCTACGATAATCCTGTGTTAATTTCTGGAATCGGCTATTGGGTTCACGAGTGAAATAAATTTTCGGAGACTCTCGGAAAGGTGGAAAATGGAAAAGGAGGGGGGGGGGGAGGGGGGGGGAGGTGGGTTGTGTGAGAAGAGATGGGTCGTTACTGGAGTTCCTGAGCTCATGCTCTGTGTGACACTTTGGGCAGACCACTCTACGCATGGATGATCGGGCCATGTGGGATCGAATCCAGTTGCAGTGAAATGGATCCTCTTGCTTCCCATCCCTATAAATATCTGTCTGTTTGTCTGTCCGCCTCTCTCTCTCCGCCTCTCTCTCTCTCTCTCTCTCTCTCTCTCTCGCTCTCTCTCTCGCTCACACACAGGCCATACAAGGCCAGTGCTGAAGCACTGACAAGATGAAACATCTTTAGAAGATAGGGACAAAGAGAGACATCGATAAGAGCGAAAGAGAGAGAGAGAGAGATAGAGAGAGAAATAGAGAGAGACTCATTACTCCTTATGGCGTGAAATTAGTCTGTTGCTCAAGTATTTGTTAAATGATAACATATATCTCATAGTCAGGGACCATGACAATAAAGCGGCGTTAGACAGCAGTGTTAATGTTACATAGCACAGTTTTAATGTTACATAGCACAGTTTTAATGTTACATAACACATTTTTAATGTTACATAGTATAGTTTTAATGTTACATAGCACAGATTCAATGTTGCATAGCACATCTTCAGTGTTACATAGCATAGTTTCAATGTTACATACCACAGCTTTACTGTTAAAAAAAAAAAAAAGGTTAGTTGCATATCCTTTACGGACGCAGCAGTCATCCCCAGCATTTTTTGGCTGTTCGTGATTCCTGGGCAAGTTTCCGTTCAGTAGTTTGCCATTGCTTTCTGAACGACCGGCACCGATGCCATTTCATAAAAACCAACACCGCTGTGTTTCGAATGCGGTATGCGGGACTGCGAACTCCCGCCCGGAACTCTTCGCCACGGAGCCGGCTTCAGTTTTACACATTTAATAAACTGGAAGACCAACACTGGGACGTTACAAATGCTTGGGGTCAGAACGAGTGCGAGTTATATAACACTTGAGACGTGGGATCCTCCGTGGCGAAGTGGTCAAGCTGTCTGGCTCGGGCGCGAAGGTTGTGGGTTCGATTCTGGGCCGCGTCCTTCGGTTCACGAGTGCATTTTTTCGGAGACTCCTGAAGGTCGTCGCTAGAGCTACGGAGTTCGTGCTTTGTGCGACGCTTACCGCGCTGCGGAAAGAGACTGAGCCATATGGGATAAAATCCCGGTGCAATGAAATTGACTTTGTCGACTTTTAAGCGACGAGTGCGAGTAGCAGGAACAGACGGTTCTGGCTCGCACACAATGAACACGTGAGTGACTGCAACAGTCATCATAGTTAAGGTTCCAAAGTGACAATAATAATAACAATGAATTTAAAAAAAAAAAAAAAAAAAGTAAAGGAACCTCTTATGCGCTTTGATGTGCATTTGGGCAAATGGCGCTAAACCCAGATTTGTATAGCCTAATCGGCACTAAAAAATAACACAACTAGACTGAACTTATAAGAAGACGCGACTGCTACGATAATGTGATTTGTGAGTGTCAAAATACAGAGTATCGGAGTTGTTTATATCTTACCCAGAGTGTTATACACTTTTCTCTGTGCTTTGCAGCCTTGCGCTGGCTTTCATACAACCGCATGAACGCGGTCGTTCAGAAATCAATAGCAAACTATTGAGCGTAAAATTGTCTGGTAAATCACAAACAGCCATACCATGCTGAGGTTGACTACGACGTCCTGTAAAGGATGTGTAGCTAACTTTAACTGTCCTATGTCTCTGCAATCTCTTAGCCTTGCTGGTATAGTGAGTTTTATCTCTGTCTGACCAATTTAACTATCTGGACCCTGACAGATTTCATATAACTCACCTATAGGGACACACCCAGGCTGTATTCATTCACCTTTCTTCTGGTTTATTCCATCCACGGATAGCCTCTCAAGCAAGGATACATATATGTAACCTTAATACGTTCATGTAGTTTCTTTCGTGTATGTGTTGTCTATTTTTGTTTGTTTGTTCTGTGATGACGAAGGCTTTGGCCGCAACGTCCATTTTGTTTCTTGTAGTCGTGCTCTAGTAAAGCTCACAATCTACTTCTCGTTTTTCGGTGATTCATTCATTACCTTTCTTCTGTGTACACTGGTCTGGTGTTTTTCCTTGCTATTACTTACAGGCCGGTCTCTCTGGCTGTGGGGTTACAACACTTTCTCTCTGTAATCCCGTTTATCACGCAGAGTCTCGCAGCGGAGCGAGAACTGAGGTGGTTCGACCCCCGCTCGTGACTTGCGGATACTGAGCCGGCCGCTCAGAAAGCAATGGCAAACTACTGAGCGTAATCTTGCCAAGAGATCAACAGACAGCTGAAAGATGCTGCTGTTGACAGCTAAGTCCTGTAAAAGGATACGCAAAACACACACACATTACTTACAGACTCCATTGAAAACAAGATAACCGTTACAATCAGCCAATCTACCCTTCGACACATGGGATAAAATACTTAACCTGATTAATGATGCATACGAGGAAACTAGATACCTGTTCTCGGTTGTCCCTATTGCCATCTGATTTGTGGATTATGGATGGTTGATTTCATCAAAGAAGGGGTGGGAGTTGAGAGAGGAGTGCTAAACAAAGGGAGCTGACTTTTGTTGTGAATGTTTTGTTAAATTTTTTTTTTTTTTTTAAAGATATCTTTATATATGGGATCGGAGGGGCTTTGTCCTGAGTGGGTTCGGTAGTAGAGGGTCAGACCTCCGAGGGTTCGATTGGAATAGCTTAGACCTGATCTCTCTTCATTCTGCATTCTTCATTGATTCGTAGAAAGTGTAGGACTGTATATGCTACTACCTTTGCATAATTTCATACATGGGCAGGCCCGCGAAGGCAATTTTCCTATGGGAGGAGAATCCTGAAAGAAACCTGACCCGTCGAAGTGGGAAGATGTTGGCCCCCCAAGTGGCACGGGACTAGAAGGCTACATCTACGCATTACAATGGATGCTATGCACCACGCCTAGCAAACATTCATCGCAGAAGAAGAAGAAGAAGAAGAAGAAGAAGAAGAAGAGGAAGAAGAAGAAGAAGAAGTCACTGCTGATCTACGTACATTCTCCAGGCGCGATAGAGCTATATATATATATATATATATATATATATATATATATATATATATATATATATATAGCCGGCTCCATGGCCGAGGGGTTAGCAGCTTTCTCCGCTAACCCCGAATACTCTCGTCACGTGACGCGACGAGAATTAGCAGTGGTTCGAATCGCAAAAGTGACTTATGAGAGTATGGAGCCGGTCGCTCAGAAAGTCGTGGCGTGCTGATGAGCGTAATCTAGCCTAGGAATCAACATACAGCTGAAAGATGCTGGTGTTGACCGCAATATCCTGAAACAGGATGGAAACGCGGGAAAAAAAAAATATATATATATATATATATATATATATATATTTATCCACATGTTTTCCAGTGATGGATCTCTATAATTTGAAGTGTCGTATGGCTGCCGGCACCAGCAAAGGTAATATAGTCGCACGTGTATTGTACCTAATTTTTACAGACAAATGGGCATTCGGTGGGTAATGCTGCCTTTATTTCCTAAGACAATTCCCTGCACCCATTTAGGCTGAGTCAAACTGAGAAGTCAGATCAGTTTTTAAAATTTGAACTCGCTTTGATTAGGATGAAACCCATGATTACAGGGCAAGCAGCCGGGAATTTAGCCACTAGGCCACTGCATATTGGAACAATGCCAGTGACTCTGTATTCAGTATTTAGCCATAGTATTATTTATGTATTCACTTCCTATGATATGTAACTTTGTAGTGTATGCTCCTGGCCAGATGCAGCGAAATATGCCAAGATGCAGCGAAATATGCCAGGCAGGAAATCGTACACTATGCTGATTGCAGTTTCTTTATTTAAATTCACCATTGGTATACATTGTTTTGCTTTTCTCTGTTGTCGATCTCTTGGTACTTGGACAAGAGTCTTCTCCTCTTAACGCAACACCACTGTTGTTACTATTTGAGATCCTGATTCTTAGTTGTATTTTTTTTTGCCCCTCAGCTTTCGTAAATTTCCTTTTTGATACCATTACACTTCGTTGATGTAAAAGCTTTTGCGCATCTTAATTCTTTCAACCCATGCTCAATATTTGGATAAAATATTTCCTTTGAAACTGAAAAGATGGTCTAGAGTTGAAAATAGATTGCTTGTTGCGCCTCTTTCGTTGACTAAGTTCGTCAAGAGTAGACGTTTCATAGGACCAAAAAGCTTGGAAGTAAATAAACGAATCTTTGTGTCATGTCTTTAATGTTCTTGTTAGGTCTTTGATGGGTGGTTTTTAAAGATCGCTCAGGTGTCGAACATATATCATTAGGTCTTTGATATACGAGTAATATGAAAACAATAAACTTAAAAGCCCGCACCAATGCGGTCTTCTGAGGACGTACTTTCTCCGGAAGTTTGCAGGAAACTTTGATCGCAAGGCGCATGTCTTAAAGCTGACAACATGGGAGGTAAAATCATTCTCAACAACAAAGAAGTACATTAACTCACACGAACGGCGAGTCTTGATGTGTTCTTTTTGTTTTAGTTTTAGATTGTTCTTTGTCAGGCAGAATTCAGACCTTTGCTATCTGATGTGGTAGCCAGGCTAATGCAGTCTGATTTCTTGTTTTATGCTTGTTTGTTCTGTAACTTACAAGGTGTTAGGGAAAACCTCCGCAGGGGTTCTATGATGTACACAATTTATTATAAAAACCATAAAAGAAAGAAAAGTCGAAGGTAGGCCGATCAGAGGTAGACAATATATAAAAGTTCTTTGCATGTCCTTTTAAAGGAGGTTGCAGTCAACCCCAGCATTTATTGGCTTTTTGTGATTTACTAGGCAAAGCGTGTCCGAGAGGTGTAAAGCGCTCGTGCTTAAACATGTTTTGCTGAAATCGATATAGTGGGTTCATTTCACACGTCGATCAGCTGGACTTCTCGCTCAGAAATCAATGGCAAACTAAAAAATGTTTTGCATATCCTTTACAGGACATCGCTGTCAACATCAGCATCTTTCAGCTGTATGTTGATTTCTTGGCAAGATTACGCTCAGTAGTTTGCCATTGCTTTCTGAGCGGCCGGCTCAGTTATCCCGCAAGTCACCAGCGGGGGTCGAACCGCTCCCAGCTCTCGCCCTGCTACGAGACTGCGTGATAAACGGGATTACGGAGAAAGTGTTGTAACCCCTCAGCCAGAGAGACCAGCAATGGCAAACTACCAAACATAAAATTTTATACCCAGTGACCAACGGTCAATGTGGCAGGAGTTGATTGCAACGTCCAGTAAAGGGCATGTAATAGTTAGGTTTGCGATTTCTTTCTGAAAGGCCGACGTATCATACCATCAAAATCAACGCAAAGCGATCTACTTCCATGTCACCCGCGGCTGATTTCAAACACTCAAACAACGATACAAGTAGGAAGATTATGTGAAGACGTCCAAGGAAAAGAAGACGAGAGACAGTATTACACATGCACAAAGGAAGATTATATCAAGACGACCAAGGAACAGAAGACGAGAGACAGTATTACACATGCACAAAGGAAGATTATATCAAGACGACCAAGGAACAGAAGACGAGAGACAGCATTACACATGCACAAAGGAAGATTATATCAAGACGTCCAAGGAACAGAAGACGAGAAACAGTATTACACATGCACAAAGGAAGATTATATCAAGACGACCAAGGAACAGAAGACGAGAGACGGTATTACACATGTACAAAGGAAGATTATATCAAGACGACCAAGGAACAGAAGACGAGAGACGGTATTACACATGCACAAAGGAAGATTATATCAAGACGACCAAGGAACAGAAGACGAGAGACAGTATTACACATGCACAAAGGAAGATTATATCAAGACGACCAAGGAACAGAAGACGAGAGACAGTATTACACATGCACAAAGGAAGATTATGTGAAGACGTCCAAGGAACAGAAGACGAGAGACGGTATTACACATGCACAAAGGAAGATTATATCAAGACGACCAAGGAACAGAAGACGAGAGACAGTATTACACATGCACAAAGGAAGATTATATCAAGACGACAAGGAACAGAAGACGAGAGACGGTATTACACATGCACAAAGGAAGATTATATCAAGACGACCAAGGAACAGAAGACGAGAGACAGTATTACACATGCACAAAGGAAGATTATGTGAAGACGACCAAGGAACAGAAGACGAGACAGTATTGCACATGCACAACAGACAGCCCTTATTGCAGAGATGACTCTTAATTAATTGGGTAAATCAAATTCAAACCTGACACGTTGGCTGTGTAAACATTATTTTGTGGGCTGATTATCTACTTAAATGTTGTCAAAACTGTAGTCATTACGGCCTACACATCTGTTCTTCAACTGCAAACAGAGTACATCTGAAAATAAAGTAAGCAACCCCACACGTTTAAGAAAAAAAATGTGAGGGGGGAGGGGGATAGGGTTAACAGGACATGCCATACCGTTCATGCACCCCCACACCCATTATTGTACATCATTATAGGTCAGGAAATCATTATTTATTTATCATTTTAGGTCAACCGCTAGGTGGGGTATTTGTGCATGATATGGCTGACGTGGCCAGGGCCATTTCGTGTGTGTGTGTGTGCAGTGTCGAAGAACAGATAAATCATCATGGCCTGGAGAGATGGTGCAGCAGGGAGTGACCAGAGGACTCGGGGAGAGAATGGTGCAGCAGGGAGTGACCAGAGGACTCAAGGAGAGAATGGTGCAGTAGGGAGTGATCAGAGGACTCGAGGAGAAAATGGCGCAGCAGGGAGTGACCAGAGGACTTGAGGAGAGCACGGTGCAGCATTTTCGTATTGTATCCCTGTAAGTTCAATGCCCAGGTTTGTATTTTCCTGTTCTGCACTGGAGCTTCTAAAAAAGACTTTAAAGGCATATGGTCAGTTCTAATAACAAAATTTGCGTTATGTAAGTAGTAATTTAGTTTTTGAAGAGCGTAATGTATTGCGTAAGCCTCCTTCTCAATAGTCGTCCATTTTCTTTGTGATCTGCTAAGTTTATGCGACAAGAAGTATATAGGCCTTTCATTTTTAACCCCTGGTATTCCAGACTCTTTTCCTTCATATGGTTGCACCAAACATGCTCCTACTGCATTGTCTGAAGCATCTGTGTACAGTATCAACTGTTTGTTTAAGTCTGGATGCGTCAACAGTGGTACCAGTGTTAAACTGTTTTTTAAATACTCGAACGCTTTTTGACACTCATCATCCCACTTAAACCTAGCGTACTTGCCTGTTAAGTTTGTAATAGGTTCAGCTATTTTTGAAAACGCTGGGACAAACCGCCTATAATACGCGCATGTTCCTATAAAGGCGCGTACCTCCTTAACGTTAGTTGGAGCAGGTAACTCTTTAATAACCTTTATTTTGTCCTGATCTGGTTTTATACCTTCTCTATTTATAATATACCCCAAATATTTTGTTTCTGTCTTTAAAAATTGGCATTTACTGAGCTTTAACTTCACATCATGTTTTCTTAACCTGTCAAACACTAACTTTATATGTTTCAAATGATCCTCCACATTTCCAGAAGTAAAAATCAGAATATCATCAATATAAGCAAGAGCGAACCTTTGCATACCTTCCAAAACTTCATTTATTAAGAGCATGTAGTGAGATGGCGCAGTTTTGACTCCAAAAGGCATACGTAAAAATTCATAAGAACCCATATGAGTACAGAAAGCACTTTTTCTTTGCGCGTCTGCCGACATCGGGATACACCAAAATCCTGCTCTTGCGTCTAACGTCGTGAAAAATGTAGCGCCATTTAGCAACCCCAAAATATCATCTATCACTGGTAGTGGATATGCTACATTTTTAGTAATTTTGTTCAACGCCCGATAGTCGCAACAGAATCGACTCGAACCATCAGGTTTGGCCACAATTACCACCGGAGATGACCACTCTGATTTTGATCTTGTAATTATCCCTGCTTTCAACATTTCTTCTATTGCCTTTTCTACAATTTCTCTATTTCTTAAGGGAGTTCTATATGGTTTTAAGCTAATCGGCGGATGGTCTCCCGTATCTATCTCCATTGTTACCGTTTTTGTCTTACCCAACTCTAAATCACTAATTGCAAACACATCCTGATTCTCCTTTATAAACTGTTCCAACACTTCTTTATTTTCTGGTGAAGTCTTTAACTGTGCCAACAATTCCTGTTCTCTTGTCTTTTTATCTATTGAATGTATTTGTGCTGTATTTCTTTTTAATGGATGGATCAATTCATCCATTCGTGTGTTTCCTCTACTTCCGCGTCCGCGTCTGTTATTACTTCTTTCACTAGAAGATTGTGAATAATTAGTTCCCGGCATTTCTACTCTATCCGTTGCCAATATTTCACTAACGTTCTGTTCTAGTTTTGCTACTACACACCCTCTGTATAATTTAATTTCTCTACCTGTGTTGTTAATCACCATAACTGGAAAGGTTAAGTGTTTATCTAACGCTATTATTCCATCCGGAACTTCCAAACCAGGCTCATCAATTATTTCCTCTTGTAATTCTGTGATTCTGACTGTGTTTCCTTCCACATAATATGGGTTTTTCTTCAGCTTCACTTGTATCAAATTAACAGACTGTGGTTTTAACGTCGTTGTCATTTTAACTCTAACTAGTGCTGATATATGCATGTCTTCTTGCATATCTATATAGACGTCCCTGAATTTTAATTTGTGTAAATCATATAAAAGTCTTACTCCATTTTTTATTAAAAAATCTCTTCCTATTAACATGTTTCTATTTAACCCCTTCACTACATGAAAAAGGTGTCTTATGTTAATCCCTCCTAACTTAAAATTTATCATTGTTTGTCCCACTACTTGTAAATTCTGTCCCGTAACAGAGTGTAAATTATTCTGACTCTTAAATACTCTACAATTTCTTACTATTTTGTATAGAAAACTTTCTTTTACTACACTAACCTGAGCTCCCGAATCAATTAATGTACGAACTCTATACTTTCCTATTTCTAATATACAAGAGCTATAATCTGTTTTATCTTCTATAAATTTCTTGACTTCATCTAGTTGAAAATATTCTCTGTTCGACCTATTATACCTGTTATTAACATATTCTCTAACCCTTGGGACCTTATTATTTACCCTCCTATCATAGGTCCTGCCTAATAGGTAGGGCGCCGATTTTCCTGTGTTCTTGTACCTGTAAAATTCCTGTATCCATCTACAACATTCCTACTCACCCTATTATTGTCATGTCTACCCTGTGTATTCGACTGGACACGCCTGTTATTACAAAACCGAGAAACATGTCCCCGTTGACCACAATTCCAACAGACAATATTTGTACTATTTGTGTTACCTACTGTTTCTCTTGTAGGGTATCTCATATTTCTTCTTTCCTCATTATCATATCTATTTCCACCTTGTAACGTCTGTATACCTCCTCTCCTATTCCATCCGAACCTTGTTTGTCCTATTTCCATGGGTTCCTCAACTCTGTCATCTCGATTACTTCCCACTTCTCGTCCTGTTCTTAATCTAAACCTACGTCTCAAATTTTCTTCTTGTACCGCGATATCCACCGCTTGTGATAACCTCTCAGGGTTTTCCCTCATTAATTTAAGTTTCAAACCATCAGACTTTATGCCATCCACAAAGATCCCTACTAACATCCTTTCCACCTCCTCTCCTCGTACATTCTGTCCTAAGAATGCTTCTTCAGCCAGATTAATCAATCTATCGCTAAACAATTGTACCGTCTCTCCGTTATTTTGTTTAGCCTGCCTCAACACCGAAAATGCATGTTGTGGATCCGTTATTTCTGCATATTTCCTTGCTAGGTCTTCCTTGAATTGTTCCCATGTCTCATCTACTCTAGCTTCTAGCTTTCTTCTTATATGATCCGAGACTGGTTCCGTTGCCGTCTGATAAGCCAATCTCATTTTTTCTTCATCTGTTGCTGAGATTAAATAGGCATATTTTTCTATGGAAGTGATCCATTTCTTATAGTCTCTGGCCTGTCCACTAAATTTCACAATTTCTGTTGCCATCCCTTGTTGTTTAATCACCATATTAAGCCGGCCCACTGCTGTTCCCACGCCTGTCAAAACCTGTGCCAAGTTGTCCTGTTCCGCCATGCTGAAATAATACTGAAACAAGGCAAGCAAAGAAACACACAATTTCAACCTCTAAATTTAAAGAATACACTTACTTATTATAGACACAATTTTACCTTCTCAATTTAAGCAATGCACTCACTTATTATAGCAATGCGCAGTTATTTTCTGGGTCTAAGTATCACACAAATTTACTTCTAAATTTAAATAATGCACTCACTTATTATATAGCAATGCGCAGTTATTTTCTGGGTCTAAGTATCACAGAAATTTACTTCTAAATTTAAATAATGCACTCACTTATTATATAGCAATGCGCAGTTATTTTCTGGGTCTAAGTATCACAGAAATTTACCCTCGCCGTCAAATTAAGTTGGAACACCAGGTGCCTGCATCAGCTGACCATCAGTCGCGGAATTTAGGTAGTGGAGTTTAGGTAGCCTATCTCTTCCCCTCAGGTCACTTCTCATGGGACGCCTGGATAATCTTCAACCCCTGGTCGGGTCACATCTGATATTAGTCTTTGCGTTCACCCCGGGTGGGGTACATCTTCGCCGATTTGATAGGGTCTTAGTAATAACGAGGCCCAAAAAGTATCAGGATCAGCCGAGGCCCAGTGATATTTGAAATTAGCAAAACTCAGGCCAGCCCCTTGATAATTCTAAAGTTCAGATAACGGCTATGGCAACGAGCAGGCTGTGTGACAACGATTCAACTTTGAAGTCCCTGCAACAGTGGGAGGTACGATCAGAAGTAGGTATCCCCATGTCGTCCGCCGAAATCAATCCCGTTAGCAAACCGCTCGAACAACAATGCCACAGTGCCCGGCGAGGACTTGACAGTGATAGCAGCTTTCACACACCAGTAAAGCTTGAAAACGATTTGAGAGCGGACTGGACTTCACCACCAGTAAGGCTCGAAAACGATTTGAGAGCGGACTGGACTTCACCACCAGTAAGGCTCGAAAACGATTTGAGAGCGGACTCAGCGAAGCGGGCTTCACAACCGCAATAAGACAGTGGAACTGAACCTGCAAAGCGGGCTTCACAACCGCATACAGATTCTTGTAGAAACTTCTTGAAATCTGTTCATCAGAGGTTTGATAACGTGCCAGTGTCAAGGGCACCGCATTTTCCCAACAAGCGCAGTATGAAGTAGTGGCTGTATCAAATATAGTGGCCCAGTACCTCCGCTATGTGCCGCGACAAATTGAAGTTGTTGTTAATCCTGGTCTGGGCAACATTTCGTGTCCTGTAACAGTGTACAGAGACTAACAAGACGCGTTGGTTTTATGCAAATACTGTTTATTTCTTCATGATGACAAGTCAGCTTCCTCTCTAGTCAAAGGCTTGATGGTAACTGCCCTTGCCAACCCAATACGTCACGATTGAGCATCCCTCCCAGCTTTCAGTCTCAATGCTCAATCGTGCTGTATCTGTTTCCCACTAGATCCTAATAATACCCCAGTACTCTATTACTGTTACACTGTATTATTGTGTCCCGTTAATACTTCGCCATCCTTTATGTTAAATACCATGTTTTCCTATCTGTTAATATATTTATTTCTTAGTGTACGGAATGAACACAAACACTCGTGTGTTAACAATTCAATGCACCTATCAAGTCACAGAGTGCTGGAAAACTTAGATAAGTCTCATCTTATCTCATCTCATCAGGTTTCTCTTGTGCCTTGCGGTGTCGAGGTGAAGTATAAACAGTGGGCCACGGGCTTGGTAGAATCAGCGGGGAAAGAAGACCCTGTTGAGCTTGACTCTAGTCCGACTTTGTGAAGACACATGAAGGGTGTAGCATAGGTGGGAGTGCAAGCGCAATTGAAATACCACTACTTGTATCGTTTCTTTGCTTATTCAGTCACATAGGGGAGATTTGTTCGCAACAGACGAGCAATATCTCCGGCGGGTCTATTCTCGCTGGTCGCGGGATCCGCACAGTGTAAGGTGGGGAGATGTGTTCGATTTGTTCGCAAGAGACGAGCAATATCCCCAGCGGGCCTATTCTCGCTGGTTGCGGGATCCGCAGAGTCAGGCAGGGAGTCTGACGGTAGTACACGCTTACATTGGTCCGAACACTTACGATTGAGAGGTGTACACTCTCATACAGGTCCAGACACTTGCTTTAAGACTCTCTGCTGTGGGATATGGTTAAACGCCTCTAAGCCAAGTCTCACGGATGTGAGGGTCTGGCCACCACTCACCTCCTGCTCTTGGAGGTGAGACTCATCTCCGGCTCTTGGAGGTTTTACACTAAGCCGTCAGCGTCTGCAGCTTGCCTTGTTCCAGACGTACTGGTTATCCTTTCCTTTGGAGTAAACAAGGCAAGGCCAAGAGAGGGAACATGCTGCATGGGCAACACATGTTCTCTAAATCCATGCCCAGGCATTGTGCGATGGGATTTTGGTCAAATTCCAATCCACATACTTTCATCTGTCACGACGGCAAGGCGCCACTCATTCCCAATGACTCTGCTATTCCATCCGTCCATCGTTTACGTGGTCGGCCTCTTCCTCTAACTTTTGGGTCAGTCCGTTTATGCTTCTGAGTTTTTCTACGAGAAGTAGATAAGTAAAAACTTAAATAAGCAAAAACAAAGAAGAAGGCTTCAAAGTTATCTTAAATAGTTACATCTGGTCTCTCATCATATATCTCTTCAGTGAATTGTGTCTATTATTTAACCGTTTATAATACTGCGCCATCCTTCATGTTAAACATCATATTTTCCTCTACAAAGATATTTATTTCTTAAATTCAAAACAATTTTTTTCGTAGTGAATTTGAATAACGAAGACACAAATAATAGATTGCTCGATTTATTGCCTGGCATATTTCGCTGCATCTCGTCAGTTATATACTGCAGAATTCACACAACATAAAGTAAAATAACTTGATACATCCTTCAAGCTGAAATATACACATGTTCGCACAGTAATGTCAATTGTCTACTACGGTAATTTTAAACTGACTAACATGTCTTTCTGTTTGCACAAAACTGGCTTGTGTAGATTAATAATTATGGCTTCTGCAAACTTTAACAAGTGAGTATTTTGTGTGTTAAGCAACACGCGAAAGACACTGTCTGTAAATCATATGGCCGCTTTCCAGCACATCCCTCGCAGTTAACGAGAGCTTGGTGGGTTTAACAAGAACCATCAACGATAAACTAGGTTTAACAAGAGCTAAATGGTTTTAACAAGAACAATCAACGATAAACTAGGTTTAACAAGAGCTAGACGGGGTTTACCTAGAGCAACCAACGATAAACTAGGTTTAACAAGAGCTAGACGGGTTTAAATACAGCAATCAACGATAAGCTAGGTTTAACTAGAGCTAGGTGGGCTTAACAAGAACAATCAACGATACGCTAGGTTTAACAAGAGCTAAGTTGTTTTAACTAGAGCAGTCAAAGATAAACTAGGTTTAACAAGAGCTAGGTGGGTTTAACAAGAACAATCAACGATAAACTAGGTTTAACAAGAGCTAGGTGGGTTTAACTAGATCAATCAACGATAAACTAGGTTCAACAAGATCTAGGTGGGTTTAACTAGAGCAATCAACGATAAACTAAGTTCAACAAGCTATCAACGATAAACTGTTCTGGAAACCGCTCTCTGTGTAGAACCGACCTGAATGCACGAACTTGGCAAGCGGAAGATAAAACGGCAGTTTACTCCGGGGACAGAACAAAAGAATACGCAGAATGCAGACACTGCTTGGAAGTGACAGGCCTGGAGTCCACATCTTGTTTAGCAAAGCTGGGAATAGGCTCGGTAAGGGATTCTTTGATCTCAACACTGGTATATACCAACAACTAAAAACATGCCACGACCTCGACTTACCGTTAGACGTATATGAAATGTGAGGTCGCCAATCAAAAGCTTTCCGTTTTTGTTTTTACTGATCTAAGTTTTCCAGCCCTCTATGACTTGATAGGTGCATTGAATTGTTGTTAACACAGGAGTGTTGTGTTTTCAAGTCTTCCTTGGCCAGGTGGCTTGATCAGTCGGCAGGCGGTATTATGAGCGTGAAGAGTTGTTTGTGTAACCAAACACCGGGTGTCAGATTAAAAGACTTGCCTGTCGGACAGAATAAAGGCAATATTGTGAAACGAAACAAACTATTTGCTGCAAGCTTTGATCTCCCTACCATTCACTGACATTCCGGAACAAACAAAACGTTGTTTTGAAATGGAAGTGTGTGTTAGTAAACATCGTGGTTGCCGTTGCTACACTAGTTATACTACTAAATGGGGCGGTTTTGTATACACGCGGGTAGACACGCATACGCATGTGTACTTACTTACACATCCGCTCCTTGTAAGCTAACACAAGCCAACTCGTTCTGTGTGTAGAAGACTTGTGTTTTCGTCTTTTTGTTCACAATAAATGGGGTTAAAGGTAAGATAATCACTTCATTTCACTGGGTTTTACCCCTCATGGTTCGGTCTCTTTCAACAGCGCCATCTTTCAAAATCGTCACACAGAGCACGGACCCTGTAGCTCCAGCGGCGATCCCCAGGACCAATGGGTCTCGCGGGGGGGGGGGGGGGGGAGAGAAGAGGGGAATTACTTCTTCAACCGAATGACGTAGTTCGAAAATGAATGCAAGACCTTGGGTGCACGAGGAAATTAAGCTTTCCCTTCTCATACAATGATGACAGTGTTTATGTCTACAAGGTGTGGACTGCGACTGGTTCTGCAGCCAGCAGGGTTAGGATTGGCTAGCCTCTCCCAGGAGGGGTGAAAATTAGTAGCCTGACGATGACCCGCGGACTACACAAGTCAATCTCACCTCCCAGTGGTGTAGACCGGGAATCTATGACCGCGAAGTCCTGGGCCAACGGGGCTCTGGCTCGCCGGGGGACGGACACCCCCCCCCCCCCCCTGGTCAGATTGCTGTCCTAAATCTGCGACTGGCCTAGCAAGCAGGCAGGGAATTTGTATTACTGCTTATAGTTAAAAAGAAGAAGCATAATCGGTCTGATGTACGCATAGCCGTGCCGTGCTATGATACAGAGAGGCGGCCGCACCAGGTGGCATCGTAAAGAGGAGGGGGGGGGGGGCGCATAAGCAGTGAAATCGAAATACAATTTGAGGGGCTGCATTTCGAAGACTTGCATGTGAGATGCGGCATTTCGAAGACTTGCATCAGCATGATCATACTGAGGAAATCTACCGCACGACCGTGGAAGTACGGACCAAATGGAAGCAGAAGAGGCCGGCCACGTAAGCGATTGACATAAGAAATGGAGATATCAATACATAATGCCCATAAACGGGCACTCTCCAGTTGTTTAGCTTCACCTCGACAACGTACAAGAAGAACTAGATGAGATGAGTGTTTATGTGGAATCTGTCGTACATCACATGCCTGTGGTGTTTTTATATGGCGGAGTACCATCATCCGGTCAAACAAACTGCTCAGTCTGGTCAATATGTTCCTTAGACCAATGTTGTTTCCATTGCTCGTTGCATCAACATATACTTCTAACCCTTTATATAGGAGAAGACGTGCTATTCTTCTATATAAAAACCACAGCCTCGAAACTTGGAAATTTTCTCACTTGTCCATGATTCGCTTTCGTACATCAGGATTGGCTCAGTATAGCTGATTTCAACCCATCCTATGCTAATTGTATGCTGGCCATCATAGTTCATGTCTAAAATACACCTTTTAACTTTATTCGGTTTTCTCGGAGTGTTGTGAGCGACCAAATAAATTTCACATATAAAATATTCCGAAAAGCTATCTCTGTGAACTAGTAAAGCTATCTCTGTGAACTAGTAACTGTCTTTTATCGTTGTTTAAACATTGCGATTAAAGAAATATTGCGTCTAAATCCCTCCTGAATCTTCTTATATATAAAAAAAGGATCTCCGTCCAAATGTATGTATCTCTGTATGTCCTTTATACGTTCGCGAACGGCCCATCCGATTGAGATGAAATTTTCTACACGCCTTTCTTTCATTCTAGAGCTGCCAACTGTGATATTTTTTTAGTGTGAAATCGCATGCTTACCCAGTATTATTTCATTTTTCATTTTTCATCATAATTTCATATATCTCAGGGGACCTAACTCTATAAAAGTTATTTCAAGGGGCATAACTTTTCTGTATAACTTATAGTCATATTGTGGCATCGTTTTCAAAGATTTATAAACTCTTTGTCCATAGTTATGTACCGGCATATGAGTTATAATAAATAATGATACAATCTGTAAGGCATTTTCAAAGTTTTCATAAAAATAATGCACAATGCATAACATTGTAACTCATCTTTTTTTGCTTAAGAAGTTACTGTAGTCATGCAGGTGATTAGAAAGCGTTTTCATTAAAAATAATGGATGGTGTGTGGAAGGGCATTTTTTTAAGTTACTTTTTTTGTTGTATGAATTTAATGAGACGCTACCCGCCAGGAGCTGGGCGAAGTCACGCCGGGTCAGATAGATAGACAGACCCACCTTTTCGCTGCAGTTGTCTACTCCTCCTTTTCCTTCTTCTGCTGATGCTGCTGCCGCCGCTCCATTTACCCAAGTTAATTGTTGGGGGAAGATGTAAAGATCTTTCAAGTGCTCTTTCTAATGCTTTTTGTAAGTTGGTCTTCGTTTATCTAAGGTTGTTCTAACTGCAACCAATAAATGATTAGACAGACAGGCAGACAGACAGACAGAGAGGGAGGGACGGACAGACAGACAGACAGACAGACAGACAGACAGACAGACAGACAGACAGACAGACAGACAGATAGTCGGTAACGGGAACGGGAACTTATATGACTACTTATATGAATTAAATGAGATGCTCCCCACCAAGGACTGGGCGAAGCCGGGCCGGGTCAGCTAGTACTATTATAAATATAAAGTAAAATTGAGTATTTTGTGGTGAATACTATTAGAATCAATTATCCTATTTATATAATAAATATAAAGGAAGTGTTTAGGTGGTGAATACTATTAGAAATTATTATCTATTTATATAATAAAGTAAGAGTTTGGGTGGTGAACACTATTAGAAAGTAATAACCTATGTATAATACAAACACTATTAGAAAGTAACATTCTTCTGTCTTCTTCTGTCTCACTTTATCACCCTTGGGGCAAAGACCCTGATCAGCTCACCCCAAGCCCTCATATCCTGAACTATACTCACCAGCTCACTCCAAGCTCCACTATCCTGAACTATACTCACCAGCTCACTCCAAGCCCCACTATCCTGAACTATACTCACCAGCTCACTCCAAGCTCCACTATCCTGAACTATACTCACCAGCTCACCCCAAGCCCTCCTATCCTGAATTATCCTCACCAACTCACCCCAAGCCCTCTTATCCTGAACTATCCCCATGTAGCTTTGTCAAACACTCTTCTAGTGTTATTATTCTCAGGATTTCTCTTCTAGTGTTATTATTCTAAGGTTTTCTCTTCTAGTGTTATTATTCTCAGGTTTTCTCAACGCATGCCTAGTCCAGTGCTAACGTCTTTTCTTCATCTCTTAATTCACTTCTATATGTATGTTGTTTTCCTCTCCACACGAGCTCCATATTAGTTATTCTGTCATATCATTTTTAGTACCGTTAACACTACTCACACAAAAACTTGATAAATGCTCATTTCAAGACTTTTGAACAAACCAATATGGTGGACGTGACTTGGCGCGCTGTGAGACTTAGCGCATAAATTTCAACAAGGAATCGTGGCAAGTTGTATGGTTAAACGCGAGGCAAGTTTCCACGTTTGACTACTGGCAAGAATAATTCACAACAACCTACATATGTTATATACTGTTTCTTAACAAAAGACGTTTGTTTTATGCTGTATGCACGAACAGTGAAGTTGCATGTAGCACTTGTGTTTAAAAACCAACATACTCAGCTCCAAATTTATGGTTAGTGTTCGTATTTATTGAGCAGAAATCCCGTATTACAACGAGGTCGAACTAGCACCACTGTGGTAATATAACTCACTGTCCGTTGTATACCACTGTTAACAATGCATGCAATAATAAATAATGCAATCCTCTCTCTCTCTCTCTCTCTCTCTCTCTCTCTCTCTCTCTCTCTCTCTCTCTCTCTCTCTCTCTCTCTGTAAAAGTAAGTGGGCCATATGGCGACTGAGAAATTTCCGTAATAAAAATA
Source organism: Cepaea hortensis (assembly GCA_963921405.1). Classification (NCBI taxonomy): domain Eukaryota; kingdom Metazoa; phylum Mollusca; class Gastropoda; order Stylommatophora; family Helicidae; genus Cepaea; species Cepaea hortensis. The sequence goes on from OY992886.1 coordinate 87,944,418, forward strand.
GTTCTGGCGTGCTCTGTGATTCTTACCCTATTTACACCATTCACTCCCTCCCCCGTGGTAGTGTAGTAGCTAGACGCTGGCCAGCCCACCTGTAGTCATGGGTCCTTGTCGCGGCGTAATCGATGGGCTTCCAGGTCGATCCAGTCTAAAGTGGATACCCTGAAATTCCGTAGATAGAAAAGGTTACCGACGTGATACTGACATCATCTACCGAGTTCCGATTGGTCTATAACAAATATGCGTATAGCACCATAAGGGTGGCGGGGTAGAGGTACCCCTTGTCAAAGGAGAAGTAAAGGTTCCTCCTTCCCGCCACTAGCCTATACGGTCACTCTTGGGTAGGGTTGCCAGACGTCCGGCAAAAAGAGGACATGTCCTCCATTTTAGAATAATAATCTCCGTCCGGCAGGCAAAGCTGAAAACCTTTAAAATGTCCGGCTTTTCTTATATTTTATGTTGATGTCTTTTTTAAATATTATTTTATGGGTAATTAATAATAATTGTACAATCGGCTGTTTAAATGTTGTTTTGTTTTTTTTTTTTTTTTTTTTTAAAAAAAGGCCTCTATTGAATTTATATTTATTTTTTAACATGCTTGTTTCTTGGTCGATTCACTAAGAGTAAAATACACTTATTGGCACCTGTTGTAATAAAATTGTACTGATTGTGGGTTAAATCTGGAACAATTCAAATGAAACATTTAATATGTCTTATTATTTCCTCCTTTTGGTGCCCACGTATCTGGCAACCCTACCCTTGGGCAGGGTGGAGTACCCGTTTATGTTCTCCAATTTCACGACGGTAGGCAGAGGATGCCGGTCTCCCTGGCCAAGGTTTTAGCGACATTGTTCGTAATCCCGTATACCCACGTGGGGAAAACAACAGCTGCGAGAATCGGCAGCGGTTCACGCCGCGCTGGTAACTTACGGGGTATGTGAGCCGGGTCGCTCAGAAGGCAATGGCAAACTACTGAAAGTAAAAAACTTGCCTAGTACATCAACAGCACTGAAAATGCTGATGTTGACTGCAACGTCCTGTGAGGGATATGGGACATAAAAAAGGCAGAGGATCTCTTTTATGGAAACAATGGCTACAGTCATCGAAAGGTATGGTCACTGCTGGGAAGGAAAGCAATGGTAATCTACCTGTTTTACAAATACTAAGACAGTTATGGTTCGTTCAAGCGAAACATGACTGCCCACCCTTGTTGTGCCTAATGCGTATTGAGGTGAATAAAAGGGTCCTTTATTTTACACTTTCTCTCCATCCCCGCCCCAACGCGATTGACATTAGGTTTGAGCCTGTTAAAATAAAATACTTAAAATCTGTATAGGAATATTACCATCCTGGCCTCGATTCCATCCTGGCCTCGATTCCATCCATACGTTTTTTTAAATGCTGAGACATGACTTGGTTACATCCTAATAAGCGTTTTCGCAGATATGGAGTAACAGTACCCACCTAGCACGCCCCGTTGATTTCTGGGCTTAACAAGAAGAGAAATGCGAGTCCCTGCAGAGATACTACTCTGGTATCTGGTGGGAAGAAAAGAAAATTCTGTATACCAAGTTCTCTGTTGGTTTATGTTCTCTATTGTTCGATAGATGGAAGCTCTTTAAGTATTTAAGAAAAGCTGAGTGCCGAAAGTTATAAGTTGTCTTCTAGAGGATTCACAAGCAGCCAACCAATTCCATTAATTTATTATTGGGATACAATGTGTTTACACACGATTGAACACCTTCAGAAGCATAGACAGCAATCCAGTTTGTCGTCAAGACAACACTACATAGTGGCCAAAAAGGTGACCAGATAGTCCTTTGAAATAGAATCCAAGCAGCTTACGTTACCACAGGGGCAACTCGATCGTGACTCATTTTCGTCTCCCAGAAAACAGAATACGAAAGGAAATGCAACTAGCCTAAAAGATTTTCGGAGCTTTGATTGTACAAACTTGTAGGGGTATGTTCAGCGAACAGAATGATCATAGGATTCTGCATACCTCGTTTACTTCAAAGACAAAGGTTAAAGACAACTTTAAAGCGGTGCTAAGACGGAAAGATCCCCCATTTCAAACGTCCCTTTGTCTTTCAATTCAATCTCAGAAGCTATGGTGAAAACCTTGTTAACAAATCGTGTATCTTGAACAACTAAAGTTATGTCCCTTAGAAGCTTGGGTTATTTCCCCTTATAACATCTAACCCGCTGTTCTTTGCCAACCCTGGTTTAACCCTTGTTCTTTGATCACATTAACTCATTTATGTCACTGTTATATCTCTCTTGCACAGGTATTATATCAGACGATCTCATGGCAGCGACAAGTGGATTGTTTTTTTAGAAGGTAAACTTCCCTCTTTGTCTCCATGGCTACTCCATTTGCTCACTATTTAGCACCAGTGAGGACAGGACAGGACCAGGAGGCCATTTCAATGTTTCTCGTCTTGATTGAAGTGGATTCTTTTTTAGCCTGCCATACCATAAGGTTTCTGATTTGATGTTTCCAGACTGCATTTAAACTAACTTAAGCAGGCTAGAAGGAATATATACAGTTGTAAGCTGTGCACCAGAATTCTGTCCTCTTAAGATGTCTCTGAACTAAGGCCAGTTGGTCAAACCAGTTCAACCTTTAATTTATTTGCTCTTTTTCTTCTTTCGTCCTTTATTCCCCATTGAGGTATAGGCCCTCTACCAACTCATCCCATGCAGCCGCATCCATTTCCTTCCTGTATTAATCATTTCTTTCTTTATTTCTTTTCACTATGTGCTTTTCTGGACTTCCTCCTTATTTGTTTTGCCTCGTGAATTTCAGACAAGGCTTTTCTAGTTGTACTATTCTCAGGTTTTCTCAACGTATGTTATATCCAACGGCAGCGTCTTTTCATAAATAATTCACTGGTATTTGTCTAGTTCTCTCCATGATCACCACATTAATGATTCTGTCATAACATTTGAATCCTTTTATTTTGCACAGGCACAGTTAATGAAAATTTATTTTGGTACATCAGATGTTTATTGAAGTGATAGTATAAGTGTGTGTCTATGTGATAGATTTGATGGACACAGTTGTATGAACATAGAAATACACATTGGTCAATTGAACTTACGGGTCAGTGGAACTTAAATGTTGACATTTTATGTAGAAAGCAACAGCAAATTTTTTTTCCATATCCTATTTACAGGACATTGCTGTTAACACCAGCATTTTGCTGCTGTTGTTGATGTCTTGGCAAGATTATGCTCAGTAGTGTCTTTGACTTGGACAAGTAAATTACAAGTACCTCTGAAGTCAGAGTGGGTTTGGTTTGCCTGATGGCGAGGGACACTGGTAATAAGGAAAGCTAATCCACATGCAAAAATCAATCCTGTGCATTCAAATTAGTAGCACAAGTATGGACTACTCTTGAGTTCAAAGTGAGCGAGAAGAAAAAACAAAGAAAAACAAACTAGAATGAAATGAAATATGTGGGACTTAACTCAGAGGCTTTAAATATATAATGGCTGCATTAGTCCATGGTCAGATACAACTGATGGAGACTGTTAGAGAGAGACGGGGGAGGGAAGAAGAGAGGAGAGAGAGAGAGGCTTTAATAACACAAGCTCATACAAGTTGAGGCATGTGCTCTATCCACTCAACTATGACATCTTCCTTGACTGGCACAATATGTATACATACACTAACATACGGTATTGCCATCTGCTGGTTGAGAAAACCGTGAAAACCTCATGAGAGCACAAAACCTCAGTGATATCTGTCAGAAGGTCAGTGCACTACCACTTTTCAAACAAGTCTGTGTAGGTGAAAACATTATATATACTACATTTGGTACTCCCTATAAATTGCTTGCTATGATAGCAAACACTTTGCTTGGTGGCACACTGGTCATATAGTTAAGTCCACATCGAGACAGGTTATTAAAATAAACCTTGGTTCCCACACTGACTCAGCCTAAAATGTAAACCAGAAATTTCATAGGAAGTAAAGATGGCTGGCTTTATACTGACCCCATCACCCAGCAAGTGTTGATTGGTCTGTAAACATATGAGTTTATATTGACCACATCACCCAGCAAGCATTGATTGGTCTGTAAACATATGAGTTTAACAGGATATGCCCAAATTGCTTCAAAGTGTGTAAAAGGGTTTTTCATGTACATATCGGGTGTATTTTTAATGACTGTGCAGTGTTTGCAAATATTGCCAGTCCAAGTTTTGTGTTCACCCTCTGTAAAGTTCATGCAACATAATAGGTAAATACAAACTTGGAACGGCAATATTTTAAAACACTGCACAGTCATAAAAAATGCACAGTCATTAAAAATACATCCTGTACTTACTTACTATGTTATGTTATCTTGTTTGTTGTGTCATTATGTTATGTTGAACAATGTCACTGCACATTGGGCATTCCCATGAGTGCTTAGTCCTCCGATTCTGCAGCCATTCCAAAGTAATTCAGCTCACTGCTCACTGTTATTATACTTATATGATAGTAATGTTCGTATTTAAAATATCGCTCACTGATTTAACTCATTATGGCTTCATTTAGGTGGATGGTACTGTTTTGATCACATCAGCTGTTCTGAAAGATTTCGCTTGATGCCTGAGTACATGAGTTCCAAAAATTGGCCAAAGTTCAGAGTAGGTGAGTCAAATTCTGCTGAGGATTAAAATGTTTTTTGGGTTATAGGGTTTGTGGTTTATACAATTCTTAGTGTCATTTTCCCCTATCCAGAAATATTTCCTCCGTGTCCTATTCTCTATGACTATGCAGTTTCTTCTTATTCGGAATGTATGTAAATAATTTCTCACATTCGATAATCATTATACAGTGGTGTGAATTATATGATACTTTGTGTAATCAAAGCTATATGAAAGTGGCAGAAAGTCGAACTTTGGTGATTTATATCTGCAAAATTACTGCAATTAAACTTCATTCATTTGAACAGTTTCAAAGGGGGTTGAAATGCTAGTGCAGTGGTTCTCAACCGGTTGGGAATTCCCCCCTAGGGGGAATTTTAGGGTTTCTAGGGGGGAATGAAGATTATTTCAAGATCGCATTAATACAAGGGCCGATTACTTAATATTGTTTTTCCCTCCATACTTTACAGTTCAGTACTCCTCGCCTTTCTGAAATTCGTCTTATAATGTATGTAGACCCACAAATCACGTTGTATGTAGACGTCTAAACTTGTTCTAGTATGTGTTATTAAAGTTAGCTTCCATTTTTATGTATGCTATGTAGGGGCAGGTTGGGGGGGGGGGGGTTATAGGGAGGAAATATGAAAGGGGCGGAATGACATTCTCAACATGTAGTGAACGGGGGCATGTGCCAAAAAAGGTTGAGAACCACTGTGCTAGTGGGTCCACTTCATTATCCAATATGGTGCGGTCTCTTTCCACAAAGTGTTCTGTGGTAAGCACTCAGAGAGCATTAAAAATTGCCCTTGTGAAATGAACAAAAGTCCAGAAATGAACCTATGACTTTCAAAACATGAGGCAGTTAGCTTGACCACATGGAGACTCCGATTTAATGATGATGATGAGAAAAAGCATTCCAGTCCTTATGGATCCTAATTGATTTATGTGATACATTTTCTACATAAAAACCACATAGAAACTGTATTATTAGTGCTATAATAAAACATGTGTTGCAGTATCAGCAGTAAGAAATGCTTAATCATGAACCATGGTTTCTTTTTCAGGTAGTGGTATCTTATCATGGGATCCTGAGGAAAATCCTTACTATTTCCACTCTAATGTTGTGTAAGTGTAACATTTTCTTGATGCATTATGTGTATATGATTAGTAATATTGTCATTCATGAGTATTTGTTGATGATGTATCTTCATAAATGTCTTCAGCATTCTTTACTGTATAAGCAATATAGACAGATGAGGTAAAGAACAGAAGGGAATGTTACACACAGACAGAATTACTTTCATTACTCATAGACTAATATAAAACTCCAAAGACAGGCATGTTTCATGTATAACAGCTTGAATTAAAAAAAGTTAAAGACGGGAAGCATCCAATGGATCTGTTTCCCAGAACATGCTGGTGTGTTGGGAAATGTGCAGGTGAAAAGATTGGCTGAGCCTGCATCACTGGGCGGGGTACTGATGCATGAAGAGGCACATGTAGTCAAGGCCCTTCAGGATCATGTGAATTGTGTTGAATAATTGTTATGGTATTGAAAGAATGATGCCAGATTGTCAGTTTAACATTAGTCAGTATCTAGCACAATAATTTGACATGAGTCAATCTCTAGTACAAGAACTTCTCCAAGAGTGTTCATGATGTTGGTTATTTATGATGTTGGATTAATCAATTTGTTGACTGTAAATATTGACAGCGTCAGCCAGCCTATCCCTCCTTTCATTGCCAACAACAACTGGTGCAGAGATAAACATAATTTTACAAGTTGTAGAGCTATGCAAGGATTCAATGTGAAACCTACCTGACTTTCTGGATCATGCTCAATGAGTCACTTCATAATCAATCGTGGGTGTAGTTAAGGCAATGCAGCATGTAAGTTATATATTTAATATTTTATCATATCATAAAAGTAGTTAAAAGACAACGAAGAAGAGGAAATAGTATTTAAAAATTATAGAAAGTCTTTTCTATTGTCTGTTAGATACATCCCATATTGTTCAAGTGACTCTTGGAGTGGCACCAGGAACAAGACATCAGGTAAGTTGTTATTTCTACTTTCACATTCATCAATATGAAGTGCCATCATCAAATTAAAGGTAAGCAGCACTAAACCTCTAGTACAGTGGTTCTCAAGCTTTTTTTGGCCCATGCACCCCTTCACCATATTTTCAGAACGTCATTCCCCTCCTTTCGTATTTCCTCCCTATACATTACCCCCATACCCCCGCCCCTACACAGTATACGTAAAACTGGAAGCTAAATGTAATAACATACCAGAACAAGTCTATACGTCTACATAAAACGTGATTTGCGGGTGTACATAAGTTATAAAATGAATTTCAGAAGAGCGAGAAGTACAGAATAGTAAAATATGGAGAGAAAACAGTATCATGTAATCGGTTCTTCTATTAACATGATCTTGAAATAATCTTAATTTCCCCCCCCCCCCCCAACCCTAAAATTTCCCCCTGGGGGAATTCCCCACCGGTCGAGAACCTGAGAATCACTGCTCTAGTACATCAGTACCTTTGTCTTTTAACTCTGGACAAGATTACAGATCCACAGTCATCACTTGATTTGTTTGTCTGTGGGCATTGACTAGATCAGCCCAGTTTGTCATTGCTCATCCACTTTCTATAGTAGCCCCACCAGCAAGCCTGTCAGATTGTATACTCCCACTTACATCTGCGTGGACTGGCACAAAAAGGAAGCTGATTTTTATCAGCTTTAACCTCCCAGAGATTTCCTCCATTGTCTTTGAGCCCAGCCCAAATAGTTTTTCCTGAGTGTACACAATCAATCAATCATGTGCCATGCCGGAAAGCGTGGGCGGTCATGATTCGCCATTTCACTCGATCACCAGAGTCATGGATCAGCTCAGTGTTCCTGTCTCGTCCATGCCATGTGGCCAAGCCATCCAGGTATTTTCCTCTCGGTCTTCCTCTTGGTCTGTTCCCCTCGATCTTGCCAGCTGTCACCAAGTTCTCCAGTCCATTTCTTCTCATAACATGTCCAAAAAATTTTGACTGTCTACGTCTAATTTCTCTAATCAATCTACGATTTTCATTTGTCTCTTGTAGTACTTGGTCATTGGTTTTTCTATCTGTCCATGGTATTCTTTGCATTTTCCTCAGAAACCACATGTGTACACATATTTGTGTATTTCATTAGTACAATGATTTTCAGAAGTGCACTTAACACTATTTCTTTATTTCTAATGACATTATTGTTGTAAGATATGGATTGTAATCATCACTTCCTTCACAAAACTATATGGGCTTATTATGTTCAATAGACATTCTAGGACATCTTCATTAACCATTACTTCTCATTATAGCTGCCTAATTTGTAACACTTTGACAATACAGTATGTTCGTACGTACTTCTGCTTGCAAAAGCCATTTTCACAGAATAGAACATCGTCAGATTTCTCACAGATCACAGTAGACTTCAGACATAACCTCGTCAAATACACCAAACCCGGGAAGGTAACCTGGCTAACAAATGCCTGAAGAAGTCAGATGTGTCAGCCAAAAGGTGCATATATCACAGCTCTGCTGTAAACAGGCACAACACAATTACGTCTAAAATAACATTCTAGACAAATGCAGAAGAAGAAGAAGAAATGCACCAAACATTGGTCCTGTTGGTTAGTGCTGTTCGACATGAAACAAATTACTACTGACTACATACTGCCTGCTGTCCAGTATGTCACGGTAACAAGAGTGCATTTGGTCAAAAAACATGTCATGACGTACCGTATGGCAGTCTGAAAAATTCTGATATTCATGTTGATATTAAGAGAGTATGAAGAAGCTGAAAAGGTTAGTTGCATGTCCTTTACATGACACTGCAATCAACCCCAGCATTTATTGGCTGTTTGTGATTCACTAATGTTACTTCAGTAATTTGCCTTTGCTTTCTGAACAGCCTTATACCATCAAAATTAATGCAAAATGGTCTGGTTTCAAATTTGCTGCAACAATAGCTCGACTCTTGTGTCTCGGGGAATATTTAACTGCTCCTCACTATTTCCAAAGCCACAGCACTGGTTATGAATAAAAAGAAAAACCATGTCCAAATGTTCAATTATGCATGTTAAACTGATCAGGGGAGACAATTTAAACTTTTATGATGCCTTAGACAAGGCATTTCAGTCACAATAGCTGTTGTAGTGTAGTGATTCATTAGATCCGTATCAGAGTGGGCTGGAATTGATCAAATTAACCAGGGCTTCCATGCTAACACAACCTGAAATGGGGAGTAGGAAATCTCTTGGGAGGTACAGGTAGTCGGAGGGAGGCTGACCACATGACCCACCTGGTGCTGATTGCTCTTTAACAACATGGGTTTAGCACCATATGCCCAACACACCTAAAGGCACATCATAGACACTGTCGCAGGGAGAGTGAAATAAGACTTCACACATACTAGAACATTACATTATGAAGTGGGGTGTGCAGTTCTTCTTCACTGCATTTGCTTCCTAGAGACCGTTAAGGTACCTATTTTATGAGAATAGATGAGAATAGATGAGACCAGACGTGATAATATGAATGCATATAGTTCCTAGGAGTCTTGGTGCTGCAGAGGTTTGTGTACTTACCTGCCAGGACTGTGGTATGAGTTCAATCCCCAGTATTGGAAGGATTGCCTTTTTTCCCCACCAGTATTGTCCAGCATAATTAAATTTGTACCAGACAATTTTCAGCCGTTTTGGAATTTTCTGTGAAGAAAATTCTATGAAGAAGAGAAATTACCACCTCACATCATTATGTAATTGGCCTTGAATATGTTCAGAGGTCTGACACTAAACACCACAATAGCAGTACCTGCCATAGAACTATCTTTACCTCTTATATGGTCATCATCTCATCTCATCATCTCCCTTTTGTACCTTGCGTGTCGAGGTGAAGTATAGACTTCGTGAGAGTGCCCGATTATGGGTTCCAAAAATCGATATTCCCATGGACTCTGCTATTCCCTCCGTCTAACGTTTACGTGGTCGGCCTCTTCCTCTGTTTCCATCTGGTCTGTACATCATTGCTTGTTGTGGTATGCTGTTGACTTGTAACCTACTTGCATCGCCAAACCATGTGACTTGCTGCTTTCTAATAAAATCTAGTGCTGCTTTAACCCCCACTTTAGTCCTGATTTCTTCATTTCTGATCTTATCTCTTCTTGATACGTTGAGTATTCTTCTCAGGAACCTCATTACTGTTGTTGTGATTTTTCTTTTCTCTTTTTCTGTCATTGTCCAGGTTTGGCATTGGTAGCATAGAGTTGGTAGGAAGATTGTGTTGTAAAGTGCTTTCTTAGTAGTTATTGATACATGTTTGTTCTTTAGCATTGGTGCCATTTGTCCAATGAGTTGATTTGCCTTATTACACCTATTTTCGATCTCATCTTCTGATCTGCCATTTGATGATATTATACTTCCTAGGTACTTGAAACTCTTTACTTGTTTCAAGGGATGTTCGTTTAGGTGAATTGTTGTTGTTTGTTCTTCTTTAGTTATAGTCATTACCTCTGTTTTGCTTGTGCTAATTTTCATGTAATGTTCCCTACACATTTCATTTAGACTATTCATGTGGTCTTGTAATTCAGCTTCTGATTTTGCTATTAGTGCTTGGTCGTCCGCAAACAGTAGTTCTCTAACGGTTAGATTTGTAGATGGTTTTTCTTCTGTGTTCTCGTCATGCGGTATTCTTGCTGTCTCTTGTTTGGCTAGTTTCTTTACATATGTTGTCTATATATGTTATGAACAAGAGAGGGGACAGGACACAACATTGTCATACTCCAGATCTTATGGTGAAGGGTTCTGAGTGTCCTCCAGTTGCTCTCACTATGCATTCACTGTTGTTGTATAAGCTTTTCCATAGGTTTGTTAGATGTGTACTCACTCCATATTGTTTAAGGATTTCCCACAGCTTGTTTCTATCTACTCTATCGAATTCCTTTTCTTGGTCGACAAAGGCTAAGTAGAGTGTTTCATTGAATTTGATTGATTTTTATGGTTTCCAAATAAAATAAATATCATTTGTGATAACTAACATAAACGATAGACATAGGGAATAGCTGAGTCCATGGGAATCTCAATACATGAAGCCCATAAACGAGCACTCTCCCTCTGTTTATAATTCACCTCGACACCACAAGGTGCAAGAGGAACAAGATTAAATGATGAGATGAGATAACTAACAACAATGAATAATATATAGTTGTAATGTTTTTCTTTCTTCAGTTATGGATTTCTCATTCATGGGGTCACTTATCCTAGAAAAAGTATTCAACGAACTACTGAAAAAACGAATGAAGAAAGCAAAATCAGTCATCATTGCAGGAACGAGGTAATTGTTCTATATCCACTGGGTTTATTAAGAAATAAAATGTAAAGTACAGAGCTGAAATAATGATGTTCTATTTATTACTTGATATTAATTACACAAAGAAAACATACACAAAATGTTGGAAAGAGGCAGCCTACATTTTTGGTAATACTATGAGAAGAGAGGAAGTGGAGTATATTTTATCGACTATTAAGATTCATGAAGAATAATTTCTATGAAGGCAGTTAGAGAAATTGCTTACAACTCTGCATCATGGAATGAATAGATATTGATATGCAAACTGATGTATTTTCCCAAGAAACAGAAGCTGTGAAGAAGCATGATTGTCATGCCAGCTGGCAAGACAACTGATGATCATGTTAATTATCATTCAATTATCATCACAATGAACACTGAATGTTGTACTCAAAGTTCTTGATATGTTATACCCACATTGCATTGTGTTCCTTATGATGTATTTCATCTTCATTTCTTGAAATGTTTATTCACGTCACACTATCAAAGTGTTTTTTATTGTTTGATTTTGTTTTGATTTTGTATTGCATGAAATATTTACAAATAAGCTACTAACATTCACTAATTGATGCCTGCACAAATAGAAGGAATAAAATGGTATGACAGAATCACTAATATGGAGCTCATGGGGAGAACTAGACAAATACCAGTGAACCAAGAGGTAAAGAAAAAATGCTGACACTGCATGGAACACACATATTGAGACAATCTGAGAATAGAACAACTAGAAGGGATTATGTCTAGATGGAACACATATTGAGACAATCTGAGAATATTACAACTAGAAGGGATTATGTCTGGATGGAACACATATTGAGACAAATCTGGGAGTAGTAAACTAGAAGGGATTATGTCTGGATGGAACACATATTGAGACAATCTGATGGAACACATATTGAGACAATCTGAGAGCAGTACAACTAGAAGGGCCCCTGTCTGTAATCTACAGGGCAAAAGAAAAAGGAAAACCTAAAAATACATGGAGAAAAGAAGAAATGAATAATATGGGGAGGACATGCATGGGACAGGAGGGCTTGGAGTGAGTTTGTCGAGGTTCTATTCCCCAGTGGAGGATAAAGAGTGAAAGAAGAAGAAACATGTTTTAAACATTATATTCTGTTTGGTATTGTCTAATTTATACATTTAAAAAAGTGCAAATACAACAAGTATTTATACAACAGGGAGTCCCCGTGGCAAAGTGGTCAAGTCATCTGCCTCGCGCTCTGAAGGTTGTGGGTTCGATTCTGGGCTAGGTATTTCGGTTCAAGAGTTTTTCTCAGAGATCCTGGGAGTCATCACTGGAGCTGCAGAGTTTGTGCTTTGTGTGGCCTTTCGGCAGGTTGCCCTGGGGAAAGACTGAGCCATATGGGATAAAACCCGGTACAATGAAGTCCACCCTTTTGACTTTTAAGAACGTGTTTATTTATACATTTTCAGGGAAGGTGTGTGTGCATGTATTCATGCACACCAAAAACAGTATCATTACATCTGTTTCACCATTTCTTGTACTTCAGTGCTGGTGGAACAGGTGTTCTCATCAACTTGGACAGAATAGCCGATCGGATTCACGCCCGAGACCCCAAGATAGAAGTGAAGGGGCTAGTTGATTCTGGTTGGTTCTTGGATAACGAATCATTCAAAAATAAGCCTTGTAGAGATGCATTTACATGTTCCCCAATGGCTGGAATACAGAAAGGAGCTCAGTAAGCAACATTTAAGTTTGTTATTTCTATTTCCTTTCATTGTCAACCTTGTTGGCATTCATTATCCAGGTGTTTCAGACATTGTAGTGAGTGATTCGTCATTGTAGTAGTGTTTACAGTCATTGTAGTGAGTGTTTGCGTACATTGTAGTGAGTGTTTACAGACATTGTAGTGAGTGTTTACAGACATTGTAGTGAGTGTTTGCAGACATTGTAGTGAGTGTTTGCAGACATTGTAGTGAGTGTTCGCAGACATTGTAGTGAGTGATTACAGACATCAAGAGTTTGCAGATATGTAGTAAGTGTTTACAGACATTGAGTGTTTACAGACATTATAGTTAGTGCTTATATATATTGTAGTGAGTGTTTACAAATATTGTAGTTGAGTGTTTACAAACATAAAATGTTTACAAACATAAAATGTTTACAGACATTTTAATGAATGTTTACAGACATTGTAGTTAGTGTTTACAGACATTGTAGTGAGTGTTAAACTGTGCTAGCATGGTGAAATTAAGAGAATTCTGGAAGTCCATTGCAACTGACCTTCAATATGAAGATGGCAACTGATCTGTGTTAAACAATTTAGAAAATCATTTAGGCTTTTAAAATTGGCTTTCAGATTGGTTACTGATGCCCAGGACACAATATCCCTAAAAGTTTCTGTAGGTTTGTTGCACTACTGAAAGGCATCTATGTATTCCACAGCCATCCATTGTTTACATTATGTATGGTTGGTTTTCAGATAAACATGTGAAAACATTCATGAGAATGTATTGTGACCAATGAAATTGGTCCACTTAGCAAATATGGTAAACTTACTACAGTAGCCAGTAAATATAGTAAACTTACCATAATAAACAGTAAAGATGGTAAATTTACTACAAATAAATCAATCATGTGCCATGCCGGAAAGCGTGGGCGGTCATGACTCGCCATTTCACTCGATCACCAGAGTCATGGATCAGCTCAGTGTTCCTGTCTCGACCATGCCATGTGGTCAAGCCATCCAGATATTTACTTCTCGGTCTTCCTCTTGGTCTGTTCCCTTCGATCTTGCCAGTTGTCACTAAGTTCTCCAATCCATTTCTTCTCATAACATGTCCAATTTCTCTAATAAATTTACGATTTTCATTTGTCTCCTGTAGAACTTGGTTAATGGTTTTTCTGTCTGTCCATGGTACTCTTTGCATTTTCCTCAGAAACCACATTTCTGCAGCCATCAAATGTTTTTCAGCTTGACTGCTCATTGTCCAAGTTTCACATCCATACAAAAGAACAGGCTCTATGTAGCACCTCAACACTCTTTTTCTCATTTCAGTTGAAATCTTTTTATTGGTCAGTATGTTTTTCATAGTTTTTAAAAAATTCATTGTATGGTTATTCATAGTATGGTTTTCAAGCCGGCTTCCTGGCCTAGAGGTTAGCGACTTTTCTCTGTAATCTCATATACTCTCGTAAGTAACGTGACGATGGTGAGAATCAGCAGTGGTTCGAATCGCGTCGGTAACTTACGGGGTATGTGAGCTGGCCGCTCAGATAGCAATGGCAAACTACTGAGCGTAATCTTGCCAAGAAATCAGCAATCAACTGAAAGATGCTGATGTTGACAGCGATGTCCTAAAAAGGATATGCAAAACATTGTATGTTTTTCATAAACTTACTACAGTAGCCAGCAAATATGGTAAACTTTTTACACTAGCCAGTAAATATGGTAAACCTACTATAGTAACCAGTAAATATGGAAGTAACAAAGCCTCAATTTACTTCTTTAGTGATTGTGAAAAAGCCCATGATTAACTCCATAGTTTGCCACAGGAAAGATGCATATTCTAAAACATTTACTTTTAATTTGTTTGCTTATATTATACCATAGTTTTTTCATACTGTTCAACTTCTTGATCATAGCATTAAAAGATAAGATATGAAAAAAAAAAACGAATTAGGTCAGGGGTTGAGGATACACATGATCACCTATGTCATTTGACTTGATACTTTGATAAAAAAGATGAGTTGGTGTATCATTATATTTGGGTAATGAAATATGAGGATTGTTATTTCACACACTGACTGCAGCTGGGTTTTGATTACAGTAAATTCGTATGCACAAATTCTGTTTTTGAAAATCCCTCCATAGAGCATGCTCTAGGTCTTTGTTAGCTTGTGCGTCAGATCTCTGAGGTGTAAAGGATTGCTTGTTTGACTGATGTTCTCTAGATAGCTATCTTTGTTGAATGAGATGGGATTCTTTGATTTCATCACTTTTTTTGCCAAACATAATAGGCTCTTTGAACTCCTTGCCAAATTGTTATCTTCAGTGTTTTGTTTTGTTAAAATGCTATTCTGGTATTTATAGAAGTCTTATGTTCCTGAAATTCATAAAGTTTATTCATGTGTGGCTGCTGCTATCTTTAACATCATTTCTCAATTTTGTAATATATCATGTCTTGAGATTTAAACTGTAATATGAGCATTTCCTTTTACATTTAATGTTACATTAATGATGTTAAATATAGTATGATTTTAAAAAAATAATAAAGAATATGTGACTTCATGGCTTATTTCATGTTTCTTCTTTCTGATTCTATTCATTCGAAGTGATATATATTCTATGGTTAAAATGACTTGAAAATTGTAACTTAAAAATGTAAGTAAAATATCAATAATTTGAAGTCACATGCAAGATTTAAGTCAAAAGCAGAAGATGTAATAATGTAACACTATACACCCCTCTACAGAAGGTGGGAATCAGATTATGAATATTAAGAGCTTGAAAGACAAATGTTAAATTCCATTATCTTAAATTAACTCAGCTCTTACCTTGCCGTCATGACAGATGATAGTTTTGTTACATTATGCTTCAAAACAAAAAAGGCATAATAACTACAACCCATGGCGGTAGCAAATGTGACTGATCATACCAATTCGCTTACTAAATACCAGCCATGGTACACAACCTGTGGTGCTATTGGCAGATGCAAAATTTGTGTGGGAAGGAAAGGGAGCTGGATTCTTAATCTCAAACTATGTGAAGTGCTGCTACATATCATTTTATGCAATTAATAGTACCTTTGAGGAGCGCCTGGTCGAGTGGTTAGAATGCCAGATTCTCCTTTGGGAGACCTGGGTTCAAGTCCACGGTAAGGTGTGGATTGTTTTCTGTCGGGGGGCAAAAAGAAAACTCAAACCTGCACAATTTGCAGCGACTGCACTAGCTAGATGGCTTTAATTCCTCAGGCTCAAGACCCCAGTGTCATACACTGCAAGGTACTACTAGATAGGCAGTAAATGAACATTTGGATAGTTTTAACTAGTACCTTTACATAGCACAAATACATGACATGTTATGGCTAGTTAGTTGCTGACCTGTCAAAATCTACTCCTTAACAGAGTATGGGAACCAAGACTTCCACAAAACTGTACCTCACTGTATCCTAAAGAAGTCTGGAGATGCTTCTTTGGTCACAGAGTCTATGCTTCAATAAAAAGTAAGTTGTCAAGTTAGCTGAATTATTGTAATACTGTTCTTTGCTGATAACGATAGTATGAATGTTTCTTTTTGTTAGCTCAGTAATTGTATGTGCTGGTTTCTTTGTTTCTCTGTTTAGTTTTTGAATGCACTGAACTTGTCATGGCAGGTTAGTCAGTATGAAGGCTATTAAGAATTTTCTGAACATGTCACTTCTCCAATGTGTAACCTGCTCACCAATTTATTGTTGTGGAGATAATCTATTATGACCTTCTCTTCTGTCAGCTGTCAGGACAAGTGAGTGTAGATTTCTGCTCTGCTCACCTGCAAAGCTGTCCACCTATTCTGGGGGATGCACAATTCCCTCTTAACTGTATTTGCTACACTCTTGTGCATTGCTTGTCCTCTATCACGGGAGATGCAGTTGGAATGTTTCCTTCAATGTGTTGTGGTCATAATGACATTTCTCATATTCTTAAGTACTGTAGAGGACACACTGAACTTAGGTACAGAATATTTGAAGCATGTTTTGTACATGATTCTCTCTGTCGTTTGTGAAAGTCGTTGACAAATGTAGATATAATCAGTGGTTCCTTGGATGCATCATGTGACCAGATGAAGCCTCCTGAGAGTCTGTGATTCTGTTAGTGGTTGTTGTCATAAAAAGCCATTGAATTGGTATTTCTGCATGTGATGTAATGATTGTTCATGTTCATTGTCACAGGAATAGATCAGTATTGATCAGTGAGAATCATCAGAGGCTGTTGGGGCAGTATGGTTTACAAGTTACAGGGAGTCTCCATGGTGAAGTGGTCAAGCCGTTTGACTCGGGCTCTGAAGGTTGTGGGTTCGATTCTGGGCCGCTTCCTTTGGTTCACAAGTGAAATTTTTCGGAGACTCCTGTGGGTTGTCGCTAGAGCTACAGAGTTTGTGCTTGATGCGATGCTTTCTGCACTGCGGAACGTGACCAAGCTATATGGGATAAAACCCGGTGCAATGAAGTCGATCCTGTCGACTTTTAAGCGACTTTTAGTTAACAGTATCCATCTCAGGCTCAAAGGTGCCATGTTCAAATCCCAGCCTAGAGCTGGGAATTTTTGCAACAACCATTAGTTTCTAATGATACCAAACAAGGGCTACAATTTGAATTAGCAGATTAACTTGCTAATTATTCAAGGGTCTAGATAGAATTATTTATTAGGTCCCCCAAAACTTAAATCAATATATTCGTTTCATGTAGATAAATGATTCCAAAAGTTAACAATTTTGTTACTCCCCCATCTCTAAGATTGGTGAGATTTTAAATTACACTGAACACGATATAATGAAAAATGTGAGTTTTGCACATTGATAGGAACCAAGGGATATGGTTTAGGAGGCAACGGGTTGAAAGGATTTAATGCTACCAGTTGGATCTTAGTCTACAAAACAGAAAGCACTAGATTGTGAGACATGTTGTTTTCTACAAAAAGACAGATTAGATATCTTTAATTAGGTCTAAAGTCCTTAAAATTGTTAATAATTGTGAGTTTTGTTGAAATAAACAGCAAAAACATCCCAGCATACATCAGCAATGTTACTAACTGTCAAACAATAGTCTACATTTTCAGATGTCACTGATGAAATTGACTTTATTCTAATTAGGAAATCAGACAGAAGGCTACTATTAGATTCAAGAGCACTCCCAAATACAGATGTTGATACTGATCACAAACCAGTCATAATAAAAAAGATTTCATCACACAGGAGAATAAGAAACAAAAAAGTAACAACACGTCATCAATTAAAGGAGGCTGCAGGAAAATACAGTTAAAGACGAATTCAATCAAGAAATCCAAAACCTACATAAGAACATCCCTGATGACCACTCAAGCGTAGATAAGGAATGGACATGTTTCAAGGCTGCCATGCTCGACACACTGAAAAATAAATGTGGAACAAAGAAAGTAGGGCAAGACAAAAGATTAAGAACAGCCTGGTGGAACAACGAAGTTAAAGATAGCATATTCAAAAAGAAGGTAGCATTCAAAAAGTGGATCACAACTAAATCTGAACAGGACTATATTACTTATAGAATAGCACGACGTAATGCCAAACGAACAATTAGAGCATCTAAAGATGAATCCTGGAGAATATACGGTGAACAGATGGCGACCCTTAGCAAAGACTGCCCAAGAGAATTTTATAAACGTGTCACCACAATGAGAAACAGAGATGCATGTTACAACCCAACCACCATCATAAACAGCAAAAGAGGTATACCAATATTTAATCCACAACAAAGACTAGCAAGATGGGCAGAATACTTTCAAGAACTACTTAACCCCACACATAACATAGGAAACCTCACTTTTGTGCCTAAACGCCAGGGACAGCAAGAACCAAATTTCATACATGCAGAAGTCAAAGCAGTTATACAGAAAAGTCCTAAGAACAAATCACCAGGTCCAGATGGAATAACCACAGAAGCTATTCAGGCCTGTGGGGAAACAGGAGTTAAATGGCTAACAAGACTTTTTAATATAGCATGGGAAGAAAGAAAAGTCCCAGATGATTGGCAACAGGCAATAATAGTACCAATATGGAAAAAGAAAGGCAATATGAGAGAGTGTGAAACATACAGAGGTATATCACTCCTAAGCCATATAGGGAAAATGTATGCACAACTTTTGGAACAAAGAGCTAGACCAATAGTTGAACAACAGTTAAGCAAAGCACAATTCGGTTTTCGGAAAGGTAAAAGTTGCACTGATGCATTATTTACACTTAGACAAATTTGTGAAAAAACTATTGAATATAGTGACCAGCAGAATATTGTGTTTGTAGATCAGGAAAAGGCTTTTGATAGAGTAGACAGATACAAATTATGGACCATCCTTGAAGACTATGGGATAGAAGGGCAACTGTAGAAAATATCATAGCCATGTACCACTCGAGCCAAAGTGCAGTAAAACCACAGGAAGGTATATCAGATATGTTCACAGTCAATACAGGAGTGAGGCAGGGATGTGTGCTCTCTCCCCTGCTATTCAATATCTACATGGACAGAATTTCCAAAGAAGCAAGTCTCGACAGACCAGATTCAGAAAATTTAGAACTCTTTACTCCAGATGAAACAACTGACCCACAGGGAATAAATGAACTTCTATTTGCAGATGATCAGTGCCTGTTTTTACAGTGATGAGGGCAGACTACAAAATCATATTACTAATCTGAGTTCAACCTGCAGCAGATACAATATGAGTATAAACACAGCCAAAACCGAAGTAATGCAAGTTAGCAGATCGCCAGGCCCACTAAATATACAGATAAATAACACACCTCTGAAACAAGTTAAAGAATTCAAATACCTTGGAAGTATGATCACAGAAGATGGCAGATTGGACAGAGAAATTGACATCAGATGTCAAAAAGCTAGTGCACTTACATATCAACTATCACCCTTACTGAAACATCCAAACATACCCATGTCCGCAAAACGACAGATAATAAACAGCATATTCACACCAACCCCATGCTACCAATCTCAAACCTGGACTTTATCCAAATTACACCTTCGCAAAATCAACACCTGCGAAATGAGATGCCTGAGGAGAGCTGCCAACTTAACAATCCGAGACCGAGTAAGAAATGCTACTATCAGACAGACTGTGGGATCAACACCTTGTGCCACATTTATTGACAGACAGAAGATCAAGTGGTTTGGCCATGTCATTAGAATGCAACATCAACAACTACCATCACTAGCCTTACATCAAAGATCATCTGCGACGAGACCACGAGGACGTCCAAGAAGAAAATGGATTGACGACATCAGAGACATTGTACAACCTCACGGAATGACACTATCCAGTGCCGTCCACCGGGCGCTGGAACGCAAATTATTCCTCCCCACGACGCTTGACGGCAGAAGTGGAAGATGATGATGATGATGATGATGATGACTGATGAAATGCCAAAAACTGTAAAACATTAATTTTCTGAAAGGTAAATAAACATTTGTCTCTGTGTTGTCCTCAGCACCCATCTATATCATTCAGAACCTCTATGATGCAGCACAGATAAAAGTAAACAATATTTTTGAGGAAAGGATACAGAGTCACCTGTCATCTGAGCAGTGGAGGTATTTGCTGACGCTTGGTGAGGAGGTCAAGGAGACGTTACAGAATGCATCGTAAGTTAGTCACATGACTGGCATACTTCTATTTCTGTGCCAAACATATCACCATTCATTGTACACTTCCTAACCAAAACACTTTTACTTCAGAGTCGCCATTAATTGTACTTCACTAATGAAAATGCATTTAATTGAACAGATCACAAATCTTTGAACACTCACTCACCAAAACATATTGTATTGAGCAGATCACCATTGATGACACACTTACTAACCACAACACTTTGTATTGAGAAGATCAACACTGAGATCTGTAAATGTTAATAGTTGAGTTGAGTTAAGAACCGACATCACTGCACTGTAAACATTAATAAAGCAATACTAGTGTAAATAACTGTTGAATTTGTGACATTTAATCAAGCAAAGCCAGCTTCAAGGTGAGGGATTACAGACGCAGTTCGTGAACCCGCATGCCCGTGTTCAAAACTCTGCTGCGTGCGATTTGGCAGCAGACTGTGTTGCGTTCATATTTTATGAAATGGTATGGGTGCCAGTCGTTCAGAAAGCAATGGCAAACTACTGAACGTAAATCTGCCAAGAGAATCACAACAGCAAAAATGCTGGTGTTGACTGCAACTTTCTGTAAAGGATATGAAACTAACTTGTAATCAAGCAAAGCTGCAGTAAATAACTATTGAGAATAAGAAATAATTACTTGGAGTCCTATGTGATTGAGTTTAAGTATACATACATACTACTAAATAAATAAGTTCTCATTCCATTTTTTATTTTACTTGGCTATGGCACAAACAAATCAAGATAATGTGTGTTATTATGCTAAGATATATGGATCACCAACTGTTTTTTTGTTGTTCAAGAATTCAAAACCTGAAGAGTGCAGCTACAACAAAGCTAAGGACAGTAAGGCGTCTTTACACCACAGAATAACAAACAAGCATGAACAAATGAAAAGCATATGAGATCTTTTCACTAATTTAAATCAAACAGAATCTTTAAAGCATATAATGGGGGAAAAAAAGATATACAACCAGTTTTAACTTAAAATCCCCTTTTCCCAACATTCCACTCTCTCAAACTTGTTTATTCAATATTTCATGAGTGTAATACTGATATAAAATCTGGTTTTCAGTATTTTAGAGTTTGGTTGCTAATTTCTAATCTGCTTTCCACTAATTCACAGAGCAGTCTTTGCCCCAGCTTGTGTTTCTCATGAGATTCTTACAAAACCGTAAGTATACAACATTTTCAAATGTGGTCATAAGTTGGACTGTCTTTTTTAAGTTACAATAAAATGAATCTTATTTGTGGAAACTCATTGGCAGAATGGTGGGACAACTTGCTGCTGATATGAATGTTTTTCTTTTGATGCTGTTCCTAAGGCCTACTAGGATTTTGTTTAGGCATGTGAAGAATCCTTGCCAGTTTGTGTATGTTTTTATGTATGGGTATAATGCAGAGGTGATAATGTGCAAATTGGAGATTATACTGATTGAGACCTCATCATCTTCTCTCTCTCTCTCTCTCTCTCTCTCTCTCTCTCTCTCTCTCTCTCTCTCTCTCTCTCTCTCTCTCTCTCTCTCTCTCTCTCTCTCTCTCTCTCTCACACACACACACACACACTCTGTGAACAAACACATCTCTCTCGCACATACTGTCACTCTTGTCTCTCCCCCTCTCTCTGTCTCTCTAAGTATCTCTAAATCTCTCTGTTTCTGTCTGTCTCTGTCTTACTTTCTCTGTGTGTCTCACTGACTCTCTCTCACTGTCTCTCACTCTCTGTCTCTCTCAGTCTCTATCTCTTTCTGTCTCACTTTCTCTGTGTCTCTCTCACTGTCTCTTACTCTCTGTTAGTCTGTATCTCTCTCTGTCTACCTTTTGGTCTATCTCTCTGTTTCTCTCTCACTCTCTGCCTGACTCTCTCTGTGTCCCTTCCTATGTTTCTTTCACTCTTGTCTCTCTCACACACTCTATCTCTGTGTCTCACATTGTCTCTGTCGTTCTTTGTCTTTGTTTCTCTCTGTCTCTCATGTTGTCTCTGTTGCTCTCTCTGTCTTCTCTAAGGGTTTCTCTCTCTCTCTCTCTCTCTCTCTCTCTCTCTCTCTCTCTCTCTCTCTCTCTCTCTCTCTCTCTCTCTCTCTCTCTCTCTCTCTCGTTCTGTTCTTTTGAATTAAATGGCCATTATTTTGACAAGATAAGTGGGGTGGCTATTCCTTTCTTGCAACTGTTGCATCTTCTCAAGATTATGTGAGGACAATGACTTCTGTCATCAAGCCACAACATTTTGGAATTCTTCCAACATTGTGGCTATCCTGAATGTATTCTGTTGTAGAGTTTCACTGCTCCCAGCCTATTAGACAATCCAAGGCTCTCTTTTCCAAGTAGAACAACAGACCTATCCCTTCTCTTACATATCACCTCCCACAACATTACTGTTACAAATTTGCTCTTTAGGCATACTTCCGTCCTTCTTGCTGTCGCCAGCATTCATACGATTTGCTAAGAGGCCCCTCTTCTATCATGCACATGATTGTATTCTGAAGGACTAGTCAAGAGTAGATTACTTAAACCCTCTAAGTCCCATTCAGATATCATGGTCTTAGACTTTGATATAAGACCTGTCCATATATGCTTCTGACTTTAAAAAAACACATACATTAAGAATTAAGATGTTTAAACAAATGAGGGATATAGTTAGTTAGTTAGTTAGCCCTTCCTCTTGAGCCTAAGGCGGCGCATAGGGCAGAAGTCATGGCTCCCCATGTCCGGCTATATATATATATATATATAAATAAGGGTGGATTAAAACAAAAAAAAGCAAACATTGGTAATTTTTTTTTTTTAAAGGGAGAAATTAAAGGCGGAAAAATATATAAACTGCTTCTATGCCATTAATCAGATGAAAGTACATACAAATTATAACATACGTATACAGGTTTACATACATGTTTATTTATTCTATAGCACCAGACAAAATGGATAGAGTTATACATAAGCCATGATAAAGCCCTACTGGCAATAAACCTAAAGGTATAATGTGTTTTTAGAATGAGATTTACTGAATATTTCTGTACTCTTACTTACAGAGAGTGGCACACAGTAAGCATAGATGGCACCTCACTGCCACAGTCAATACATTGTTGGGAGAGCAATCAGAGTGTGACTTCATCGTGCAGTCAGTCAAGGTATCCTATGATCATGTGTTTATTTCATTGTTAGTCACGTAATAGTGTATACAGATGGCTCTGTAAGAGAAACCTGGCTCAGGAATCTTAGCTAAGTGGAGGTTGCTGCTGAGGTAAATGGAGTCTGTAGGTCCAACATCTTAGGTATGGGGATGATGGTGGCTGCAGTCACTGAAAATGAAGTGGATTGCAGGTACCTGAGTCATCAGAAAAACTAGTGTCTTGATTCTCAGTCTGTATTATGTAGAGTTCAAAATGGACATAAGTGGATATGAAGTATAATCACCTCTTTCATGGACTTAATGGATGTACTGTTTGGGTAAGTGTACTGTTGTATGAGATAATTAATGAGAGAGTAGATCGGTTGGCTTCAATAGCACCAATGGCTAGAACACGCATGGACAAGGTAGACATACACAAGACTATCTATGAACGACTGAGTTGAGTTAAGAACAGACATCTCAGCACTTGGAACATTCCCACATGTGCTCTGTCCTCATCTGCAACAGCCAGTGAAGGGTTCCAATACTAACAGTACCAGTAGCTGTCTAATTATGTGTTTGTCTGGTCTTTCCTCTGAGTTCTGAATGACTAATAGTTAACTGAATCAGTGTCAAAGGATAATACATCACCAAATATGACCTTCCATTTGGACTGAGGACAATATATCAACAAACTCGGGGCATAGTGTTTTTTTTTTTTTCTCTATGGTATATTCCACAATTTCAATGCACAAAGAATGGAAATTTGCATTATATGTGTTTAGTTGATTGTGTACCATGTTGGGTCGAAACATACTTTTGTTTGAGCACCGAATCAGTTAAAGACACTATAACAGATGAAACAACATATTCAAAGAGCTTGAGTTACTAAAGTGTGGGTCTGGGAGGGAGGGACGTAAGGGAGGATGAATTTGACTTGTTTACAACCAGTGGAACCATTAGCATTTGCACCTTCTGACATTTTCTGTTGTAGACATAGGGCTTGCTAAGAATATTATGATTTTGATTCTTATATCAATCAATCTGTCATATAGTTTCAAGACAGGTGCTACAGAATCTTCTGGAATTTCCACTTTATGATTATGTAAAACTAACCAAATACCAGAGCTTTCTCAACTCTTTCGAAGTAATTGCAACATTCATCTCAGAAACGTCTCCTTTGCTGCCTAGCTCTTCTTATTTGTTTAGAATACACATAGCATCCTTTTCTTAGTTTGTAAAAATTAACAGTCCACACAGTAAGTGAACCAGCTTTGCTCTAGTTTGAGTCAGTTACCTCTAAGCCACTGTGGCCCTTCTTGTACCCCCATATGATGCTTGTAACATTCTGGGCAAGCCCTCTGTCTACAATAGAAAATGTCAGAAGGTGTAGATACTAATCGTACCGCTGGTTGTAAGCATGTCAAATTCATCCTCTCTTACATCCCTTCCTTCCAGATCAACACTTAACTAGTAACTCAAGCATCTTCCATAAGATTTTTACTGGAGAACAAAGGGAATTTCTGTTCTTTAAGTTATTGAGGCTTGTTTACAATCATGTGTTCCTCATTTAGTGTTTAAAAAAATCTCAAACCTGATACACTATTTATGAGGCTTCTCTACAGCCATGTATTTGTTCATGTTTCAGTGTAAAGAACTCAAACTCCAAACCTGATACACCGCTCTCTGATTCACCACGACATAATCAAAACCACAGGAGGAGGAGAAAACAAAGCAAACGAAAAGGAAGGAATAAAAGAAGGAAAAATAAAAACCAAGATGGTAAGGATGTAATTATATGTTCCACATTATGTTTATTGACTGCTATATTACATACAAGTAAATAAATTACAGGACTCGTTTCCATGCCTTTAGATGTATTGAGTATTTGTCCTACCTACATTTTGATAAGTGATGTGGCCAGTATCATGCCGGCCTCCTTTACTTCCTAGAACATTCTCTAGTAACCATTTTAGACTTGATATAACAGATATTTATTTTAATCCATGTATCACAGAGATAAAGAACAGAATAGGGCAAGCAAACACTGCATTCTATCAAATGAAGAACGTTTTGTGTAATAAGTCACTGTCCTTGAAAGTTAGAGAAAGAGTTCTTGCATGTTACATAGAACCACTTTTAACATACGGTCATGAATCCTGGACAATTAGTAAACAGGTCAACATATCCCTGGAAGCTTTGGAGATATGATTTTTTAGAAGAATGCTGAAAATTAATTGGACAGCCAAAATTTGCAATCTGGACATTTTCAGGGAGGTTAAGTCGCAAAGACAATTTATCACAAACATCAGAATGAAGCAGTTATCATCGTTTGGAGACATTATGAGAAGACAAAAACTGGAACATGTGACAACCAGAAAGATTTGTGGAAAGAGAGATAGAGGAAGACAGCATGAGGATATTCATGACAGTCTTGTGTCATGGCATGGAAGGGAGTCAACACATGAATTGATCCATGCCATCGGAGATCGTAATTTGTGGAGACACATTATCGCCAAGTCAGCCGGCAAGGCACTGGATGATGATGAATGTACTTTGTCAATAGGCATGGGTGATCACACACTTAATACTTTCATTCTCTAGGATTTACGTGAGTTTATATCATTTCATGCCATGATGCAAGGCTGCCATTGTCTACCATCTCTGTTGTCTTTCTCTTAATTCTACCATTACAATATATTCCAGTATTTCTCTTCTTAGTCAGAGAATTGTGACTGTTTGCTTCTTATTTCAGGACATGTTTCTTTTGTCTTAACAGGACCTGCAGACTGTTCTTGTTTTATCACTGTAGTTTTCTCTACTTCAGCGTTTAATATTCTTGGGTTGTCATAAATATATGCAACTGTGATTTGTTGCCTCCCTTGTCACTGAATAGGTCTTTATGTATGGTCAGCTCACGCTTATTCAGCACTTTCACTTTTTGTTAACACTAATTGTTCCATTTTTACTTCTGGTAAACTCTGATGAAATGTCCCAATTACAACCTTACATTAATAGGGAAATTATTGTTTCGGATCTTTAAAATATTTATTAAGGTGATCCATAAACCCTGTTACTCCTAGAAATCTTGTATAAGGTTAGTTGAAAACAGCAGCAAACAGCCAGATGGGATAGCAAGGTGGGTAAAGGCAAAATTATTACTTCCTTCCTGCATAAAGCAGCTCCCAGTGAAGTTGGAGATGATATCAACAGTTACCAGAACAGTAGGAAAATATCAGAAAACTGATACACACACACAACCATATGACTGATTATTCCTCAGACAAGGATGCACCTGTTAAAATAAAAATAAGTACATGATTGTCTTCCAAACTGGAGAAGGAAAGACTGAGTGTTTTTAGTTGTAATCAATCTTCTTTTCCTGTCCAACCTATTGATCATACATTTTACTCTTTGTTTTTCTCTTCACTGCAAAGTACGATGACTATTTAAAATCAGCTTAAATAATTTTTGTGCTAGGACACACAGTAGAGAAAATTAACGAGGTGAAAGGCTTGTGGGTGAGGCTACTGTGGAAAACAGATGAGCAATGAAACAGGCTGGTATACTGAATATTGTTAGAAAAAAGGGGCGATTTTAAAGAAATAAATTAATGGCTGTACATCTGCAGCCTTGACCAGAACATCAAGTCAAAATGGGTTAAGCCAGACAAGAATACTATGCAGCTGGTCTAATAAGAATAGTCAACCAACACAGAACAGGTGTTGACAGATGCTACAAACTGAGAGAGATACCAAGGCGGGGATCTGAGCACTTATGGCTTGATGCGCAGTGGGATGATCTTTTGACTAACATATATCATATCTATGACTAATTTTATTTGTGTCTGGCCATCTTTTAGAACATCTTACTACTCATTACGTGGTAATTTAACATTAGTTTGTAAAACCACACTTTTATGACATCAAAAGAATCCCTAACCACACTTTTATGACATCAAAAGAATCCCTATCTTGTTTACAAATTGCCTATGAATCATATCAGCATGTTAAAATTAATACCATTGAAAACCAAATTGTTTTTCTAGCTTGAAATGGTGAAAACTTGTAAATATGACATTCTGTTAATTTGTAGCTGGCTCTGTGGTGAAGGGGTTGCAAATACAATTAGTAATACTGCATTCAAAACACAGCTGTGGGCGATTTGGAATCAGACTGCCTTGTGATGGTTTCCATACAATGGTATGAATGCCGGTCATCCAGAAAGCAATGGAAAGCTACTGAACATAAACTTTCCCAGGAATCACAAACAACCAAAAAATTTTGGAGTTGACTGCTTTGTCCTGAAAAGGATTTACAATTAACTATTTTGTTTTTAATTTGTAATCATTGTATCAATACTTAACAACTGTATTTTGTTAACAGGAGAAAACAACAGAAACTCCAGATCTGTGACTAAACGTTGTCAGCACAAACTGATAGATGCCTGTCCTTGGCCTCACTGTAACTGTTCCTGTCCTAAATGCCGATGGGATACCATGACGCAAGTCAATCAGTTCTTCCTGCAGACTCTAGCTACTGTCATGGGAATCGATCCTGTGAAGATGGCCAATGTTCGCTTATGTGGCTACTGAACTTGTTCACAGCTGTGTGTCAGCCAATATAATTAAAGAATAATATTGTGCTGTTATTAAGGAAGGATATTGTTAACTTTGCTGATATGAACAAAGGATACAGTGTTAACATTACTGCTATTAGCGAAGAATACAGTGTTAATATTATTGCTGTTAATGCAGGATACAGTGTTAACATTGCCAATATGAACAAAGGATAGTGTTAACATTACTGCTATTATCGAAGGATTGTGTTAATATTGTTGCTGTTAATGCAGGATATGGTGTTAACATTGCTGATATTAATGAAGGATAGTGTTAACATTGTCGATATGAACAAAGGATAGTGTTAACATTACTGCTATTAATTCAGAATATAGTGTTAACATTACTGATGTTAATGCAGAATACAGTGTTAACAGTGCTGATATTAATGAAGGATGGTGTTAACATTGCTGCTATAGTCATAAAATAAACTATTATTTACTGCCAACATAGTACCTTGTGGTGTATGGCAGAGGGGTCTTTGAGCCTGAGGAATTAAAGACCGCCTGGCTGTTATAGGTGACAGTGTTAATACAAGAAAAAGTAAGCAAAGAGCCCATGGCTTGAGGTGTATTGTGTATATAGTGATGGCCTGTATATTTGTACAGACCAATTGGCGCTGGACATACGATGTGGTCAGTACCATGCCGGTCACCTTCACCTTCCAGAACAGTTCCTGCTACCCATTTGAGGCTGGTAACCCTGGGA
This sequence comes from Cepaea hortensis, assembly GCA_963921405.1. Taxonomy (NCBI): domain Eukaryota; kingdom Metazoa; phylum Mollusca; class Gastropoda; order Stylommatophora; family Helicidae; genus Cepaea; species Cepaea hortensis. The sequence continues at coordinate 87,973,234 of OY992886.1, forward strand.
GACGGGTCAGTTTAAACCAATGCCAGCTGTTATTTGGCTTTAAACACATGGCCACTGGGCTAAACGGCAAACATGCTAGCCACTGTGTTACTATGGATTGTTTTGTTAACATGACATTGTTTTAATGAAAGATAGTGTTAACATTGTATTATTTTTGAAGAATCAGTGTTTTTATTGAAGAATATTTTGCTAACACATTGTTATTATTGCTGAAGAATACAATGCTAAAATTGCAAGCATGAAAACAAACATCTGTGTGAAATAGACTTGGCTTGGCCATCAAGTCAAAGTCTCTGTGACATTTTCATACTTGACTTGGTCATCAAATCAAATATCTCTGTGAAGTTTTCACATTTGGCCATCAAATCAAATATCTCTGTGAAGTTTTCACACTTGGTCATCAAATCAAATATCTCTGTGAAGTTTTCACACTTGGCCATCAAATCAAAGATCTCTGTGAAGTTTTCACACTTGACTTGGCCATCAAATCAAAGATCTCTGTGAAGGTTTCATACTTGACTTGGTCATCAAAACAAATATCTGTGTGAAACGAGACTGGACTTGGTCATCAAATCAAATATGTGTTTGAAGTTTTCATACTGGGCTTGGTCATCAAATCAACTATCTGTGTGGAGTTTTCATACTTGACTTGGCCATCAAATAACATTGTTGAGTGAAGTTTTCATACTGGACTTGGCCTTCAAATCAAATATTTTGTGCAATGTTTTGGATAAGACTTGGTCATCAAATAAAATTTTTGTGTTTCATACTGGACTTGGTCATCAAATCAAAGATTTGTGTGAAGTTTTCATACTGGACTTGGTCATCAAATCAAAGATCAGCGTGAAGTTTTCAGACAAGACTTAGCCATCAAATAACATTTTTGTGCAAAGGTTTCATACTTGACTTGGCCTTAAAATCAAATATCTGTGTGAAGTTTTCAGACTAGGCTTGACAAACAGATAAAATATTTATGAGAAGTTTCATGACTGGACCTGGCAATAAAATTATATAATTCTGTGAAGTTTTCAGATTTAACTTGACCTTTAAACATATCAGATGTTAAATTCAACTGTAACATTGTAACAACCAAACTTGTGTCCTGAAATCTCCATCTTGTACAATGTCCTGAAAACAAAAACCATGATACATAACTATACGTACTTGTGTTTCACCATCTAACATAGGCAGTGATAATTTACTTGCCACCAACACAAGATGCTCACTGTGTTTGACTTTGTTCGAACATACTATTATTTTATTCCATTTGGAAATGAAAAGTTACTGGTAACTTATTGTCTTAGTGTTTTAATGAAAACATCTTGATTCTTTAGGTGTATTAACGATAATGCTGTTGAATATGCCATGTTTAACTCTTTGTGTCCAAAGAAATTCACCATGTGTGATCAGCTTATGTTGATGTGCATCAATTAATTTACAGGATGTTGTTATATCTTTTACACTTGGACTGAGAATCCTAAATTTATGTGGCTAGATATGTTAACATATAAAAAGAATAATAAGTAAAATAATCTACTACACACATTTTAAGCAACAAATTAGGGATAGGGTGAAGGACTCATATTTGTATAAACCAACAACCATTCTGTGTGTGATGAGATCAGTATCATATTTGTATAAACCAATCACCATTCTGTGTGTGGTGAGATAATTATCATTGGGGATATGGTGAAGGACTCACATTTGTATAGACCAACAACCATTCTGTGTGTGATGAGATCAGTATCATATTTGTATAAACCAATCATCATTCTGTGTGTGGTGAGATCAGTATCTTTGGGGATATGGTGAAGGACTCATATTTGTATAAACCAATCGCCATTCTGTGTGTGGTGAAGGACTCATATTTGTATAAACCAACCACCATTCTGTGTGTGATGAGATCAGTATCTTTGGGAATATGGTGAAGGACTCATATTTGTATAAACCAATCACCATTCTGTGTGTGGTGAGATCACTATCATATTTGTACAGAACAATCACCATTCCGTGGGTGATGAGATCAGTATCATGCCAGCTGCATTTATTTCCCAAGATATTTCCTGGTAGCTATTTTAGGCTAGGTTGACCTGGCAGCCCAGGATAATATTAAAAACCTGCTTCAATGCAGATTTGAATCCATGTCTATTGTGCCCAGTAGACAAGAATCTAGCCACTACACTCCTATGGCTCCTATATTGTAACATGACACTCAGTATGTTGCGTCTTTGAAAGCATACAATCCTACTTTTTCATGGTGGATGTTATTCCCCTAAAGTTTCTCCCGTGAAATCCTCTGACACTGAAAGTGTTCAGTATTTATAATTTCATTGATTTGTTTATCATATGGAACTAGTAAATTGTTGTGTACTTGACATAGTGGAAGTTGTTCAGATTGCAGTCAAACTGTGTTTATCATTATATGTTTATGAACATTTTTGTTGAATGGAAACACAATGTGAAGTATTGATATTAGAGACATTAGAAGTAAAGGACATGTACTGAGATAAAGATAAGATTTTAAAGGTAACATAGAGATAACATACAGAATAACCAAAGCAAGGGCAACATTCCATCAGCTTAAAAACATTCTGTGTAATTTATTCCCGTCTATGGAATCCAGAAAATGAGTTGTAAGATTTCATCTACTACTGATACTACTGTATGCTAGTGAATCATGGACACTGAGTAGACAGAAACTGGAGACGGTTGAGAAAGTTGTTTCTCTTTGGAATGATTTGAATCCCTTTGATTACACACATCAGGACAAACAATATTCATTTTTTGGTCATGTTATCTGCCCTATGCGCCGACTTAGGCTCAAGAGGAAAGACTAACTAACTAAATCAGGCAAGAGAGTCTAGAGAAGGTTGTGAGAGTGTTGAAGACCAAATTCGCATAAACAGAAAATGCTGGATCGGTTGACAGAATATTATTGAAGATGTTTAACAGTAGAACTTATCAAGAACACAGATACCAGGTGTTTGTGGAGAAACATGACCATCTGTGCCACTTGGCATGTAACATAATGATGTCATGCATCATGCTAGACAGCGCAAAGAATCATGTCCCTCTAGAACCACCTGTGGTTGCATCTAACGTGATCACCAATCCTGGATCAGTTCTGTTGACTTGTCCTGATTATGCCATGTTGTCAAGCCATGCAGGTATTTTTCTGTCAGCCTTCTCCTTGCTGTCTTCCCATCAACTTTTTTTTTAAATGTTGCATATTCCAAAAGAACATTGCAGTCAACACCAGCATTTTTCAGCTGCTGTTGATGTACTTGGCAAGATTACGCTCAGTAGTTTGCCATTGCTTTCTGAGCGACCGGCTCACATACTCCCGTAAGTTACCAGCATGGCGTGAACTGCTGCCGATTCTCGCGCAGTTGCGTTACTCATGAGAATATACAGGATTACGGAGAAAGACTTTAACTCCTATGCGAGGGAGACCGGCTTTTGCCAGTTATCATTACATTTTCAAGTTTATAAGACGTTAACCCCTATGCCAGGGAGACCGGCTTTTGCCAGTTATCATTACATTTTCAAGTTCTTAACGCCTCTTACTGTGTCCAAACAATATTGACAGTCTGCGTCAAATTTCTCTAATCAGTTTTATGATTCTGTTTGTTTCTTGTAGGACCTTCTCATTTGGGTTTCTTTCTGTACATCCATAGTATTCGTTGCACATGCATATAACAGTAAGATTTCCATATTACAGCATTTCAACATTGCAATTGACAGTGTGACAGTTTTGTTCCTAGAATGTTTCATTCTTCATGCTTTGCAGAATTAAGTCTGCATTGTATATTTGGCATCTGTATTATATTACATAGGCAAAATATGTTACCTTATAATGTTTATAAATCCAGGTGGAAGTATTTGACCATTGACACACTAAAGTAACTGGCTCTATGTTACATGAATGTTTTAGTGTTACACTAAAGGAGCTAGTTCTACACTATATGAATGAGCGTGTGCTTAAAAAAATGTGAGAAAGGGAGAGTAAATAAAAAGGTAAGAATGTGCAGAGTACATTAAACAATTTTATTAAAGAAACTTGTGATTGCTGATTCAGGGGAGTAACCCATATATATTTATTGAGGATTGTCAGCCCCTGAATATTTTGTGTATATATGAAAATTAGAAAATTATATTTTGATTTTAGCTATTACATTGACAATCATAATTTTTTTTTTTTTTAAACTTTAATTAACTTTCAATGACAAAACATTTAAATTACATTTAAATATATTTTTTCATGATGGAAAAGATATACCAGATGTTTGTAATTATATTTTACACTCATAGCCAACTGACATGACATGCAATAGGACAAAACCACTGAAATACACTTCCTGCCAAGCCTCTGCATTTGAAGATTCAGCTATATTTATTTAAATTTGCCGTCCTATCCAATAATTCTAATAACTGCACCAGTTCCGCCAATCACAAACCTATCCTTGTATAGTCTGCTGTATGTTGTTTTACAGGATATTGCAATCAACCCAAGCATTTTTTTTGGCTGTTTATGATTTTCTTGGCAGTTTTACATTCAATAATTTGCCATTGCTTTCTGAACAGCCAACACTTATACCAATCAGTGCTTCCAAATCGTCTGCAGCTGACCTCGAGCTCTCTTATGTTGGAATTGTGAAACTGGGTTTACAACACATAAACTGGGCTTACAACACCTACACTGTGCTTACAACACCTAAACGGCACTTACAACACCTAAACTGCGCTTAAACATCAACACTGCACGTACAACACCGACACTGGGGTTACAACAACTAAACTATGGATAAGTCCTTATAGGCACTCTGTAAAATAAAAAAGAGGAATAAATTCTTTATGTAGCCTCATAGAAGGAATGGTGTGTCTATTAAATGGGATTTGTTCTTTTAAATGTTCTAAGCAGCTCTGTAAAGTCGGAACTCTACTTAGTTTTCTTCTGCTGTACATTTTAAACCTGATACTAGAGTGAGTTCAGCTGATGCCTGTGTAATTATTTATGTGTGTGTGCAGAATAATTTGTAGCGCCCCACAATTTTTTTATTCTGACTAAAACTGACAATCATTGGGCATCATACTCTAGAGAACACTGGAGTGCTAGACTTTAATAAAAATTAACAAGCCTTCTTTAAGAGTTTATGTACAGTTAGGTCAAGTTAAGCATCTTTTAAAAGATGCTACCCTCTAAATAAAATAAATTTAGCAACCCGTCTTAGCTAACAATTTTGTAACTTTAGGAACTTGAGAAGCCACTTGTGTAAACTTAGATCAAATGCAGCCAAATATGTACATCTTGAGAGAGAGAGAGAGAGAGAGAGAGAGAGAGAGAGAGAGAGAGAGAGAGAGAGAGAGAGAGAGAGAGAGAGAGAGAGACTTGCACATACACACAAAGATGTACATGTTGAGAGAGAGAGAGAGAGAGGCTTGCACACACACACACAAAGATGTACATCCATGTTTCTGATAAGGTTCAAGAATTGGGAGCCATATCTTCATTATAAGAACCATCTTTTAGAAGGTGTAGAGCACAGTATAGATCTTTATACTTATTCATTCATTCAGCAGTAAGGCCTTTGATTGTTCAACATCAGAAATAGTAGAACATCATTAGAGATATGGGATTTCTGGCACATTTGATCCACTTAATTGATGTATTATTTGAACAACAATCGACTGTAATGTTGGCCAGTGAAACATCAAAATTGTTTGCTGTGTACAGGGAAGTAATACAGGGTTGCATTCTCTCCCCACGTCTGTTAACATCTATGCAAGAAATATAATGAGAAATCCAGAAAATGAAGAGACCTATGACAATTTTGATACATTCATAATTGGTGGATATCCGATTCCAGAAGTCAGATATCAAGATGACATGATCCTCCTCTCAAGCAAAGCTAGGGGTTTTGAACAGTTAATCTTGTCTGCCCAAAGAAGAGGTTATGTATAGCACCCATTACCCACAGGTGGCCATGTCACAGAGTTTTGACATATTCTATAGAGATAGCTGCCCCACCAACTCCTGCCAGTGACCAGCACCTGTGTTAGTTCATGGCCATTTAACAACTGATGTCTAAATCTATGGCCGCGCCATCAACAACTACTCTATAGATCGCCTAGCTCAGGGTTTTATGCACAAGAATCCCAGAAGACTAACTCTTTTCTACCGCTGGTATGTATTAGGTTATTCAATTTGCTAATTGTCGTTACATTCTACCTAAGTTGCTTGAAACTTGCAGTTGAATTGATAAATGCAGTTTGATTTGGTGTAAGGAGATAATTCTTTCACAAATGGATTAGGTTTTAGAGTGGTTTTATATCTGATATTGGTTCAGCAGCAAAGAATGTTTGACTTACTGCTGTTGTAAGTTGGTCGTGTGTATGCATTTCATTACGTCATCCCCTCGAAAGGTTAGCTGAAGAAACACTTGAAGTTTGGAGATAAATATGATTCTGTGGGGAAAAGTTTGGGTGGCTGGCAGTGACGCTTGATGAAGTTGGCTGGATATCCATTAGAATGAAGAGTCTGGTTATGGGTTGTTCAGTTCTTCTTCTAGTGTGTCATCGAGGCAAATTTTCTAGCTAGATTAAACTTAGCAGGCCATACTTTAATTGGATATGTTCAAAGCTATTAAAATTCAGGTAATGGATCGTCCATGTTCGATTTCGATAAACAGATCTTTGGATGGTGCCATCCTCTCATCATCAGATTAGGATATCTAAGAACAATAAGGTATCATGATGTTCATGGTCAATAGAAAAATAAATGTCATGAAGGCTTGTTTCATGGTCGAGTGGAGTGATTCTGCTTGTTGTTTGGTCTCAGTGATGAATAATTTATCATTCACATACCGGCGGTATAAGGCTAGGGCCTGCTATAAACCGGGTGTGGATTGTTGCCAATGTTTCTGACTCGTGTCCCAATGTACAGCATTTCTGACTATACTGAAGACAATGGACTCTGAACACGTTTCATAATGACACAGACTTTATTCTTTGAACACACCTCGCCGCCCAACTAACCCACTGGCAAAGACGTACATTGTTTCTTCCGCAGCTGTTTCAGACCCTAGCGGTGGTAGTCTGTTGGGGATGGCCCTAATCTTGTCATAAATGGCATATACTCCATGGTCCACTTCTAGTATTTCAGGCATAATAAACAACTCTTCACTTATGGTTTGACTCCTGCAAAAACACCCCACAACGCTGGGTCACAAATAATGTAAAGCGGTGTATCGTCACCCCTCTCACTTGCAAAGGCTTGGCAAATCATCCATTGTGATTCTTTATGTTCTGCATTCAACAATCTCCTGCCGTAGACTTGATCACTTGTTCTTCTGCTCCATCGTTCGCTGTTCACTGCAACTGGATCAATATCTATTCCCCTATATTTTGTCAATAATTGTCTAGAAGTTGATGTTATTTCTTGAGCTTCACATAACTGTTGTTGTTCGTTCAATGCCCTGAGCCGCGAGTGGAGTCCAAAATCTTCACAGCTTTTAAGCTGCGTGTGGTCATCTGACTTTTCCAACATGTCTCTACTTCGCTCGTGGCGTAATCCACTTGTCACCTGAACTGAATTGCACTCAATTACCCTAGGTAACCCTGGGTTTAACTCTTGTTTTACAATGTTATTTTGATTATCTCCCTTACCATAACATTAACTCTCCTCATATGTACTTTGTATCATGGCTGGGCCTTAACATCCATGACTCTTTGTTGCTCAAAATGAGCCATAAAGATGTCCGTTATAATTGGACCTAGAGGACTCCCGATGGCCACTCCGTCAAATTGGCGGGTTGCATTTTTAAGACAATAGAATTTAATGTGCACAACAATAGTAGTTTCTCTAGTTTGGATGTTGATAGGCCTAACAGATAGTAATCGAACGTCACATACAGTATAAAACTCCTGGACAGATTACGTATACAGATTTGCTCGTACCCATACCAGAAAGCTGAAACAATTAAGTCAGGTAGTTTACACTCAGTGTAGATGTCTCTGATAGTGATATGGTTTAGATCTGGAAAGAAATTTCTAGTTTGTTTCTGATGTATGTGTTCATTATTTGTTTACACAGTATTTTTATTATGTGTCTGCATAGTTGACATGAATGCTCATACAATACTTGCTAGCTAGATTCACCCCATCAAAACAAACTCACTCACTCTCTCTCTCTCTCTTTTACTCACACACACACACCCTCCCTTTTTCCTCCCACTCTTATCTCTCTCATTGCCTCCCTATCTATTTCTTTCACTCCCACCTTGATTCTCACTGTCCTACCTATCCCCTTCTCTCCCCTCTCTGTATTTCTCTCTGCTCTCTCTACATCTGTCATGTTTTTTCCTATGTGATTGTAACATGCACAATAGTTAATTGGTGTAGAAAGATGAGTGATTGGAAGGGTAGAATGTAAGACGGGCCTGCGTACCCCATTTGTGCCCCTTTGAAAATATTTTGTTCTCTTTCTCTCGTTCACATATCACATTTAATCTATTTAAAGTATTGTGGAAATGTTTATTTGCAATGGATTCTTTAACAGTTCTCTCAGTATGCTATATTTCAAATACAGAGCATAGATATTACCAAGGCAATCTCTTAATTTCCATGACTGTTGTCCTTGTTTGAATATGTGAATGAATGCCCACCACTACCTCATAAGTTATACTATTCCACTCTTTATTTTATATGAAATCTAAGATAGTTACTATTTTTGAAGATTCTTTTGGAAAAGGGCAACATTGATTGACATATAACATAGTTGTTTTGACAAGCCTTTTGAAATGTGATGTTGTTAGGAAATGAATGAATGATATGTGTGCAGGAGAATGCTGGCCAATTCAGTCATAATAAAACAACAAATCTTGGTGATATTTTGAGAAAATTCATACTCTCGTCATATTTGCACCCAGATACTCGTAAAAAAAAAAAAATAAGGAATACTATTTTGACAGTTGCTGCTTATTTGATTGGAAGCACACCATCTTTTTTTTTCCACTTAAAGATCTCCTCCAACCCATGACATCAAGCCTGGACTGGAATTTTATCAAGATATCACTAGTAATTCTGACTTCTTCTTTTTCTTCTTCTGCCCTTGTGACACCAAATGGAGTATTGGCGCAAAACCAGGTGTGCTAAGCCCTTTGTAGGCCAGTTCATGGTTGGTGGGATGTGGGCTGCCTTTTTCCTTCGATGTGAGACCAACTCTCTTTATTTGCCTGTTATGACAAGCTCAGGGGGTGTATGATTTTACGATTCCTTGCAGGAGTCTCCGTGGCGTAGTGGTTATGAGGCCTTCCTCATGTTCTGAAGGTTGTGAATTTGATTCCAGGCTACATCTTGTGGTTCACGAATGCAATTTTCTTGGAGACCCCTGAGGGTCATCGCAGGAGCTACTAAGTTTGTACTTTGTGTGACTTTCGGCAGGTCTCCTCACAGAAAGAGGAGACTGAAATAAATGGGATCAAACCCGTTACAATGAAGTCCACCTACTTGTCTTTTAAACGCATTTTTAAACTATTCATTGCTTGCCCTTTGTGGTTCTGGTAACACATGAGCGTCACAAATAGTTAGCATATTGAATTATAACTGAATAGGCCAGCAGTTTTGCTACACACATTTAATGGAAAAGTCGCTGAGCTTTTCTAAACAGAAGGGAAATCTGGCCATGTATATACAGTAAGTTATGTATTATTGTTGGAATCTGCCCGAGATTGAAGATACATTTTGTGATGCATATGATATTATAGCTGCTCTAACATTATGTAAATATTGTTTCATACATTGTTCTAGGGCTGGTGACAGTTGGGCTGGGGTAATCTTGTGGAAATAATTGAATGCTAGTAGATTTAGTTCACCATTGTCACTAGTGTTGTTATCATTTGCCTCATTTAGTATACTTGGCATTATTTTCTATGATTATCATTATTTTCTTGCATGTTGTAGTTATTTGAATCAAGGATCTAATGACCTTGTGTTCTCATGAAACATTGTTACTGCAGCATTTTAATTTTAATGGATAAAGAACAAACACTAAGTATAATTAGTGACCTGTAACTGTTTCTTCCACCCTCTGTGGATCACAGACCCTCAACCATCCCACCCTATTCTGGCCTTTCTTTCACTATCTCCTGAAGCTCCCTCAATGGCCTACCCATATTCTTCATCTCTGCCTCTAAATTCCCTAACTATGTGATGTGAGATCTTCCACTATTTCTTTTACCTTGTGTTTCCAGAAAACTAGGCTTTCTAGATATAATATGAGGGTAAGTTAATAAGTCACAAATGGCTGTAGAAAAATAACGAAACTTGATAACAACTTGATGCACTTATCCCATCGTTTTATCAGGCTTCCCAAACCGGCTGCATAGAACTACATGCTATGTTTTCTAAACCACATTTTCACTTCACATCCAACTTCGTTGTCACTCGCGAAATGTCTCCCGCCAAGGTAGGTTTTCAGTGGACTTAGCCTCTTGCGATTTCCCATAAAGCGGTACATAGCTGGATAGAAAAAGTTACGAGGGTGAGTCAATAAGTGAGTCACACAGATCTGTGGGATGGCAGGTAAATGAAAACAGAGCACTCAGTAAAATGCAGCCGGTTTGGGAGGACTGGTAAAACGATGGGATAAATGCATCAATGTTGGTGGAAATTATGTTGAGACATAAAGGGACAATGTATGTATAAAAATAAACTGCTTTCATGTTATCATAGTTAGTTATTTTTCTACAGCCATTTGTGACTTACTTATTAACTTACCCTCGTATTAACAGATTTCTCATGGTGTGTCCTATACTGTGTCTGCATCTTTTTCTCACCTCTTGAATAGATGCCCCAGGAAGGTTAACCCGGTCAACAAACACCTGCAGAAGTCGGATATGTCGGCCTAAGGGCGCAAATAAACTTAGCACAACACTAATACATCTGAAAAAACACTTCGGATGACCGCAGAAGAAGAAAAAGAATAGATGCAAGTTTCTAGTTCTTTCTAAGTAAAGTTAGGTTACAGGATAAATACATTACTACTGCACTTTTCCTCATTTATTTGACATGTTTGACTTTCATAACACACATGGCAAGTATGCATACATATTATTGAATTGTGTATGCGAACCTTACCTAGTATTAATTTCTTCGGATAGCAGAATAAAGTTTCACACCTATGTATGTGTTTGCTCTTATTTAGTTGTAATTTACCTGTGCGGGCTGTTGGTTTGCCGAAACGCCTGTCTGTTCCACTTTTAACATGGTGTAGTGAGGAGCATTTTGTGTGGTATTCACTGGCACAGGAATGAAGCATTATGGGGCAACCCTTTGCAATAAAGTTAGAACTGCAACTTACTAACTAACAAACTTGTAATTTAAGACCAGAAGTCGATTTGGTCAAAAGGATAAGAACGCTCATTTTGAAACTTGCGGCACACCGATGGCAGGTAGGGGTGTTCAGCCTCTATGTCGGCATTAAGTTGGACTTACTACACGTAAACTTGCCTTGACAATCAACATTGGTTTGATCGCAACGTCCTGCAAAGGACGTGCACATTAATTTTTAATGAACAATTTTCTACAGATCTAACAAGGCAAATTTATGGTTAGTTTAAAGTTGTTTACAGAGGGTGATCGCTGGGAAGTCACGCTGATAATATCAAGATCGCGGTTGTATGAGAGTCTTCGCTCATCGTCCACTAAGAGAGTTTAGGACTAGCCACTTATTTCTCAATACATTCAGGATTTACCTAATTCGGCGCCTAACAAACAAGCAGGTTTTAACCAAACACTATCAAATTAACAAGTATCATAATATAAAATTCCATTGACTAGACTCTCCCTGGCCTAGGTTTAGCGACTTTCTCGGTAATCCCGTTTATCCACGTGAGCAAACGCAGCTGCGCGAGAATCGGTAGCGGTTCTCGCCGGGTCCGTTACTTACGGGATATGCGAGGGACAGCAATGGCAAACTACTGAGCGTAATATTGACAAGAAATAACCATTAGTGGTAAAATGCTTGTGTTGACAGCTATGTCCTGTATTAGGATATGCGAAAAAAAGGCATTAACATTGCCGCGAAACGAAACAACATGATGACCCTAGTATGGCGATACATCGTCCTACTGTCCAAATGGGAAGTCCCATTTGGCGTTATATTATCCTTCGGCAATGAATCAATTAATGTGACCGCATTTATGTTGTCTCCAACCCCCAAGCTTCCTAATGTAGTTCGTGTTCAATGCTTCAGTACCAGCAGACAGCGCGGCCTTTGGCAGACTGTACAAAACTGTTTGAGATAGCAATGGAATAAGCCTGCAAACGAAGCTGAAAGTCTACAAAGTAGTCGTATTATCCACACTCCTATATGTTTGTGAAACCTGGACTGTTTACCAGCGACACGCCAAGAAATTAAACCACTTCCAAATGTGACGTAATAGACAGTCTCCCACTTTATTTTTACTTAAATTACATTGCAGATCATATTTTTCATTATAATTATATCTAGAAAAACGATCTTTTCCCTATTTTCCTATGTTTGTAGATATCTATAAATATGCCTGTATTATTGGCGAGCATTTAATCTCCTGTAAACCTAGTGAATATTCTAGTGTTTCTAAAATATATATTATACAGTATATTATAGAACTATTAGTTATGCATGCCTTCTGCCCCAGCGCAAGTTTGGCTGAATAACATATTCAGTTTTAGCCTGCGACCCGGGTGGCAACACGAGAATCTGCCTGGCCAGTTGTCGTCAGCCGGCAGATCGTCCATTTGGTCGACTGACTCGAAGCGGTGAGGATACAGGCGCCGATATTAGCTGTAAAAAGACATATTGCAACAAAATAATCCAGGCTCTAGTTAGCCGATATTTGGGAATAGCCAATTTCGAGCCAAATTGATACCAAAAAGTAATATTTACACTGCTAGTGGCACTGTTCCCCCGTGGAGAGGTTTAATCACCACATTTTGGAAGGTACGTTGATTTAATTAATTAGTACGAATTTACATGTATATATTTACCGGCATTTGTAGTGTAGATTCAGGGTGAACTACGTGATAACTAATGTTAGAGAACAGGGATCGTAAACTACAGCCGGAATAAATATATAATTAATGGAGACGCTGATTATACTAAGACCAAAATAGAGGAATGAAGAATGAAGAGAACGGCGACACAAAATGGCGAAATCTAACAGGCGGGAACTGGATATCGAAGAATGGTCAGACAATGAAGCTTGATGTTTAACTAGGGATTAATATAATATTTACTAGAATAATATGTCGCCAGTGAAGAATATAATTATAGAATGAGAGGGGTAATTCGGATGAATAAACGGTGATAGTAAATACTGATAGTTAATTGTGAAATAATAATTCTTTCACATAGTCTACTGGAGACCACGCTTGTCAGAGGTCATCTCATGACAGCGTGGGACAGGCCTTTCATTCACATCAGTATCCTTGCTTCAACGCAGTCCTTCACTGCCCAACATCTACACCTATGTTAATACTTCAACCTCCTGTAGAATTTAATTTGTGTGTTTCGGGAGTGAATCAGAATTATAATTTACAATACTGCTTCATGTGCTGAGATAGAATCTGAGTGATTCATAATATATGTTCGTAATTCGTCAAGTGAATGTAATTTGTGTGCTTCATAATCTATGGTGTTCCTTCGTCGATTGAATGTACTCTGTATGATTCATAATCTGTGGTGTACTTCGAATGAAGGGAATCTGTCATTCATAATCTATGTTCATACCTCGTCATTTGAATGTAATCTGTGATTCATAATCTATGGTGATACATTGTCGAGTAAATATAATCTGTGTGATTTATAATCAATGTTCGTGCTTCATAGTTAAATGTAATCTGTGGGATTCATACTCATTGTGCACACTTCATTGTGTTAAATGTAATTGGTGTGATTTATAATATATGTGAATGCATCATAGTAAGAATGTTGTAGAGTGATCAGACTCAGAAATATACATTGATGTGTCTGTGTCTGTAGACTGGAATACATGTGCATCTGAGCCTGATGAGATTGATAATATGTGGCTAAGGAAAATAGTAGCTGTCCACGTTAGCCATTTGTCATTGTGTTGTCATAGCGCTAGTGATATGTCTGTGACAGAGGTGATAGTCTTGTGATGCTAGTCGTGTCTGAATATGAGACTGAGAGCGAGGTGTGCAATGAGAGTATCCTGGACGTAGGACAAGCATTCACCGGTTCTGTTTTTCTGATTAACTTCCAGTTCTGCACCTTCTTTGGTGGTACCATGAGCCAGCAACTTGCAGCAACGCATACTTACCAGTCGTGAACACCATGTCTATTGCCGGAGAGTGAATCCGCAACCTGAACTGGAGCGTCACCCGAGTTGACAAGCCGGACCCAAGTCTTGAGCTGAGTGGCCAACCTCCTCGGCTGACACCCTTAGCATGCCAACTTATTCTAGGATTTGATTGCCTACACACTAGGGCAACAGACTTTTACATGCCACAGTTTTCAATAAATTAATAGTTATATGTGATACCAGAAACATACTTAGTCTGTTGCTGTTATACTCTAATTTAATATTAGGATACTGAGAGAGAGAGAAGGAATGCAAGTTGTAACTTTATATTTGTACTCTTCCTCCATGTTGTGAGAATGGATCAGTTAACGGGGGCTCTTAATTTTTGCAGGCATTCGTCGCCAGATTCATTAAGCCTACTGTCTAGAATTATTCCTAGTACGGTTGTTCGCTTGACCTATCTGTGCCTGAACACTGTCTGAAGACCTGGTCATTACTGGGACAGTTCTGAATCGTACTTCCTAGTTCGAGCCATTTCGGCCTCTTCTTCGACAGTGATTAGTCTTTCGGATTCCTGAAAGTCTATTGGTTGCTATTTCTGATCCTTGTCTATCGAAATAGTCAACATTACGCGACACCAAACAGGCTTAGAAGCTACTGAAGATTAGATAGCAAGACAAGATCCCAGACACTGAAGTCATAGAAAGAGCTACCTTGCCCATTAACCATACTCTACTAATGAAGAATCAGATTCGCTGGGCTGGTCACTTGACTCGCATGCCAGATCACAGGCTCCGTAAACGAAATTTTCAAGGAGAGCTGAGCTGTGGTAAATGCTTCCAATGCGGCCGGAAGAAACACTTTCAAGACACACTGAAGATCTCATTATAAGCTTTTGGAATTCATCACGACACTTGGGAGACTGCTGCTAAGGACCGAAATTCGTGGCGTACATCATTATGCAAGGGTGTAGTCACCTGTGAAGCAAACAGGACTGCAAGCGCAGTGAAAAAAGACCGGACAGAAAAACCACTGCAGGAGATCCTCCTCCCGGAAACATCAAGCTTTCTTTGGCCATATTGTCAAAGATATTTCGAGCCAAAACAGGCCATACCAGTCATCTTAGAACTCGCGGCTGCAGACTGTCAACCCCACTGAATGAAATGAATGGTCATCATCATTCTTGATGGACAAACACCAGTACCAGCAGAAATAACCACACATACTGAAATAAATACCATACACAAAATTGATAAGATTTCTGTAGGATTACAAACCATACATGTTCATTGCTCTCTCTCTCTCTCTCTCTCTCTCTCTCTCTCTCTCTCTCTCTCTCTCTCTCTCTCTCTCTCTCTCTCTCTCTCTCTCTCTTTCCCCCCTCCTCCCCATCCCGAAATGTACAGATCTATTGCAGTCAAAATGAAGTAATTACAAATACCATCATGATCATATCTATGATCAGCGTGAAGAGAAGTCGCCATGTCACAAGATCATCGAACTTTTGGATCATGTCTGTGTTCTGGACTCGATTATGTCATGTGCCCAAGCTATCCAAGCATGTATCTCTTTGTCTTCCCTTAGCTTATCAAGTTCGTCAGTTGTTAATTAGTTTTCACATTTATTTCTTCTCATAACATTATCACACATTTTGACTCAACGTCTAATTTCTCTTATCAAATTACAATTTTGGTCTGTTCTTGAAGGACGATTGCAAACAATTTTTGTTTGGTTTTTACGCTCATTCGCTTTGAACTCAAGCGTGGTCTATACACACTGATTCTAGTAGCTGTCAAACTGTCATTTACTGCCAATATAGTACTTTGCGGTGTATGGCGGGGAGGGGGGGGGGGGTCTTGAGCAGTCGCCGCGAACTGTGCAGGTTAGAGTTTCCTTTTTGCCCCCGACAGAAACAAACTCCACACCTTACCGAGGATTCGAACCCGGGACTCCCGAATGAGAATCCGTCATTCTAGCCACTCGTTAGCGCGCTGTATTTATAGACTTCTAGTAGCACGGGACTAAAATTTGCGTGTGAATTAGCTTTCCCTATTACCAGTGTCCCTGGCCATAAGGCCAACCCACTCCGTCTTCAGAGGTACTTATTATATGCGTCCCCAATTCAAGGATGAGAAGTTAACATTTTAGCACAACTGACCAGTGGAGGTTTGAACCCTTAACATCGGCATCATCACACCGGATGTTTAAGAACGCGCGTTCTTATCCATTCGGCTATGCTGACCTACAGTATGAAGAGCCTATGACACAACAGCGGGAAACACATAAAAGTAAACACAAATCTTACTATTTCATCTCCTTATAGTCCATGGCGTTGGTCTCTCCACAGCCTTCTGCCTCGTATACTGCCACACAATGTCAAACAGTCAAACATCTTCTCTCTTGGTCTCCCCTGTCTCTCAACCCTTCCAACTTTCTCGTTGTGACGACGTACTCCAGTTTTCTCTTTATCATGTTCTCTTTGTGAGTTAACCTCTTTTAAGATATCTTTATTACTTGTTGTTCTATCCGTCCACGATGTTTTCATCATTCTTAAGCTGCAACTTCAACATGTTTCAATACATGGTTCTGAAAAATAGACCATTTTACAAACATTAAAAGAAGGAAATCGGTATTTTGTTTATTTAAATGTAAATGAAGAATTCTTAAAATACCCTGGATAAAAAAAAAGAAAAAAAAGAAAAAGAAATTAAAAAGAAAAATAAATTGATCATGGAGGAAAATTGGCTCACAATTACCATGTCTTGAAAATAGACATATAATGACCATATCAGACGTCAAACTGGTTTAGAAAAAATAGTAATATGAAACATTTTCTGGAAGTGAGACGTGGCCGTCTAAAACGACAGTGGACACAGGGCAGAAAAAAAAAAAACAACAAAAAAACATGCTGGTCATGAAAATAGAAGAAACATGGGAAGTAGCGAAGTATTTAGTCAGGAAAACACACAAGGTGACATAGTGATCTACACTGATGCGTCAGTGGTGAGAAACAGACGGACTAGCTGGGGTTTCATTGCGAAGGCTAATGGGCGATGCTTGAAAAAGGAGAGTCTGGCATATGCGACTACAACCTCCAGCATGAGAATATAAGTGGAAGCAGCCTTCCGATGGTTGGGGGAGACCTAGGCATGCTGATAGGCTGGCAGGTAATGCACCTCTCGGTGGTAGATTACTTAAGGACAAGGGAGAGGTGGTCGGGCACCTGTGGGACCAGGTTGAGAAAGAGGTGTAACAGACTGAGAACTCGTATATGGAGAGAATGATATGGCGGGGGATCGACAGGGTTCTGTACGAATCTAAAAACTGAGAGGGAAGACCAGGAGAACTTTCAATCAGATGACAGTTAGAACGATTAGTAGTATGACTCTTCGCTGGTTGTAGAACGAGGGGACGGAGCACGTGTGGGAATGTCTTGAGTGCAGTAATGTCGGTTCTTGGCTCAACTCAACTTCACTCAACTTTTCCGGATAATTTAGTACATTATCATCACTTTCCACGTGTGTCATGGGGAGGAATAGTTGACCTTCCAGGGGCAGATTAGTGGCACTCTATTGTGTAATTCCTGTCATTGTATAATGTCTTTCATGTTGTCAACCCCTTTTCAGAGAAGTGCGTGGGCATTTACAGACCGTTCAGCGGGCCGAACCGTTCCAGAATCCATTGGTGCCCACTGTATGACCACGAGCAGCATGACGATGGAGGTGATGGCAGTTACACGGGCTTTCATATGGCTGGATTCACAGCATTATACCAACGTGTGTGTAGTAAGTGATTCAATGAGCATGATTCAGAAGGTGGAAGCTGGATCTGTACGTAGACAGTGGACTGAGTCGCTGCGGAAGTCCGTTGTCCATAAAGTCACCTTCATCTTTGTCCCAGGACATGCGGGAGTCGAGGGAAATGAACGAGCTGATAAACTGGCTGGCTATGCACCCCCTGTAGATGGCCAGCCCATGGATCGTGCCGATGTTATTAACGTCCTTAAAGATATGTCGAGAGCTTAGGACTTTGACGTCAGTGTATCCACATCGCTGTCCAGGATGAAAGACTTGGGAGTAAGAACTGGCACGGCCAGACACGAGAGGTACATCGGGAAAACAAGGTGCCTCGTCAATCAACACAGTACTGGCACTATTAGCCACCGAACGCTGATGCATATGCTAGGGGGAGGGGGGATCTGAGCGCCTATGGACCTGTCCGGAGTACAATGATGATACCCCAACTGATAACTGATAGCTGACTGATAACTGGAATAAATCATTTTCAAATGACGCCATTGATTTTGCCATCTCTAGACGCTGACGTCACATCCTGAAACGATAGTTAAGACATTACTTCTGCAAGCTTCCGTCCATGATGTCTGTATTTGTTGCAGTGGAGCCAGTGTAACGCAGCTTTATCCGGGTTATATGAAACTCCACGGAGTCTAGTTTGCCGATACTGTTTGCCTCTTGTTTCTTGCAAACTTGTTTTCATTCATAATTTATGATAGTTTACTTTTACAAAATGTTGTTCATTGAGACGCAGTTGTCTGAATATTATTATCATTCTTCTTCTTCTTCTTCTTCTTCTTCTTCTTCTTCTTCTTCTTCTTCTTCTTCTTCTTCTTCTTCTTCTTCTTCTTCTTCTTCTTCTTCTTCTTCTTTGGATTCGTTTTATTCTTTTACAACTACTACTCCTGCATCTAAACGTAACCCGCGGACTCTGCACTAATTACTTTAGACGCTGAAGACAATTGTAATGTGTTTTATATATGTACATTTCCCTACACCAGTCATATGGACTTTTCGTTCAGAAACAATGCAAACTATTGAACGTAAAATTAAATTAATTAGGGGGCTGCGTGGTCTCGAGGTATGATGTCCGCCTCGAGTGCTGGAGGTCCCGGGTTCAAGCCCCGGTGTGGACCGGGACTTTTTCACGTGGACCTCTAGTAATAAAATGTCCCCTGGTCTCTGGGTAGTGAGATCGGACGTCCGTGTGTATTGTTGCGCACGCGAAAAATCTCTTGGCAGTTGGAAATCGAAAAAGAGTAGCCTAACGGGCAAAATTTCAAGTTAAAAATCTACCCAAAGTAGTTCAGGATCCTCGCCGTGCTACGGAGTTCGTGCACTGAGCTGAGTTTCTCCAAACTCAGGTTTGAGTTAGGAGAAGGACGGAGCACTTATGGGTTACACCCGTGTGCCGTGATGTTGATCCATCGACTAAAACTAAACTAAACTAACGTAAAATTGCTTAGAAAATTAACCAGGAGTTCATCGCAACGTCATGTAAAGCATTTTTCATCACAACTGAAAGTAATGTAATTGTAATGGTGTACTGTGTATGTGAATAGTTATGTAATTATTCAGTTCAGAAACGTTTGAAAGATGTAATTGTCTGTATTTAATGTCAAAACTAGATTGGTAGTCCAAATGACGCAGTCACTAGGGCGCTGGTCTGCCGGTCTGATAGTCAGGTTTTCGAACCTTCTCCGTGAGGGGATTACTTTTCGATGATCAAGGCTTCTAGGTCCACCGTCTAAAATGAGCACTAGATATTGTCATGGGAAGTAAAAGCGGCCTGCCCCATATTAACCACGCTATCCATCGGATGAAAAGGAGTATTTTACGTACTTTAATTTTACAATACGTGATTTGTTTAAAGTAAGAGGTCTCTGGGATGTGTATTTTCTGGTGTCAGAGGACTCCAGCCTAAATATTTGGAAATCCCCGCTGCAACGTTCTCACAATTGTCGGTTGGTTGCTGAAACCGTTGGACGAATTTCTTGTATTTTTAATGCTGATGCATGGCCATTCCGGTAGTTTGAAGGCGCAAAATAGCTCGTATTTGTAGAAGTGAGGTTAGTTTATAGACTTTAGTCTCAACCCGATACTCCATGGGGACTATAGTGCAAACCCTTCCTTGCTATTTACAAGCCCAAAATTCAGGCAGGTGGACAAGGCCGGCCACCAGAATTTGCAGTCCGCCGAGAGGCAGGTTAGTGATATGAACTCCACCATGGAGTAAGCAGGATAATAGTCCTCCGATCGTCAGAAATAGCCCCCCCCCCACCCTCGGCTAATATGTATGTCCATTTACCTTGCTGGCATGCTTCAACGGTGGAACCACCAGGATCATGACTCCCAGGTGTATTTCTTCTCTGGTGCGTTCGTACCCTGAATCTCAGCAGCGAGATGTTTTAATCGTTTTTGTCACTGATCCCACATATACGCCGCTATGTGTGCCTACCCAAAAACCATCCCAACTAGGCCTTTGTTCACCACAGCTCATATAGACTGGCTGTAAAGCTGCCTAGATTTCTTCCTGCATAGAGTTTATGTATATCATTATTAGTAGACTTCAATCCATTGCTCATCTGAGACTCTAGCATGTAAAAAATAAACTGATATTCTAAGAGTAAAGAGCCATTAATTTCTTTACCTGACATAGCTTTTGACACAGACCAAGATCGATAACTGGGTAACCTTGCTTGTCTGACTCTGGCTTTAGACAGACCGGTCTCATGAAAGCCAAGGAAGAGTACATCTTATCATCGGAGAAAAAGATCGCCTTCACTGCCATAGAACAGCAACAACATGACCTGAACAGAATTGGTGAGTGTTTAAACTGGAAATTGCAAAAACGAACGGACGAAATTTATTTTCAAAGGGTTAAGAATTGGACATGCAGGCCCGTCTGGCTTTCTGCTTTTCTTATCTCTCTGCCCTCATACATCATTTCATTCATGTATCGCTCATTAAGCTAATCTTAGACAACAATGAAAACAAAAGAAACAATATGCATTACAACGCATGGAAAATGTACAATAATCAATACACGACTCACTCAAACTAATTTTTGACATTTTTTTTTTTTTTTTAGCATATCCTTTTTACAGGACTTAGCTGTCAACACCAGCATCTTTCAGCTGTATGTTGATCTCTTGGCAAGATTACGCTCAGTAGTTTGCCATTGCTTTCTGAGCGGCCGGCTCACATACCCCGTAAGTTACCGATACGATTCGAACCACTGCTGATTTGAACCGTCATCACGTTACCTGACGAGAGTATACGAGATTACGGAGAAAAGTCATAACCTCTAAGCCACGAAGCCGGCATAATTTTTGACATAGCAATTATAATAACCTAAGATATGTGTGACTGGCTTCGTAGTGAAGGGGTTGCGGGCGCAGTTCGTTCAAAAAGCAATGGCAAACTATTGAACGTAAACTTGCTTAGGCATCCCCCCCCCCCCCCCCCAAAAAAAAAAAAATAAAAAAAAAAAAATAAAATAATAATAAATAAATAAATAAAAATGATGGGTTTGACTTTTGTAAAAAGGCATGTGTTACGTATCATCACACTTAGGGTATTGTTTATTATACTGGTTGTCCTTTGAGATAATTATAATTGTGTTTGTTTTTCTTTTTTGTTTGTATCTTAAGGGGGCATGTAGTCTGTGCTGAGATAATGTTCAAATAGGTTATGATTGTATGTATAGGGATTGGCGGTGTATTTGATTTCTTGTGGAAGATTGTTTCACAGTTGAGCCAGGATATATATGCCCAAAGATGCGGTAATAAGGATGAACGTAATGAGTGAGTCACGGCTGCCTTGTCCACTTAGCTTGAACGAACAAACTGCACATCGAATGATAATTGAACAGTCTATCACCCGGGAAGGTTAACCCTGTCAACAAATGCCTGAAGAAGTCGGATGTGTCGGCCAAAAGGCGCAAATATCGCAGCTGTTCTGTAAACAGCAGAACAAACATTCCGGATGAAGAAGAAGAAGAAGAAGAAGAAGAAGAAGAAGAAGAAGAAGAAGAACAGTGCAACACATGAAAACACACAGATTAACAGACTATACCTGTAGAAATACTTGAAAAAAATGGCGGGGGGTGGGGTGGGGTGTTATTTACTCTTTTATAGATTTTCTTTTTGCAGTCTCAACTTCTCTAGCCACTTACGTGGAGTTTGGCAATTTGTGGCTATTCTTTAACTACTTCTAATGGCGCAGGGTATACTAAAGTACACTGTGTGCTTTTCCATGCAGAGAGAGCTCACAGTACTTCGTAGCTGTAATGATAGTCAATATCATGCAGCAGGTCCTTTACAGAATGTAGCTCTCATCACAACCCTTGGGGGAATATTCTGGATCTGTTTCCAGTGCTCCTGCCGCACGCTTGTGCTGGGTGTCTTTAATGTCCCGTGAACACCTTCACGTTGATTTACCCTTACTTCTTCACCCAGAAACCATGCTTTCCAGAGTTGAGTTGAGTCAAGAACCGATATCACAGCACTCTAGACATTACCAATACGAGCTCCGTCCTCATTTTCAACACCAAGAGAGGAATCCCAATACCAGCCGTACCAGTTGCGTTTTGCTAATGTGTCCGCCTGACCTTTCTTTGGAGTACCAACTATTCACCCCCGCGACGCTTGACCACAAAAGTGGAAGATGATGATGAGCATTTTGTTTACGAGCCAGTTTTCTTCGTTATGAACTTTAAAATATCAGTTTTGTAATCATAAAGACCAATGTTTATGAACACCAAACGCTTTCATGTAGCAGATACAGTTTTGGTTTTAAGTTTTATGATTTGATATCATTATTTAACTATACAGAATATTCAAAGCAATGTTTTCCCGTAGTGAATTTGAATAACGAAATATGATATATATATAACGAATAACTAATATATACATAATATGAAAGAAATTGTTACAAAATTGTATGTACAGCTGAAGATCTATGGCGATACAGCGAACCACCAGGGAGGGAAGTAAAGAGCCATGACCTTCTGGTGGATTTCTTGAGAAAGAAGGGATTCAAGGTCAAGCAGCGCTACATGGGCATGCCGACAGCATTTAAGTAAGGGGAACTCTTCACTGAAAAAATTAATATTTCTCATCGTTAATCTTAACGCGAAACATGACTGTAGGCTGTCATCGTGAATGTTTTTGTTACTTTTACTTGCAACAACGGCTTCTTCTTGTCAACTTGGTACAGTATTCCTGGTTAGAATTATCGTTGGTATTTTTCTGTGGAAAAAAAAACAAAACATGCACGCATATTTTATTTTCACTTGTTTTATCTTATAATAGTAGCTTCTAAACCCCGGGGTTCGAGTCCTCAGTAAGGTGTAGATTTCTTTTCTTTTGGGGGAGAAAATAAAAACCCTAACCTGCACAGGGTACTTCAATTTTAATTCTCCGCAACCGACGTCATGAGGCTATATTTAACTTTTAGCAGCTATATATAGCGTAGTTAGCAGCTATGTATAGCACTGGCGGGGGATCTCCGTTCAATTAAAGTTTTTTTCAGTGCGTTAGGGTTAGGGTTAGGGTTAGAACCCTAACCCTAACCCTAACCCTAACCAACTCACACACATAACTAAACAATTTGCTGCGCACCGACAACGTTATTCCGGTCAAGGTCAAGCACACCGAGATACAGCGCGAATAAGGGGACTCCAGGATATGACGTGTGCCCTGGAATTCCCTTTGTTTGCGGTGAATTAAAATTGAAGTAACCCTGCACAGTTCGCGGAGACTACTACAATATGCAGGCGGCCTTAATTCCTCAAGCTCAAGGCTACACCGCATGGTACTACAGACAGCAGATGACAGTTGTTGACAGTTGAATGATTGAGTCCGTACTGATACTACAACTTTGTTACATGCCGTGATGTTGAGGAAGACACCATTGCTGATGTAACCTGCTCATTTAGTCTCCAAGTGATAGGATTGTATGTGCTAGGCACGTAGTGTCGACAGGGTTGAAAATCCCCCACATTTATCAATATATCAATATCAAATTGTGTTTCACCCTTAGAGACATTAATCGTATTCAAGATTAGAGACATTACATTTGCCTAGGAAAGCATATAGTGACGCAACAATGAAGCGATCGCAAATATTTGAGTAGCATGGGAGTTTCCGTGAAGCTCTTGTTAGTGTCGATGATGATCCTTCTAGTGGGCAACCGCTGTCTCCATAACAATGAAACAAAACAAGCATAGGTGGATTCACAGAAAACATAGTATACAGGAACTATCTTTCGACGCTGCTAAGGATGTTATTACCAATGAAAAAAAAAATAAAAAACAGCACAGAGAGGTTTCAAAGAACAGGTGCCAGATTGTTTCAATGTAGTTGACATTGTGAAGGAAATGTGTGTGTGTGTGTGTGTGTGTGTGTGTGTGTGTGTGTGTGTGTGTGTGTGTGTGTATAAAAGGGCGTTCATTTGAAATCCGTTCGTGCCGCACCGCGCGTAATTGAGTACATTGAACATGATCACGTCACAGTCATGTGATAAGTACTGACCAATGAATAAAAGAGCACGTGCTTATCGTCCCATGATGCATAGGTTCTGTTTCTGACAGTTGAGAAAATAGCCGGGTTGATCCAAAATCCGTCCAAAGAAGCTCAAAGAGCGGTGATTCAGTTTCTTTCATTTGAAGGATGTCGACCAGTGGACATTCATCGAAGAATGCAGGCAGCGTACGGTAACAAATGTGTGTCGAAGACAATAGTGACAGACTGGGCACGAATGTTTCGGAAAGGACGTCAGTTCACGACAGATCTTCGACGGCCTGGTCAAGCGCATATTGTTGCAACAGAAAAAAAACATCGCCAAAATTGATGCAGCAGTACAGATGAACCGTTGTCGAAGCATACGTTCGCTTGCGAAAGAATTTGATGTGTCTGTTGGGTCAATTCAAAAGGTCGTTCGTAAGAAACTACAATATCGGAAGGTGTGTTCACAGTGGGTACCACGGATGTTGACCGACTACCAAAAAGAGGATCGCATGGGATGGTGCTTGAACCACTTGCTGCGTTATAGAGTGGAGGGTATTCATTTCTCTTCAGCATAGTGGCAGGCGATGAATCACGGTGTCACAACTTTGAGCCGAGCAGCAAAAGAGAGAGCATGCAATGGACACATACTGGATCACCAAAAGCTTAAAAAAAATTCAACTTACAGGTTTCCGCTGGTACGGTAATGCTGAGCGCATGTTTTGACCATGAAGGGCTATTCTTGGCCGACTTTAAAGAACCTGGCGTCAACATCAACTCTACCCACTACTTGCAAACACTAGACAAGCTGCAAAAAGCCATCAAGAATAAACGACCCGGCATGCTTTCTCGAGGTGTGATTTTGTTGCACGATAATGCTCGCCTGCATGTCGCAAAGATTGTGCAGGAAGCATTTGCAAGGAAGAAGTGGGAAATTCTGCAACATCCAGCCTATAGTCCTAATTTGTCACCATGGGATTTTCATTTGTTCGGACCTCTAAACAAAGCTCTCAAGGGGCAACGATATAACACAGATGCAGACGTAATGAACGCGGTAAAGACTTGATTCAATGAGCAACCACAAACTTGTTTTTGCGGACGACATTCGCCGCCTACCTAAGCAATGGGATGCTTGCCTGAATGCCTACGGCGACTTCTTCTGACCATCCCATGGTGCATAATTCATTCAAAATGAATGCTTTGTTTAATTCTACCACACCTGTTAATGTTTCTTTCATGCTTTTATAATAAAGCCATTGGAACGGGTTTCAAATGAACGTACCTAATATATATATATATATATATATATATATATATATATATATATATATATATATATATATATATATATATATATATATATTCCACAGCATGTAATGAAATACAACGTTACCAACGTTAACTGCCATACCCCACGGGGATATTTCTGTTGTATATTATAATAGAAAAGAATTGCATCCTCTAAGGCAGTGGTTCTCAACCTTTTTTGGCCCGTGCACCCTTTCACAATATGTTCAGAATATAATTTCCCCCCTTTCATATTTCCTCCCTATAACACCCCCCCCCCCCCGGGGCACAGCATATGTAAAACTGGAAGCTAAATTTAATAACACAAATACCAGAACAAGTCTAGACGTCTACATAAAACATGATTTGTGGGTCTACTTATGTTATAAAACGAATTTCAGAAGGGCGACAAGTACAGAACCGTAAAGTAGGGGGGGGGGGGGATATCAAGTAATCGGTTCTTGTACTAACGCAATCTTGAAAATTCTTAATCCCCCCCCCCCCCCCCCCCTTGAAACTAAAATTCCCCACCGGTTGAGAACCACTGCTCTAAGTAGTCGGCCAGTCTGTAATGACATGTCCTCCGCAGTGTAATGTGAAAGGGAGCAAACTGATAACGGACATATAAAAATTAGACGGAGGCACCGCAAATAAGAATATGAAACGTGCGAATGTTTACAAGGCGGTGACACTGGATAAGCCGAACCTAAAGGCCAACATTATGATGGTTAATATCTTAGTTGTGGCAGTGTCCAGGTGGATAGAGGATGGTTTTATTCAAAACGATAGTTATACGCTATAACACTCAGGGGACGCTAAACTTGAGTGTGACATTGTTATCTCATAAAGAATACCCAGACAATGTGTATGTGGATAAGGAACACAGCTGAACAAGGTATCCTGTTTTTTTGTGTTCGCTTGCTTTAAGCTCACTTGCTACTAGCAGTGACTGCACTGATATGATTTTTGAGTGAAGTTTGCTTTTTCTATTACCAGTGTCCCTCGCCATTAGGCGAACCAACTCCGACTTCTGAGGTGCTTGTTATTGATGTCCCCAAGTCAAGGACGGGAAGTCAATTCCAGACTGGTCGACGAGTAGAATGTAACCAATACCCAGCGATCAGCAGAGGAAGCTTAAGCGCGTTATATCTTTCAGCGACGCTGACTTCCAACATATGTTCTAATCGTTATGGGAAACATGAATGGCAACACAGGGAATGAAAATACAGTAAAATAGTAGGGATTTATGGACAAGAGGATGAGAAAACTAAGTTTCTTTTACATCCACTCTATTCTCCAGATTTGGTTCCTTCAGACTTTTTCTGTTATTTTCCTAAACCTTAAAAAAATAGCTCAGAGGAAATCATTTCGGCAGTGATGACGAAACCATACTTGCATGTGAAAACGGGTTTCTTTCGACATATAGTGTGTGTGTGTTCTATTCCCTGGTGTTTTTCGAGGTCAATTAGATGTAGCAAAAGAGTATCTATTCAAATGGTGACTATGCTGAAATTGAATAAACACCATACGAAATTTCAGTTCTTTGTGATATTTCCTTTATCGCCATGGCAAAGACTTATTATTTGATCTTCTTTAGAGCAAATCCATGGTAGGAGGCTAAAAGAAATGGAAGGAGAAAGCGTGGAACTTGAACTAAAAACACTGAATGTCATGGAGTGTAGCAACATCATTGTGGTTAGAAAGAAAGAAAACAGATTGTGCTTTTGGAAAAGCGTCTTAGAGACTCGGCAAGCCGAAGAAAAAAACGACGATTAAGAATATTAGTAAACAGCCTAAGGTCTACTCAAATATGTTAGTAACCAGCTTAAGGAATGCTCAAATATGTTGGTAACCAGCTTAAAGACTACTCGGATATGTTAGTCTCATCTCATCTCATCATGTTCCTCTTGTACCTTGCGGTGTCGAGGTGAAGTATAAACATCGTGAGAGTGCCCGATTATGGGCTTTATGTATCGATATTCCCATGGACTCTGCTATTCCCTCCATCCAACGTTTACGTGGTCGGCCTCTTCCTCTGTTTCCATCTGGTCTGTACATCATTGCTTATTGTGGTATACTGTTGACTGGTAACCTGCTTGCATGGCCAAACCATTTGACTTGCTGCTTTCTAATAAAATTTAGTGCTGCTACAACCCCCACTTTAGTCCTGATTTCTTCATTTATAATCTTATCTCTTCTTGATACGTTGAGTATTCTTCTCAGGAATCTCATTTCTGTTGTTGTGATTTTTCTTTTCTCCTTTTCTGTCATTGTCCAGGTTTGGCATTGGTAGCATAGAGTTGGTAGGAAGATTGTATTATAAAGTGCTATCTTAGTAGTTATTGATACATGTTTTTTCGTTAGTATTGGTGCCATTTTTCCAATGAGTTGGTTTGCCTTATTGCATCTATTTTCGATCTCATCTTCTGATCTGCCATTTGATGATATTATACTTCCTAGGTACTTGAAACTCTTTACTTGTTTCAAGGGATGTTCGTTTAGGTGAATTGTTGTTGTTTTTTCTTCTTTAGTTATAGTCATTACCTCTGTTTTGCTTTTGCTAATTTTTATGTTATGTTCCCTACACATTTCGTTTAGACTATTCATGTGGTCTTGTAATTCAGCTTCTGAATTTGTTATTAGTGCTTGGTCGTCCGCAAACAGGAGTTCTCTAATGGTTAGATATGCAGATGGCTCGTCTTCTGTGTTCTCGTCATTCTTGCGACCTCTGTTTGGCTGGTTTCTTTACATATGTTGTCTATATATGTTATGAACAAGAGAGAGGACAGGACACAACCTTTTCGTGCTCCAGATCTTATGGTGAAGGTTCTGAGTGTCCCCCAGTTGCTCTCACTATGCATTCACTGTTGTTATATAAGCTTCTACATAGGTTTGTTAGATGTGTACTCACACCATATTGTTTAAGGATTTTCCACAGCTTGTTTCTATCTACTCTATCAAATGCCTTTTCTTGGATATGTTAGTAACAAGCATAAAGGCTGCTCAAATATGTTTGTAACAACCTAAGAGTTGCTCAAAATATGTTAGTAGTAAGCCTAAGGACTACTCAAATATGTTAGTAACCAGCCTTAGGACTACTCAAATATGTTAGTAACCAGGGGACTACTGAGATATGATTGATTGATTGATTGATCTAGGAACCGACATCACAGCATTCGGGACATTCCCATAAGCGCTCCGTCCCCATCCTCAGCAATCAGCGAAGAGTTCCAACACTAATAGTTCCAGTAGCAATCTGATTATATGTCCGTCTCGCCTTTCCTCTGAGCGTCGAGCGTCGGCCAGATCCCCTCGTCACTCCTCGCTGCCTCATTCTAACCAGACTATGGTGATCCATTTGCTCCTCCGAGGTGTACACGTGCTCCCACAAGGCCGCAACCATATCTGCCTTGTCATGCATCAATACTGAGATATGTTAGTAACCAGCCTAAGGACTACTCTGATATATTTGCCAGCAACCTAAGATCTACTCAAATATGTCAGTAACCAGCCTAATGAATACTCAAATATGTAAGTAACCAACTTAATGTATACTCAAATATGTTGGTTACCAGCCTAAGGACTACTCGGATATATTCGTCTCCAGCCTAAGGACTACTCAAATATGTAAGTAACCAGCCTAAGGGCTACTCAAATATGTTAGTAACCAACCTAAGGCCTGCACAAATATGTTAGTAACCAGCTTAAGGAATACTTAGATATGTTCGTAACCAGCCTAATGCCTACTCAAGTATACATGAAAAGAAGCATGTAAGTAAGAATTCATTAGCTACACTTAATCTCATTTTCAGAGCTGAATTTGTCAAAGGAGAGAATAAAGAACACCCAAACATCGGATTCCTATGTCAGTACGACACGGGCAAAAGTACCAACCACTCAAGAGGTCACAACCTCTCGACAGTGGTCTCGATAACAGCTGCTCTGGGTCTTCAGACATTTATCAAATTTGCCCACGAGTCTGTCGGGATGGTGAGATGTTTGTTCGTGGACTTGTCTTTTGTTTCGTGCTTTCAACTCAATCCTTTCATCTGGGCTCGATCTGTGGCGAAGGGTTACGAATGCAATTCGTAATCTCGCATACCGCTTTCGAAACACAGCTGCGGACGATTTGGAAGCAGACTGCCTTGCGTTGGTTTCCATACAAAGGTATGAGTGCCGGTCGTTCAGAAAGGAAAGGCAAACTAAAGAACGTAAACTTGCCAAGAAATAACAAACAGATCTTAATAAAACGCGGGGGTTGACTGCGCCGTGCTTACAAGATATGCAACTAACTTGTTTTCTCTATCTAGGCATTGAGTTGGAGTCAGTTAACTATAACATACGTAAAATATGTGGAAAAGTCATTACCAACGTAGGCTTAATCCCAGCCATCCCTCGTGTGCTTTGCTGAAATTTCATCTTGTTACATCCCCGTGTCTTTCTACAAATGTAAAATTCCAGCAACAGCCCTGCACACGCTGATTATTTCTAAGCTTGTAGAACTGATGGGGAACTCTGCGACGATGGTACTTAGGTATTGGGTCGAAAGAAGTTGTTGCACATTTTACGATGTGCGGATGACAAGGAAATCACGGCTGATTCTGAAGGAAATTTACAGATGACCAGGAAACCATGGCTTATTCTGAAGGAAATTTGCAGGTGACCAGGGAATTATGGCTTATTCTGAAGGAAATTTGCAGGTGACCAGGAAATCATCACTGATTCTTAAGAACAATGCCAGATGAATTTAGATTATCCTAACTACACACGCGAACGACATGAACACACGTGTAGAAAACAGAGGTAGCGATGATGTGTATGCTGTCACTCTTGACATTGCGCTGGCACACTCTCGTTTCCAACAGATCACTGTCATCGGTTGTCCTGGCGACGCAGAAAACACAGGCAAGATCACCATGTTTGATGCCGGGGGTTTCAAAGGTCTAGACTTCATCCTCGTCGCCTATCCCGCCAACTACACCAACGTGCAGCCGAATTTTATTGGCTCCCAGACGTAAGTGGAGATGTGTGACCTTGCTGTGACCTGACAACTGTGAGTAGAACCTCGGCTACTGTCACGTCCTTAAAAGTTTAATAACGGGTGTTCCCTTACCGTGGTTACTGTCCGAAAACTGTTGAGATGTTTACTCTTGGCTGTCCAATTTTCTTATTCATGCGGCTTGTAAATCATTTTCCCATCTGTTGTGTCGTCGCTTTGAAGTGTAAACAATATAAAATAACACAAAGTAATGCAGCTTTATAGAACATCATTACGAAACAATATAAGGACATTGCGGCGACTAGCCTTCATAAGCACACAAATACATACACAAAACACAAAATTTAATCA